>WBSA01000045.1:0-100077 GCA_009828645.1 Calcarisporium arbuscula
CATCAATCTTTTGGGTTTCAAGCCCAGATGACATCTGCCCTACGATTCTGGTCATTTTGTAAGTGCACACTTCGTATTTTTTGTTATACTGACTACGCGTTCACTCAATATATCGCAACCTAATTTGGCTTAACTTTTATAAGTAAGATGTCACACTGGTGCCACAAGGAAGAGTGTGTTGCAAATCCAATCTATGGCTACACTATTTCGCCTATGGGAGAGTGATGGCGTTTCGGCTGCTATTCAAAGTATGGCGGGCATCTATATCTACGACTATAACGCCTTGGACGCTATTTCGCAAACGCGTCACGAAAGATTTTCCGACGCTGAATCTCGCTGAGCTTTCGCGTAACTGATCCACCATCTTAAAAATCCCAGCTGGTATCTCAATCGACAATAGCCACCATCTTGGTCAATGCAAGCTGTAGTTCCTTTATATACCTGTATAACTCCGCGTCATTAATACTACCACTAGACAGATTCTTATTAATTTTTTCGTTTAGGTCCTGGTTGGTTGTGTGTTGGTTTTACCAACTCCATCTATGTTGCGCTTTCTAGATTGTTCTCCACAACGAACGACGCCAACCGAAAGCCTTTAACCCCTCGGCTTTTTCCAAGGTCTTCAAGCAGGCTGAGTACGTCCTCCACAGGTTTGACGATGGCGCCAGGTTCTGGAATTCCAACACGTTCAGCTTGGCTCTCTTGACGGGCTCACACAGTCCCATCCATCTTGCCGTGCGTTATTCTAAGCCCATCCCTGTAGCACTGCTTGTCCTTCCACTTTTGAGCCCCGAGCAAGAGGCATCAGATTCGATGGCTCTCATATGGTCCCAGGTAGATATAGTATCCGAATCACACGGCGGTGTGGCTTTCGAAGAAGCTTTCTCCACGTTATGATCCAGAATCACATATTGCTCCGCCACGTTCTAAAACATGATCCTAGATCAACCGATTGTACCGCTCACGTTGTCAACTTACTTATATGAAAGCTTATTATGGGAAATGCGACAATGGATAGCGAATCAATACTTGGCTTGAGCTAAACAAGCCCCCGCCCGTGTCCATCGATTGGTGTTTAACTACCCCGCCGGCATTTATTAATTCGCTTCGAAGGATATGACAGATTTGCCACGCTGATGCCTTGCGATTCGCCTGCTAAATCATTACCTGCAGTGGTCGCCTTCTAAGGTATATCCTTCATAACCTTATAAAAATGAACTGTTGTAAGCTATTAAGGTTTTTTGGTGAATAACCATACCGCGAATTTCATAAGGCGTCCTCGAAACCATCCTAATGTTTTAGAAAACCTGGGCCATCTTGCTAGTTGCAATTATCCGCATTATGCCTAAGCCTCGGTCGTTCACTTCACAGCTCAAGCACCCTCTCTTCCCTTCCCTATCTCCTCTTCCCTCCTCGGCTCTCTTAGCAATCTTTGCAAGATCAACACGATGGTGCAGCCCAGAGTGGTTGTTGAGCATGTGGTGGGAGCACCCGTTAGAAGTGTAAGACTATCCCGACATTCAACTTTATTATAAATATCTGAACATCTGTCACGCTAACCAAACCTCTCTAGAGCGTGCCTCCTCATATATGCATTAGAGCGTATCTGGTCTTTGGCTTGTACGTAAATTGAGATTCGCCCACCTGGTAACATCGTGCTGGGCCCTGCCTGAATCAATCGGAATGAGAACGCCCATGGTGGGAAGCGCATGGTAGCACTATTCGCGAAAAAAAGAAACAGAACCTCTGCGTAACTTGAGTCGCGCCTCTTTTCATGATTTAGCGCTCCCATTTGACATCTTCAAACTCGTTGTGATACATACTATCAACCCGTCGCCTACTTCTTCCGGCTTTCCTTTTGATAATCAGCTATTAGGCGTTGTGATGCTTAGCGTCAATTGTGTGGGCGGGTTACGGTAAGGCCAATGTTTGCTAGAACCCCTTCTCTCCCTCCCCCCCTCCCCCCCCCCCCTTTCACCCAATCGTGATCCCAGTTGGTAATTAGAGGGCGTTTTTCCTCCGCCTTTTGACTAGGCGCACATTGATCGTTTCTTCTGTGGCGCAGGTAGGCCTAAATTATGTCTTCCACGTCATATCATTGAGGCTCGCCGCTTGGATAGAGTATCGTAACTTCAATCTCTACTCAACCGCAACGCTATACTACCCTCCGGCTGCCTGGTCGTCTACGCTGAAAGCTCTGTTACTCGTTTAAATGGACGGAAACGGATTCATCCGTTAACCTCTATTATTTGCCTCGTTACTTGTCTATGATCTTTTTACTGGATGGACTCCATACTGCTTCTAAGCTCGATTATTTCTGCCGCCATCAAACTGGTTGCCTCCTGTTCTATCTTCTACCGACTAGTTATTGATACTATGGGGAACTGTCGGCCCCGAACTGCACGCCATGGCTACTGCCAGATTAACGCTTAACGCCGCCATACATCTCACCCGCAGCTTTTTTCGGGGGAGGGGGAGGCGGATGTTAGACGTCTGTCATAGACAACGGGCGTCCCAAGATTCTCAAAGACTCACTGGTCAACTATTGTATGTCTGAATGATCCTCGTTTGTCCACATGTCGATTTGTCCATGACTAGATGTTGCATTCTGCTCAATTAGGCGTGTGCCCAAGGAGGAGCGCTTATCTAGCCGTTGGACGAATGTCTCGCGGTGTGCCCCGGCACCATGTCCGTCTAGATTAGCGTGCTGCCTAGAAAATTCTGCCCAGGCCTTTTGTCGAACTTCGATGATACCGATCTTGTGGCGCGTCTAACAGGCTGGGAAAGGAGTGGGCGAGAAGGGCGGCTAGATTAGATGTATCGTAGGCAAGGAGGTATAAGTACTGGCAGCACCATCATGCCGTTGAATCGTTCTCATTTCAAATAGAACATGGATCCGTGCATAACCGTAAGTGGAAAAGAAAACTCAAAGCCAGCAACAGCACAACAGCTATCTTGGATTCTCCTTATCCGAACCCTCTGCTTTCGCAGCCTTGGCTGCACTTGCGTCAGCTGCAAGTCCTGAAAAGAGCAGCCAATATGCCCAGGCTTGGGAATGGGCCAAGACTTTGCCAGTGCTCTTCTTTACCCTCCTAGCCGGTCTCGTCTCTGCAGTTAGGTAATAAATGAAAGACCAGAACTTTCATTGACCATCAATAGCCCTCTACTACTGAACTCGGTCATTGCGCTTATTCCCGTGACATCCCATCCCATCGACCGATGCACCGTGGCCAACTACTGTGGCTACCACTCTCACCATTGCCATGTTATGGGTCATCGCACCGCCACGCCTTCCGGTCTTTGCCAGCTCAAGCACAAAGAATGATACAACGAGGAAGACAGCGAGAGTGAAGTCAGGCTCGTGTCTGTGAAAGTGTCAATGATTTTGCAAGGTCTTGATATTGAAATACGAATAACTACCCTATCGTTTTCTGCATCATTTTCTAAGGAAAACATATTAAGCCTTCACAATGTCGAATCCAATCTCCATATCATCCAATGCTTTACAAATCTCAATGGCATAGGCCGAGGTTCCACCAACATAACGGACAGGCTCATACACTTTGCCAGGTATGCTGCCTCCCATGTATGTAGACCTCGTGGTAGGTAGAAGAGATTTATTGCAGAGCTCCACGATATGCTCCTTCCACTTGTCAGCGGACTCAGCCTTTGCATTAATATACTTAATACCACTAGCATTCATTTTAGTAATTGCGTCGGCAATCCACCTCTCTTGTAGTTCAGTAGACGTCGGTCCGTTGCAGAGGAGGGTCGGAGCTTGGGCTCCGTACATGTAGAACATGTTAGGATAGCCACTGCTACGCCACACGAGCTGAATCCAGAAGGCCGAGTCCTCCTAGCCAACTACCAGCAAGCCATTCCATTGGTGCTGATGCAGCACGAATGGATCAGCTGCAGCAGTATGGGCCACCCACTCGCAGATGCCAACGGGAAACGGCTGACAAAGTCAGACTACAGAGCGACTTGCAGGTCCTGTCTTTGGAGTAAGTGATCCGCCGTCTGTTTTCTCGTCGACAAGACGGCTAATGCTTGGCGACAGGGTATGCAGGCTAGAACAAGAGTGAGCCCTACCACTGCCTTTTTGATCGGCAGCGTCTAACATGGCTGTGTAGGAGTAATCAAGTTAAGATCCAGTTGGCTTATTTACTAAATGGGTCCAGTTATGACGTGGGTATCGGTCAGAGCCTCGACGAATGGCAGCAGGGTCCAATATGAATTGTTGCGCCGCCCAGGACCAAGTGTTAAGAAACCGCCGGCCTACTGATGCCGAGGACAAGTCCGTTGTCTGTACTGCTAACTCTTCTATATTACTGCCGTGAGATTTGTATAAAATACATAGGTCATTCTCAAGCTTGGCCGACTATTTCTATCGACAGCATCGTATCAAGCACAACAGATAAGCCTCACAAATTTACACCGAGGCAAACCGCTGGACAGAAATTAAACAGCTTCAATAGTAGTAAAATGGTGTTTGGGTTGATCTCACAAGCGGGAAGGAGGCATGATTGCACGGGCGGGTATCTGGAAGCGGTTCCTCCTGGCTGTCAAAGCAAATAATGAGCCACTTTCTCTTGAAAGTCTTGCCTGGACACTGTGCTCGAAGCGTTCGCGATTTCAATTCCGCAGCGCTGTAGCTGCGCATAATCTTGAGAGCCTTCTTGACGAGGTTGCCAAGATTGCAAGAGGCGTGCCACGACCAACTAAAGCGATGAACAGCCCAATTATGTGCTTCATCTTCACAGGTATGAAATCACCTGGCATCTTACCTAGGTTTATTTGTAGACCGGTCTAAATTTTCTGGATAGGCCAAGGAGCACAGTCGCCTGGCATGGGAGCAGCTTTGGCTTCAGTATCCGATATTTACCAAATCACTAAAAAGTCTTGAACAGTATCTCATCACATTAGGATGTGAATGGAATCTTATAGATGAGCTTTAAAAGCCTGAAGGCATATCCCGTATTCACGACGCAGAGCTAGCCCAGTCATGCTGCACTGCCCTCCAGATTGGCCTCACTGATCTCTTGCATTCTTGGCACGTGAGCCCAGATATTGTCTGTGGCCATTCTAGTGGAGAGATTGGAGCCGCATATGCAGCAGGTGCCCTTACAGCCTTTGATGCAATGAAAGTTGCCTATTTTAGAGGCAAGTCTGTGCAACACCTAAGGAGACGGAATCACATATTGTAGGGTGTATGCTTGCCGTGGGCATGTCTGAGCACAAGGCGGAAAGAGTATATCAATGAAGAGCTGCAGAGCAAGGGTAACGGTTGCATGTATAAACAGCCCTTCTATCATCAAACTTTCAGGAGACATTGAGGCCATTGACCTGTTATCAAAGAGGATTTGACGCAGGCAAGGTGTTCAACAGGAAGCTTGCTACCGGCGTGGCCTATCATTCTCACCATATGAAAAGAGTGGAGGAATTTTATCATTCACGACATCAAGGATATTAAGCCACAAGCTTTGACGGGCCGTGTATCCATGTTCTCATCCGTCAATGGCAACAAAATTATACACGGTGAAGAACTGAACGCGTCTTATTGGACTCGCAACTTGTTGGCTCCGGTCAGGTTTGCAGATGCCATGTTAATTGTGTTTAGGCACCTCGAAAGGGAATGCAATACAAGCTTTCAAGATGCTTCTAATGGTATACTGCTTGAACTGGGGCCGCACCCTGCTCTGAAATCACCAGCGACACAGACCCTCAGATCAACAGCGCCGAATCTCTCGCTCCCCTATTTAGCATGTCTCACCAGAGGCAAAGATACTTCCGAGACCTCCCTTCAACTTGCATGCGAGCTTTTCCAGCATGGTGCCTCGATAGATCTTGATATTGTCAACGGGCTGGATAGACAGCGTGTTCAAGTCCTCACCAACCTGCCTTCGTACAATTGGCAACACAGCACCTCACACTGGAATGAATCAAGACGCAGCATTGAATATCGACTTCGAAAGTACCCCCGGCACGACCTGCTGGGAAGTCCTGCGGCAGACAGCATCAGTGCTGAGCCTTCATAGAGGCACTACATTCGTGTGTCGAAGATGCCTTGGCTCCAGGGCCACCGCATCAATGGACAAGTTGTGTTTCCTGCAGTAGGCTACCTCTCCATGATATCTGAGGCGATGAAAGCGAGTTGTGCAAGAGCAGTCATGGGATTTGAGAAGTAAAGTGCTGTGGTTTCATAATGTTGTATTTGATGGGCGCTCTGTTGGTTCTTGATCAACACGAATTCGGAACTGAGGTCTTTACTACCTTACGACCACACCTGTCTTGTCACGCTAGTACGAAAGGGTGGGAATGTCGCGTTTATAGCGTCTCAAAAAACTATGAAGCCGTTGAGCAGTGCCGAGGATTCGTCACCCTCCTGGAGACTCAGAATGTGGGAGATGACTCAGCCCACAGCCGGACTAGAGCATCAGTAGTGTTCGTCAATCAATGGTGAAAGTATCAGCGACGGCGGCTGGAAACTCATGAAGCGAGAGGATTTCTTGAAAGACCTTAAAGAGAGGGGTGTTGATTATTCTGGTACTTTTACTCGCCTCTATGACATAAAGGCTCGACTGTGGCAGTCTAAGTCAACCTGGCTTGTCTCGGATGTTAAATCTACAATTGCCGCCACGGTCTCAGCAGCCACATTTTGTGCATCCTTCGACTTTGATGGGTGTTCAATCGATTCAAGCAGGTTGATGATGGCAAACCAACTGTACGGGGAAAATGTAATCACCAGCATTGACGACACCTACTTCTCAACTGAGCTCAACTTAACCCCGGAGACCGGCTACACGTCACACAATTTCTAGGCCGTATTGAGTCGAAAAACAAGTTTCAGACATATGGTTTAACTGCTTCGGGCTACGGCAAGGGCTTGATATAGTTTAGGAGGTCTTACGTTATTGTCTCTCACTATAGAAAAGGATCTAGTTAAGCCCAGCGAGGCTTTTTGTTATTGGGGTGGAGATGGTCTATAGACCCTTTTATGTCTTCTTCTCAAAGCATATTAAACATTGCAGAAATTGCCTGAAACTTCAACCTTTGCATTTAAGAAAGGAACTACAATATATTCTGCTACCAAGCCATCCCTAAAATGCTCAGTCAGCTCACAAAAGATGACCTGATAGATGTGGATGAATATTTCCAGTGTTACGTGAAATGGGCCCAGTTAAATTGAAATATAGTGAGATTCTACTTGATGCAAGAATCGAAGAGGACGCAAAGGCTCTTGGGGCAGTTGGAGAACTATTGGCGCTCGTTGCCAAAGAATTTCGGAATCTCATACTTGGGTAAGACGAGTTAGGCTTCCTTGCTGCTGCAAGATGACCTTGCCAACAGAATACACTTTAACGATGATTGCCTTTTCCGCATGTCGTTTTCAGCTTATCAAGTACTTGAAGCTACTTCAATTTAAAATGCCGGATCTGCGGGTCCTAGAAATAGGAGGTGGTTCTAGTAGCTTAACCAATCCGGGCCGTTGACGTGTTGTTCAAAGGTCACCGAGCTGGTGCTAGTAACTGCAGATATGTTTTTACAGAAGCATCTACTCTCGGTTTAGCTAAGATGCGTGAAACATTAACTAAGTTTTGCTTTATTTATAGAATACAAGATCTTTGATACTTAGAAATGTTCCGACTGAACAAGGTCTAGGCCCAGGGTCATTTGACGTGATTATCACATATAACACAATGCACATGGGCGGTAACTTGGGAAAATACCCTTCAGAGTCCTGAAGACTCTCCTTAAACCTAATGGCCAATTAGCGTTTATTGAGACGACTATGCTATCCTTGCGGTGGACCATGAGCTGTGGTACTCTTTCCTGGTGGTGGGGATTGGAGCTAACAACGGCTGTGACGCGTCGCCTTTTATGTCATCACAAGAATGGGATTGAGGTCTTGGTGAAAAATGGCTTCTCTAGTATCTTATTGGAGATGAAAGACCTACGACAAACTCCGAGGAACATGAGTAGCAAGTGTTTTAGTCTTATATGCACTAAGAGATATTGACGCTTCTAATATAAATGTAGGAGATGTTGTTATTGCCACTGGGGTCAAGAAGGGAAAGCTATTGCCGATTCAATACGTCAATGCATCATATCGGTTTAATACAATCAGACGCCCGTATCATTCCTGTGTCCGATGTTCCTGCAGCATCAGATGCCTTCATCTTCCTAGTCGAAGGTTGGAAGAATTACTATCGCAAACCTCACCTCGCTATTGGAACAATATTGTAGATAGCATCTGCAGTGCGCGTACTGTTCTTTGGATGACACAGGAATGTGTTTTTTAGGCGCGCAGATCTGCAACGTGAAGTTTCATCTGGCCTGGACAGACTTTTAAGCACAGAGAACCGCAACAAAGTAGTGATGCTTCATCTCATGCCAGATATATCGGACGCTGAAAAGGTATTGCATATCGTGCAGGCATACAGCAAGAGAATTGGCCCTCATCGTCTACACATGGCATTGGTGAGTTGGAGATGGTTTTTCGAAATGGAGACATTGTGATACCACGCGTAATCGCAGACTTTAAGATCACAAATGGGTAGAGGACACAATTTCTCAGCATAATCCTCGACAGTCACAGACATTGAGAGTAGGTCTCTACGGCTTCAATTTGGCCGCGTTGGAATGCTCGACGTGCTGTATTGGGTTGATGATGAAAGTCACCACCATACTCCAAAATTATCTGAAGTCCGCGTTTTGTGTTAAGAATGGTCGTCAAACTTGCAAGATCTCGATATTATCACGGGTGATGTTGACAGCCTCTCTGCGCTATTGCTTGAAGGAAGTGGGGTCATCACACAGACCGGCAATGACTGTTTCTACACAGTTCAGTGTTGAAGACAGAGTTTGCTTCTTTGTGGCCCGATGGCCTTGGGCTACGAAACTGCAACCTCAGCGGTGGCATTATGTGCACCATGCCACCTAGCATGAGCATGGAAATGGCGGCACTAGCCCCTGGCTTATACCAACACCTCACTTTAATGCTAACGCAAACTGTTTCCATACTGAAGTCGGTGAATCTGTTCTTATTCACTCTGGTGGCAAGCAGTACTGGACAGGCTGCAATCACTATTGCAAATACCTTGGGTCCAGTGAAATATACACAACCATCAATACTAACGAAGAGCGCAGTTTTATGGAGAGAAAGTTTGGACTTGCTAAGGATCACATTATTTTAAATTGTCAAACTGGAGTTGGAGTACGAATCCGGCACCTAAGAGGAGGTCGTGGGGTTGACGTAGTTCTGAATTCGTCTGAAGATACAATCGAGGCGAGCATTGGTGTCTTGAATTTTGGGACATTTGTGGAAACAAGTAGGAGACTTGACTTGAACGCGTATCTTGGCAATGAAAATTGGACATGTCACTAACGGTATGTTTGAGAAGAAATATACAAGCCGATGATCTAACTTCCATTTTAGGTCCAACCCCAAACGCCGAAGTTAGCAACCTTACGAACTGACTGCTCTTATATCGTCGATGTCAGTGGGAGCTTGAGAGGATCCATTATTAAATACTTCGCCCAACTCGGAGCTGGTCGCATCATTGCTGTATCGCAGCTTGAAACTGATCAAAGAATCCAATACTACCAAGAAGTTGGCTGAAGACAATAATAAAAGCTGGCACAGAAATACTCACTGTCGAAAAGGATGCACTATTCTGCCGAGAGACACTCAAGGCAGCGGCTGGGGAAATGGCGATCAGGGGAATAGTTCAATTTCCCACACAAAGGAGCTCAAGGATGTGGTCTCCGCAATGGGGAGGAAAGACAGAGCAGAGTCAAGTCTCTGCCTGTAACACGTACAGTGGCAATTTGAAGATTTAGACTTTTTCATATTTCTTGGAAGTACGAGGGAAAACAGGTATTTCGCAAAGCGGTACAGCCCAAGGCACTCTTGCAAGACGACAAGCCTCCCTTGGCCGACCGGGACAAGCCATCAGCATTAGCACGCTCGCAGATAATGGGTCAGAGGAATCAGCCACAGACTACTGACCAGCTGCTGGCCGTCATCAACTACGCGATTCAGCACCCAGTTGCACCTTCTCCAATCGAAGCGGAGATCATTTGCGGTTTACGATATGGAGACCCAGTTCAAAGATGTGGACAAAAGCCCGATGCAATTTTTCTCCCACCAATGGACAGCATCACCCAAGCCACAGCAGGTAGCAACAGACCTCGATGGCAGCACATTTGACATAAAGGTGGCATTAGACAAGGCATCCGGACCAGAAGCCGCCGTGAAGGCCACATCCTGTGCTTGAGACAAACTTTTGCGAAACTCGCTGATATAGCCGTCGATGACATTCAGCCTGACAGGTCGTTGGCTAGTTACGGCGTAGACTCGCTGATATTGGTGGAGCTGATTAACTGGATCTCTAATGAGTTGGTTGCCCACGTCACCACGTCTGAGGTGATTGGCTCCATGCCGATTGGAAAATTGGCCAAAGTGGTCGTTCAGAGATCGCGACTCTTGCCAGCCAACTTTTTTGACCAAAAGTAAAGAATGGATGATAGAACAGACGCCGGATAGGAAATAGCGAACAAGTTTTGGTCGGTACTTTGGAATGAAGATGGTCTTTATTGTTGATTTTATTAAAGCATCAATTGCGCCAGACTGTAATATGCCACCACTCATTTTTGTGTAACTACTGTGATAGTTGCCTGTGTTGCCGTGCACTTCTATGCCAGAGGCAAAACAGGACCGTAGCTCAGTGTTGAAAAAAGCAACAAGTCGTCAAATTCTGCATTTCAGGAGTCATTTTGATAAACATACTATACTTGGAATTTCCCTTTTCTATTGCCAGCACCCCCCCCCCCCTTCTTTAATGGTGGTGTTGGTCAGGCACGGATGTAAAGAGAAGCGGAGGAAATCATAGTCTAAACAACCAGCATTGTCATCAAAATAATAAAATGCATTTGATCAGTCACAATGGAATTCCCTTGAAATCATATATCCCGTGCGCTCATAATCTGATAAATGAGAGCATGGTTGGAATTAAAATGCTAGGACAGCGCTATCCTGTGGACAGTCTCCTCCTGCCTGAATTGGGTCGCTCTTCTGGTAACTACACGTCTTAGGGAAACCTTGAATCCTCCTTGCAGAGGACAAAAACAGGGTCAACTACCTTCAATCCCAGTGGATTTCGCCATGCCCAACAAGTCTATGATGTATGCTATACACAGTGGGGTAATAAGACTCTAGAAATAAATCCGAATCCTTGCATGCTGACCTTGTGGGAATTGAAGGGGGCGGGTCGTGCGTGCGTGCATACATGCGTTCTATGAATGTTATTACCTTAAAGAGCAAAAAGATTTGTAGAAGGGAAGTCCTAGGCGGCCTTGCCTTCCCCAATACATGCATTGTGCCAGAACAGTGCGTGTATAGGTCTGAGGAAAACCTGAGATGATTAAAAATATTTCATCTCGATCCTTTTCGGTCAGCTCTGACGTGCAGTTTGTTGTGGAAATGATTGTCTTGTACTAGAAGGCGTTGCTTCTTCCAATGGATTACTCTATGCTTCCCCGTTTCATCCGGATGAGCCCGAATGAGCTATCCCTTGAACAAAACAACATTCCTGTCTGTCTCACTCGGTGGGTGTCATGTGATATCTACATCATATGGGGTTGATCTCATGCGGTGTAGGTCGGTAAATAGTACCCTGCATAATAACTGTTGTGATTAGGGGATTTTTTGAGGCATGAGACATGTCACATATCATGCAAGGGAGACTTCTACTCCCGGAGTTAGGGTGATTGCTTGTATTCTGTCTCCTCCCGCTGTGTGCGTGGAGGCCGATAAGGCGTCGGAATTTCTCAGTGTTCCTGTATAAGCAGGATAGCGACTAAGAAGTCTCGTTTTGCGAGTAGAATAATGCTGCACCATCTGAGATACGCTACTGCCTCGAAGAGGCGTTATGTTATATATATATATTGTCGACATGGAGACTACCCCTTCTCCATCCGCTTCTCTATAGTTCTTCAACGGCAAATGATTCGTTGTTTTAACTCGTCAGTTTAACATACGTCAAAACTCACAAAACCTAACCATAAATGGAAACCTTTTCTGGACTTCTTACACCACTACTACTATGTTGACGAAATACTGCACGTTGCGTGCATTTTACAACAAAATCACAAACGTGAATGCCAAGACTGGAATATAGTCTCAACTCCCCTTTCACTATAAATTTGGACACCAGTCATTTAGATATCACTCTTGGCCGCCGGCCCAGCTCAACATTCATAGCCAAGCACACAACCCCGTGTTTTATGCGACCATCGGAGCCATCATGAAGATGAGAGAAAGATATATTCGAGACCGTTTCATATTCATTGAGTCCCACGACATGCTGCCTCTTCTTTTGGGGCTTGGTGCATCCCATGATCATGTTGGCGAGTTAACTGCGGCTAGCGACAACCTACATGGTGATCCAACCATCCCCTGTCGCAAAACTCGCAATGGCCGATTCTGTCTCGATCCTGACACACACTTGGTAAGAAGGCTGGAGCACCAAACTTATGTCCTAGATGTAGAGGAAGACTTCGTGCGCCATGACTGGGGGGTAGTTCGTCAGTTTGACGAGATTCAAAATAACTTGCAGCTTAACACCCTCGTTCAGGCCCTCTTCGCTTTTAAGTTCATCATGATTCACGGGATGGATATTTCTCCGCGTCCAAAGATATTATACCACTCAAACAAGTGGGTGTGCACGCTATACAACATTCGCACAATAACCACCAGTGACCTGCTCGGTGAACCCGCTATGGAGGGCGTCCACTCAGATGGTGTAGATCAGACCACGAGCGCAAGCATAGTGTCACGCCTGTGCATTAGAAGGACACATCTAAGGTGGCTACTCGCGACACGTTACTCTTTTTTACGCGCAAACCTGTGGTCGGGACGCATATTGCGGCTCCGTATGACTCGTTGGTGCCGCACCATACGCTTCCTATGGAGGTGCCACTATTTGTGCCTGGCGGTGGACGTTGAATGTGAAAACGATGGCATTACAAGATATGGCGGAGATGACGACCTGATGCCTGTATTTGCAAATTATCTCTAGAGGGTATAAAGTTAGAATAGCAAGTCTTCATTAGTATCCATATTAAGGTCATATGGGACATTTGTATCTAAACGTCTAGATACTCTATTAAACACGTATATCATATATTTCCATTCCAGCCGTACTGGCATCATTTAACCTTTCCATTTCACTCGACATCCAAGCAATGATTGCCATAATATCCGCACCACACAGTTCACAAAATCCCACAATTGGCTTACTCGACTTGCCCCGGCCTCAGCGCTCAAGATAACATAGCTCACAAACTGACCCGCCTTCTTCACCGTCCGTAGCACCGCTTCTGTAGCCTATTGCGCCCTATTGCGCTTCTTCCTCCTTTGCGTGGTCTTGTCCCAAATGTCCATCCACGCAGCCAGATTATTCTGACCAATAAACAGCAGATTGATACGGGACCGAACGGAGGATCATGAATTACAGGGCAAAGAGCACCCTCAATCACGTGAGTTCAACACATACGGGCCTGTATAATGACACATCTGTCTATCAATAGTCATCCTTCGAAAATCCAAGCCTGTTACACCCTCACGTCGTGTATTTACTGTGCCACATATCAACGCCATGGAAAGCTGCAATATCTTCACAGTTACGGACACTTTCCAGCATCTCGATTTGCAAAATCACTATCCGCTGTCTCTACCATAGATATCGTGGAGCTGTGGGGTGCCGCCGCCGAGTCCCCGTTTAATCATGCTATGTTCTGGGTTAGGGATGAGGATAGTGTGGGAGGACCTTGCGGCAGCGATGGTTTTGACAGATGCATGTATTACTTCTTCGGCAAAGGCGCCTCCACAAAAGTTTGGGTCGTCATTTTAACCTGTACGGTGTTGCAGCGCGTGCTTACTTAACCAATTAGGGGGAGGTATGTCGTCGTGATTATCAGTTCCACACTCAGATGCTCATTATCAGTCGCCAGCGCCTGTGCCTAACACACAGGACTGCCCAGGGGTAGAGGTAGGTTCATAACCTTTCGACTGCTAACTCGGGTTACCCCTAACCTTCAACCTTTCCGGATGGACCGTAATGTCGAGCATTAGCTGCATGCTGCGAGCCACATACCTATATCTAGTTCGGATACGTTGAATACCAGGTAACGACTGAAAATGGTGGATTTAATGATATAGTGTAGTGAAGAGAGCAGGCCATAGTGTATATTACTTAAAAAAAAAAGAGAAAGCCGGCAACTTTGTTCATTTGTTTATACTAAAAAAGAATGTATCATGCAGTGTAAAATCATAAATTTGAAAGTGATGCAATAAATTTCACCCTTTGAGCGAATGAGTTGTGTTGTATAACGTATAAAAATATAATTCAATATGTTGCGAAATATTTTAGCTCAAGGGTACGAGCCCTTTGTTGCGAGATACAGACGACATAGGCCAAGAATGTAATCATGCGACCAGCTATCAAGCTGAACTAAACAGCTCTTTTGCATGCAACAGGGGAGCTGGCCATCAAAACGCATTCTTCACAGCAGACACAACATAATCGCCAAGAATGCGTTTGCGAAATCCCGCTTCAGAATACATGAAGTAGTACTATATTTACATAGGGGTCAGCTTTTTTTCAACGGAATACAAAGAATGTTATCAATGCCATAAAGTGGAATTCAAAAGTCACATACCAGCCATTTTCTTCTAAATGCCTCTGCCTCGGTATCGCACACATCCATGCCATTCTTGAAGAGGTGACGGTGAATCTCCTGCCAGTTGATTTCAAAATTGCTCCTCCAGCATTGGAGGGTTTTGATGTAATGCTGTCCAATACTCTCTACAGACTCGACTTCTAGACTGGCTGCAGATCCCGCGTCAATTGATGTGAGTAGCTGATGTATTGTAGGGAAATAGCCGCCTGGAAATATGTAATGGTCCATAAACCCGCCTGGGGAAGATAAACTACCATGTAACTACGAGATATTAGTATCGAGCTTCTGGGATTTTAGCGTTTGTGGTGCAAATGAACTTTCCTTGTTGACTAGGGTTATTCCCTGAACAACCATGACGCCGCCATCTCTGAGTAACTCATCGATTTTCTTGAAATAGCTGTTCAACTGCTTGTTGCCGACGTGCTCTACCATCTCAACGCTAATAACCTTGTCGTATCCTCCGGGAGGTTTAGGCGCCTGACGATAGTCGCAGAGCAGAATCGTAATATGGTCTGCCAAGCCCGCGTCCTCGACTCGCTCTTCTGCGAGCTTCTTCTGCTCCTTAGACAACGTGAGACCAGTCACACGGCAGCCTGTGGACTTGACAGCTTGTATAGCGAGGTCACCCCAGCCACATCCGATGTCCAAAACATGATCAGAAGAGCAGATACGAGCCTTGCTGAAGATGTTTTGAATCTTGCGTCGCTGAGCTTTTTCCAGCGACTCTTCAGGGTCGCGGTCGCTTGACCAAATAGCGCTGGAGTAGTTCATGTCAGGGGAGAGGAACCGACAGAATAGCTCATTGGACGCATCATAGTGGAAGGAAGCGTTGGAGAGAGAAAGGCCGGGGGTATTTCTTGAACTAACGAATGGTCGTGAAAGGAACGAGATAAGTTGACGAAGCATATTATTGCCAAGTCTATCTAGCATACTTCGATTTGCAATGAATAACTGAGACAATATTAACGTAAGCCAATAAAATTGCCGGTCAACGTACCATGAACAGCCCAATCAAATCGGCGCATTCGACGTCTTGAACAAGATATGACTCGGCAAATCCCTGTCACGAAGTTTGGTAAGTCAATGGCGTCATCTTGTTGCTGGTGAGAATACATACCAAGTCGCCATGTTTACAGAGCCGAACCCAGACTTCCGGTGTGTTGAACACAACAGCAATATCCAGCTCTGGTGTAATCTCAGACTCATCGTTTCTGCAAAATGTGAAAGTTTTGTCTTTTTCTCCTGGGGTTCTCACCAAAACCTCCAGCCGCCCATTCTGAATTTGTTCGAGCGCAGCGGATACGGTATATCTGGCATAGGACTGCAACCACGTCTCAGGCATTGCGATTGCTAACTGTGAAAATTGTGAATTTTAATTTAAATTCAATCAATCTGTGTGCTGCTCTTTCGTTTTGCGTAAGCCTCGTGAATCTACTGGGAGAAGACAGAGAGAGATTGCAAGTTCTCCAGCAACTAGTTCAGGCCTAGCAATGCACTTATGTAGGATGACCATGTAACGGCGCAGCATACCAGTACCTATTTTTATACGTTGTGCTACAAGAGGGGCTAATATAAGAAGGGATAGATCGCTCAGGCTCTAATGCACCTCATTTTGGGTAACCCTAAAGGTGGAATTGTCCAGAGAGCGGACAGATAAGTTGTTTAAGATAGTTGCACTTCCAGCCAATACTACTACGTCATAGACTTCTCAAAAATGGTACACAATGTAACATGAAAGATGAAATAATAGTATGTTTGTGCATAAGACACGTCACCAAAATGCAACAAAACAGGATATTTATACTTCATTCTATGCACAAGACACGTCACCAAACATTATACCACATGGGTAAAGAAAGTCAGGTGCCTCAGTCAGCCGCTTCTGTCCCCACTGGATGCCAACACAACAATGTTCACGCCCCCGCACCAACTTACGGGTATAGTAGCTTGCCTCAATCAACAACAATGAGTTCAAAATTACATCAACGAGTGTACTCTGAAGTCGGAGCAGATGGAAGGCTCGACTTGGCATCACGCTGCTCACAGCCGACTGATAAACGACTGCAGACGCTTATCGACCATATCAAGACACATGGATATGTTATTATAGAAGATGCCTTTAGCCAAGCAGATATTGTCGAGGCAGAGATAGAGATAGAACGGCTTTCTGCAGAGTCAATGACTGGAGGGAAACGCTTGCAGGGTCGAAACTCCTTCGAGGGTTACAAGACGCAGCGCATCTACGCACTGGCGAACAAATCAAGAACGTTTGACAAATTTCCGCTACATCCCGATGTTCTAGCGCTCAACAGTTTCTTCCTCGACCCTGGCTATCTATTGCACTCTTTTCAGAGCATCACAATCCAGCCGGGTGAAATGCCACAAACACTTCATCATGACGATGGATACGTAACTATTCCGCGTCCGCATGCACCATTTGGAACAGTGAGTGCTCGATATGCCACGATGAGGAGACTTGTACTTCAATATCATTAATAAGTGTGACCTGCAGGCTATCATGGTTGCTATTGATTCATTTACGCCAACAAACGGGGCGACTACCATTGTACCCAAATCGCATCTTGGTGGTGCAGATATCCCAGACCGTTCTGAAGCCGTGCCAGCAGTCATGCCCAAGGGAAGCATCTTGTATTTCTTAGGGACTCTTTGGCACGGCGGCGGAGAAAATACGTCAAGTAGTGTTCGAAGAGCGTTGACAGTCCAATACTGCCAGCCTTGGATGCGTCCTCTGGAAAATCAATTTATCGCCGTCGAGTGGCAAAATCTCAGTCTCATGCCTGCACGCCTCGTGGATATGCTCGGATATAAAGTTGGGGCCCCATTTATTGGGCATGTAGATGGGACAAGTCCTCTTTCTGTGGTGAGCAAGCTATTGAAACAGAGACAAGAAACGAGAGCGGGGGTGAAGGAGAAGGCTCACAAGCTGTAACGAAGGCGTGATGGGGATGAAGAGGCAAAACCAGGCCAGCTACGGAAAGGGGGTCTCGAAATCCATGAAATCTGAGAAGGCGAGGACGCGGCAAATTTCTGTATCAATACTGGGACTAGGTCTTGTGTGCCGTTAGCTAAAGCTGGATGAAGAGATGATTAAAAAGGTAAGGGCTAATCCGGTGACACCGCAGGCTTGCATCCCATAATATCCCAGTCAGCCGGCTATGGGTTCAAGCGCCCAATCTCCTATTGTTAAACCGCAGCAGCGTAATTATCTTCCGTCGATTGACTTGACTATTGATCTCCCGAACCAAGCCGATTAACAGAACCTTTCGTGTATTCTTGAACACGACAGCCACGAACATCGCATCCTCCACAACCATGGACATTAAGTCCTCAATGACTACTGATGTCACTACAGGGAAAACGACAGCTTTGATAATGAGCTTTACTAGCGAGTACGGTACTGAATTGGCATTTTCCACCGAGAGCCTGCCAGGCCCAATAGATGTAGAACTATCGTCAACGGTCGTGGAAATGGAACACACAACTGAGACTACCATGCAAAGTGACAAGCAGACTGCTATGGCCGACTTAACCATTTACAAAATCCCCGTTTCTACTTCTTTGTCGACCACTGCAAGCACACGAACTCAACCCACAACTGGAATCGATGCGACCATGGCAGGGCCTGAAAGCTCAGACAGTGGGCTAGTTCCTATGACTACTCAGGAAATCACTTCTTCATTCAACTTGATTTCGCAAACATCAACAGTACAAACAAGGACGGCCTCCAGGCCAGATATGCCTGAACAGCCAGTTGAAGTAATACAAAGCGCAACATCGGAAGAATTTTCAAGAAAAAGCCAAAAGTCGAATACTGCCGAAACTGACGAGCCATCAGTCGTACTGTCAACCCTTGCGAGTTCGAGCAACGAGTCGTCTACATACCTCGAAGGTCATATTTCTTTCGCGACCTCGCCGGTATTACTTGACGTGGGCAAGCTTACTCAAAATATATGGACTCCTACACCTCCGATCTTCACGCACGGTGGTCAATCATTCTACCAAGGCCCAACGAGCGAGGCCGAAGTTCACATTGCTGCTTTACTGCAAGCAGACTCCTCCATGCCTGCTACAATCAGCAGCATTAATTCGTCAGCCGAACCAAAAACGCCAATTGTGCCAACAGACTCATTCGCAACCTCGACTTGGCTAATAAGCTCCAAAGATCAGGTTAATATTGTACCTTCGCCAAGTATAAGTGGATCTGTTAGTGTTCGGTCAAGAGTAATGGTAGAAAACACCGGCGATCCGACTTCTACTTCTTCAAGTAGTGATGGCAGCCGAGACAATGATGCCTTCGACCCCAATGAAGGAACGCCTCAGACTCCCAAGCAGAGGGCTAAAACCGCTGGTATTGCAATGGGCGTGGTTGGAATGAGCGTCATGTTTGGAGCTATAACGTGTATAATCTCCAGGAAGCATGGGCAAAGGAGGAAACCTCATCGCCGTCTACTATCTCCTACAAGCAGCCAGAGCTCTTTGGAGATAAGGTGTATTGGAATAGATGATCAGTCACCTGTGCATCTGAATGCACAGTACCAAGACTATTCTGAGTATAGCAGATATATCAAGTACGAAATGTGAATGACGGTAACTTCTGCCTCTGCTCAACAATGTTAGCGCTGGCCACTATATCTCGCTAAGGTTGATAGTGCTAAAAAGAAGGCTGCAAGGATATATAAGGAAGGATATTGATACCACAAGGTAGCTAGGGTGACTGTATCTATGTTTTACTTACGCCCTGGTACGGTTGATACTATATATTAACAGCTGGCACTGTCATAATAGCTGCTAGAAATGCCATTTTCGGCCTATCAATTTTAATACGAGCAAGAACGTGTCAATAATCGTTTAGGAAAACCCTTCGATACGTCCTCTAGTGTGATCTTGTATCAAGAAAATATGGGTAGGAGCATCATGTCTGGCTACATCATAGCGCTCGGTTGGTCTATATAAGATATGGCACTCCCATTGCAACACATATCTGTATTTGTGAATAAGACGTCTTCTGGAAAGCCAATAGCTATGTGGCCGCCATCTTTGACAATCTCAGATCCAGCACGTTAATCCCCAGTACGCTGCCTCTTGACTGAACCCTCCGACAACTCTTCTTCGCGTTCTACCTCCACATTCCCAAGAGTCAGAGTTGTAGCCGGGGAAGAGGAGGGAGTAAAGCCCTCCGACCAACTGCCTAGTACACATTCTGGCCAAGGCGTTGCTGGCCTGACAAGAGTTTCTGGTGCTATGCACGCGTTGGTTGTTCTTGTCACGTCGTTGTAACAAGCTATGACTTGCTTGAGCGAAGCAATTATTCCTCTTTGTTTCTCAATTATGCGAACCTGTGTTACGAACCAACGTCATCCTCGACGTAAGTCACGTGCCACGGGGTAACTACGGGTTAACTCAAAAGGGAATAAGAAGTGATCAGTGACCATCGTACTGATCACTACTGATCGTTGCTCGAAGGTGCTCAGTTCGAGCATCACTGAGCACAGTCAAGGGACATGTATATAAGCACCCCCAATTTCACCTCTATAGCATAGATACTTAGTTAGCTATCAACACAGTCATTATCCAGACTACTAGATTACGATCTACGATCCATCATCTACGTGACACTTGCACAATAAGACTACGCCCTAAGCATTCTGCTACTTGAACCCTCGGTTGCGCCAACCCTAGTTCACTTAGGAAGCCCGACCGCCACATCTACCACTATTAACGAGGTTTGTATTAACTATTCCCCCTGCGTATTGTAGAAATGCCCCTCGCATTATATAATAGGCCTCCGGTTTAACAACCCCCCCCACCCCCCCCCAGACCAAAGCCTATTAGAGGTCTGAATCTAGCTTCTTTGCACTTCGTTTTCTTAATTAGCATTGCGTTTGACCTTAGTCATTATTGTCTCTCGTGATATGGGTCCTTTCTATTATTCTGCCTTTCAGTTCATTCGTTTGCGTTGTCATTGACCATGATCCTATTGTGTGTTAATGACAATAGTCTTGTGGTTATATTAAGAGAAATCCATTGTAGTTGCACCTTAAATATACATAGTTCGCATCTCCCCTTGCTGTAGGCTTCCTTTTCCTCTTCTTCTTCTTCTGTAAACTCCGATCATCATGTCCGTATCTTAATGATGTGGTGTAAATGCTAACTGTAGATAGTTCTACTTCTTCTCTCTCCCCTCCCCCGACTGAGCTGGTGTATGTTATTCTTCGCCTTTGAACTCGATAACGCACTGCTAATCATGGTTATATAGCTCGTCGCAAGTTAACAGCCCTGCCGCTGTCCGTCGCGCTGCGCGCGATGAAAGAATTTCCGCCGCCGCCGCCGCCGCCTCTACCGCCTGTAAGTTCTTAGATCAAACGGCGTAGTGCCTAGAAGGTTGTGCTGCGCGGGTGCCATGATAGCACGTTTCCCCTGTCTGGGGATCCTCGCCTACTATAGGCGATTTGCTATAATTTTCTTTTGTCATTTTTGCTTTGCTTTACTTTGCTTTGCTATGAAATGCTTTGCTATGAAATGCTTTGCTTTGAAATGATTTGCTATGCTCTGTATATAAGCATCCTTTCTGCGGTTCAGAATTTACAAGAACGTGCGCAGCTTGCTAAATTACTCTGCCAATAGCCATGTGACCTAGCCTTCGATGACTTCTGTAAGTTGTGTATAGAGGCTGCAGAGCTCATGGTAGCTCTTAACGGCAAACGGGAAACGGTTAAACGGAAGCGCATCTGCTGCGTGCCTCAAGTGGATGTCTACGTAAAGGAGGAGTCACCAGATGCCCACCAGTTTCCTCTCCTTATGGGCAAGACACAGTGTCCACGGTGCATTAGGGAGAGAAGTTCGATCACCTTGACCACTTCCGAGCCCATGTTGCGCGTGTGCACGCCATCTCCCTCGGGCCTTCCCGAGAAAAATTATAGAGCTTGGCGTCTGCGAGAGTGGCATTTGGTAGACGCAGAGAAAATGGCAGGCTCGAAGTAGCTTGCCCTTAGCATACCACGCGGGCGGATATGCACGTCAATAGAGCGCTAAGCTGGTCCATTTTATTCAGGAGCCCAAGATCCTCAAATAAAAAACCTTCTGGCTTCATTCTGGGGTCATCGCCTGGAAATAAGCCACCTGCTAGTCTTCTCATCAGCGCAAATGGTCCTAAGTGAGACCAAAATGTTGTGGCGTTATACCATGGCTCCAATAGATGCTAGCCTAGCTTGATGCGCTCAGTTTTCAAGTCAGGTTCATACAAAAGGCGCACGGGACGTATATGGGGCAACGTTAGGCATCAGAGGAAGAGTTTTCGACCTTACCAACTCACGCAAAGATTTTGTCGATTCCATGCGAGACAACTGCCAGTAGGAATGGTGATATTTATAATACGAGTAATATGATGATACCATAATATCATAATACGAGTAATATTATAACACGAGAAATATCATAATACGAGTAATATTATAACATGAGTAATATCATAATGCGAGGAATATTACACGTAATACATATAAAAAATAACTACTTCTGAGTACCGTTATACCTCCAATATAAATTTAACATTATAAATCTAGCCAGAGACGGCGAAGATACGAAATGAATGACCGACTTTGTTTCTCTCTAGGAGACCAGACACATGCCTTCCTTGAACACGGTATTGTATAAGGCAACCAGATCATCGCTTATAAAATTCAGTATCTATAGCATTCATTTGCACCACATCATGTTGAGTATAGCATCACCTTTAGTCTATGTCTTTGATTGGGCTATTTCAACCCATGAGCTCCATAGCCAGGGCTTATCTTTGTGGAGATTAGCTATTGTTGCTTTGATTTCCTACGCAGGTCTCTGTTCCTATATGCGGTTTCAGAGAGTCAATAAGCTTAGGGAACTCTATAAATTTCCTGATCGTGGGTCACTATCGCATATGACCAATCAACAAGCCTTTGAGATTGTCAAAACTTTTACTACTCTTGAGTTTCCTTTCATACATGACCTAGGTGTGCGGACGTCGTTTTTAAAGGTAAATTGAATATTGTTGTCGAGGGAGGGGAGTACTGAAGTACTGACACCCCTTAGACTTACACTGTTGAAAATATCGCCAAACTACTCTATGTAACGGATCTAGGCAAGGCGTCAACTGTCCCTAAAAGGTTAAACTTGGTATTAAAATGAACGATATCGCAAACATCTAATGGGCTTTTTAACAGATTCGAGGATACTCACATTATTTATTCAAGGTAAGTCCCTATACTTATTTAATTAATTCAGTGCAGTAACTAATAGAGCTGTAGCATAAATCTATTTTCGCCAGATTCACCAGTCTTGCATAAAGCTATAGCCCGTATGAATTATTTACATGCCCCCTATCAGACGGCTGGTAAAATCACAAACAAAGAACTTTTCTATGTTTTATGTATTTCAGTGATGGACCCTCTTCGTTTTATAAACCTTTATGAATGGAGGTCTCTTACCGACATGGAACTTGCCGCATACGCTACTGTCTGGAAATACACTGGTGATATGATGGGTATCGATTATAAGAATGAACTAAACAAGCAGCATTGGATTGATGGCATTGAGTTTATGGAAGACTTAGCAACATGGGCTCGGCTATACGAAGATACAAGCAGACGGCAACTGCCTGAGGCTGAGTCCCTAGGTAAGACCACTATTGACATAATGCTTTCTACATATCCAAGGATTTTTCGACCTTTCTATTTCCAACTACTCTTGATCCTATTTGGGGATACTTTACGTTGCATTTTTCGGTAAGTTTTTTTACGTTTCTTGATATCATATATATGGTGTTTTAATTATGTCAATAGCCTCCCTGAGCCTGGAATTGCAGCGAGTGCATTTATTTATGCGCTGCTATTAGTTCGTAAGCTTTTCCTCCGATATTTCACCTTACCACGTATATCTCCAGTGCGCCTCTTCAGCGAACCTACCACAAAGAGTGGGCGCTTCAACCAATACCAGTATCTAAAGGAGCCATGGTATAACGCCGCGACATTATGGTCTCGTTGGGGACCAATTGCATTATTTACAAGACTAGCGGGTGTTTTACTTCCGGGTGATGAAGTTAGGATGAAACCAGAAGGCTTCTTATTCAGTGACCTTGGGCCACTGAACAAAATGGGCAAGGGCATCGAGGAGATGCCGCATATTGAAAAAAAGGTAGTTGACAGTGTCGCGTTTAGTGGGTGTCCATTTTCTATTACCAAGTAATAATGGGCAATTCCTACGACGTCTTAATCAATGTGCCCATGCTGGTAAATGATTATATCTAGGTGGACTACGATAGATAAATCCACCATTTTATTATTTCAAGATATACGTTCTGTATTGTGTTGCATTTAAATGCCTGACGATAAAAATTACTGGCATCCCTGATAACCTGATAAATACATCTGCAGCTCTGGTAGCCGAAAAGGGCACCTTCTAAGTAAATATCCTAGTCGAGAAAACTCCACCTTTACTTGAGACGGTTGGCTTGCTTGTAGCACCAACATCTTGGAGAATATTCTGGACATTTGAAAGGGTTTTATGTTTTGTCACTCAGTTTTCGATGACCTGTGCAAACCCGGTAGAGTTGTACCACAGCCCTGATTGGAAACCCGGTTTCTGATGCGCTACCAGTACTTTTTCTGCTTCGTTTGGTATCGGTAGCAGTCGTAGCAGCTTTCCCAACACCTGTAGGTTCGCCATTACGTGTTTTTCGGCTGCACAAGATTTAGGAGCTGAAGCATCGCTGAACAATTCAAATTGTCTTCGGGATGTCTCACCGCACTGAGGTCTGACCTCGCAAGAGTCTCATATATCCTCCACAGATTGTACCATAAAATCTCGGTTATATCCAATATAGGGGTATAATAACAACATTGACAATAGTGCCATTAATAGACATTTCGGTAGACATTTTAGTGGAGCTTTTCGCTGTCTTATTGTTGAAGACCACGGGAGTCATACAACTGATGATATGTATGAATGCTATCAGCATGATATTTATTTACTATTCCTACCTGCATATAGCTCTCATGTCCTTCAGCCTCTTGATATCTCAGTCTTCTCGCCCGTCAAGCAGGCATATCGCCAAGAGATCAACAGCTTCGCAATATCTCGTGATGCAACACTAATTTGAAAGGTATAATTCCTCCATAGCTATCCCAAGGCAAGAGAGACTGGTCTAACCAGTAGGAATATTAGGGCTGGGTGGCTGGGGTCAGGTTTGTGGCCCCTTAATTTTGCAAAGCCTCTCATGAGCCGACTTCTCCTCCAACTACCACAGGAGGCCCCCACAGATATGCAATTAAAGAGAAAATGGATCCCAATAGTCAAGGAAGGACTAGAAATTCAATTTCCAACATCACTTCTGTCAGGGCATCTTGAAGGGTTGTGGAAACAGGTTACTGATGATGATCGTACAAGGCGGGTCTTAGTCCAGAAGATTGGCAAGGCTCTAGACCATAATAACACACAATTCGCGGCTGCACAGATGAAAATTAAGTCCCTTGAGCTTCAAATAGCTACTAAGAAGTCCCAAAAGAAGAATAAGGTAACAGAAGACCTCAATAAACGCTTTGTACGGATTGAAGAAGTTATCCAGACTCGATTAGAGATGTAGGCCGCTGGGTCACAAGATCCTATTGTACAGGGCGCTTCAGAAGAAGACATTACTGAGGTTAGAATTCAGTGACAATTAGCTATCTAGAGATATAAAATAATTGCCTCATGATACTGTTATTTGTATTAAATATCATTTTTTATTAGTATTTATCGCGAGCTTGCCCCTGACATAGGTACTGTTATGTATAAGCATTTTAGAGCATCGGCTCTCCTGACATCTAAGGCTTCGGACTTAGCATCTATATATTTAAATTAATTAAATTGTGATATATATATCTTAGGCAAACATATACCTCTAGATATTGGAGAAGGAACGCAGTAAATAGTCCTGTAGGGCCACCTATATTTATGCCAGGGGCCGAACTGAGTAATTGAGCTGTGGGTGTCCTGAGGCAGAGATTCCTAGTCGGGCAGCCTCAAAAACGCGGGGGCGCCTAGTAATAGTAGAAGGACAAGGACCAACTTGTGTAATAATCGAGAGGTAGCGAGATAGCAGGGAGGTCGTTGCATACACACTGCGAGCCCGCAGCGAGTTCCCCGCTACCTAGATTGCCAGCTTTCACTCCTCGGTGATAACCCGTTTTCTATATCTGACAATTTATTGCTTAGTTTAAGCAGTATCCCCATTATTATTATAGATATGCCTATAATAATGGCGACATCTACTTGATGCGGATGATGGGTATTATTGGTTGTCTTTATAAGTTGCATCTTCGCAAGTGTCATGATTTAAAGCTGCTTCCAGAAGCAAGGGAATCAGCTCTTTTACTATAACTAGGTAAAAGCTCTAGATAAAAGAAATTTAGTAGTAGGGCTTATACTACTACTACTACTATTACTACTACTACTAATGATGATGATGATATAATATACTCTCTCTATTAGTGACCGACGTTAGATTCCGGGCAATAGACTCAGGAAGCATTGCCGATTACATTTATATTTCTTATTTCATTTTCCTTTGATACTAGAAACCCCCCTCATATATATTTACTGCGCAACTTTTTAGTCTTCCTATACTGAGAGACACTCCTGTCTTCACCATCTTCCCTCGCCTCTACCAACAAGCCCCTAACGGTTCACCTCAGTTTCATAGCGTGTTGTCATCTATTTACTATTGCAGATCGTATCCATAGGATATCCCTTTTCAAGATTAAGCCTGAAGATCAGCAGAAGCTCCTAGAGCAGTACAGGATCCTGTATAAGACCCAAAAGAAGGTAACATAGAACCTTCAACTCAAATCGAACAACTCTCAGCTTGCCTTACGTGTCATGCGCATGTAGAAATATTCGTAACCATCTTTAAGACAATTGTAGAGTGATACAAGAAGCAATTTACGTCCTATAAATAGAACTAGCACATTCTCTTCTATAAATAGAAAGAAGTATATAAAGATCTTTCAAAGGCACATAAAACTTTGCAGATAATATTCGCAACCGAAATTAGGTTCTATATACTAAGACTATTGACAATAGATTTTAGCTTAGATATTGCCATCGCCAGCTTCCCCATTATTATTTTAGTAGTATTATCCCTGAGAATTTAAAAAAAAAATAGATATTATTTTAAGTTTTAAGGTTTTACTAGTAAATTGTAAATATATTATAAGGATAAT
Source organism: Calcarisporium arbuscula (assembly GCA_009828645.1). Taxonomy (NCBI): domain Eukaryota; kingdom Fungi; phylum Ascomycota; class Sordariomycetes; order Hypocreales; family Calcarisporiaceae; genus Calcarisporium; species Calcarisporium arbuscula. The sequence goes on from WBSA01000045.1 coordinate 27,000, forward strand.
TAGTTTTCTAGCTTAAAGATAAGCTTATAATTATATAGTTATATCTGGTAGCCCATGAAGATATTGGGCATCACCCTCCTCCCCTGAAAGCTTAGCCTCAAATCTTCTAATCTGTTGTGTGTAGTGCTTGCTCCTAGGTATAATCGTGTAGCTGAATTGTTGCAAAGAACATAATAGGCCAGGTTGAGGCTTCATCTGGACGGGAATCTCCATGCCATTCTCATCGACTTGAGCACTAATCTTAAAACTAGCTAGAATTCTTGCAATAGTCAAAAAGATGACTGAGTCAGCAAAATAACGACCAGGACATATTCTATGACCAAATCCAAAAACTAGATCTCTAGGATCAGGCTCGTTGTGTGGATTTAGAAACCGATCCGGGTTAAATGAGTCAGGATCGCGGTAATCCTCTGGATTATGCAAAAACCACCATATTGAGGGAGTTAAGTGAGCTCCTTTAGGAATAATATATCCGTTGTACTCCATTTCCGCTGATGTAACATGGGTTATGCCTAGAGGTGCAGCAGGAAACCAGCGGAATACTTCCTTCGTTAAGCTGTCAATATAAGGCAGTCTCTTCCTATCTTTTCCTTCCGGAACCTTGTTGTCTAGTACATGGTCGATTTCCTGTTGTGCCTTTAGCTGTATACTAGGAAATAAAATCATAGCTAAGATGAAGCTCTGTAGCGTAATGGTTGTAGTGGAGGTACCCGCGCTATATAAGCTTGTCGCTGTCCATTTAATATTTGATTCGTCTTCTGCGCTGAGTTCCAACTGTTGTTTATTTTTTTGGCCATGTTTTTGTACTAAATTGGATACAAAAGACGGCTGGTAACTTCCGGAAGCCATTTGACGCCGCACAGAGTCATATGGAACATTCGTCGCTGCTTCGAGAACTGTTCTCCACTGCCGGGCTATGTCCTTGAACCCAGTCCCAGGTATTCCACTTGGTAAATATTTCAGAGCAGGTATCACATCAACAATGAAAGACTTAGGAGTAGTCGCGACGAATAAATTGGCCACCATGCGCTGAATCAAATTCACTAGAGGATCCATATTTTTGAACCCCACGGAATAGCCATACGCTACCTTTAGGATAACTCCACCAGCAAAACTATAAGAAAATACTCCATGGTCAGTCTTGTGATTCACCTTCAAAATTATAAACTACAACTCCCAGTTTCTCCCAAAATATCAATGGCGAGGTAGACCTAGTCATATGATACACCGACTGATGCGCTGGATTTGTCTCTGGGGCAGGTAAGCTATACAAAGAAGTGACGTACCTTTTCAAATTATTGTGCAGTTGTTCTGGATGATTGAGAATTCTTAGTAGAAGTCGTTCTATATGCATTTCACATACAGTTTCGAGTTGGGAAGCGGTATCTGTTGACTCCAGTTGATTATAGAGGAATTCCCGACAAGACTGAAAATGTCTGTTGTATTGCTTAAAATGCATGAGATTGTTGTAACCACACATTGTACCGCCAAACACCATGCGAGGCCGATTCGAGCACTGGGCCGACCTCTCGTTCAAAAGATCCGTAGCAATCTTTTCATCGTGAATAAACACAAATGTATCGCCCATTATCGTGATAGAGCTTATAGATCCATATATATCTTTATGCTTCAGCCAATGCTTGTACTCTGGTGTTCCTTTTCCTGGAAGGTCTAGGAGATTGCCGATGAAAGGCAATGCCTTAGGGCCTGGGGGAAGCATTGTGGTCTTGCGGTAGCCATATAGATAGATAAGAAAGCCGGCAAGAGCAATGATGCCGATTTGAGTGCAAATAGCATTTTCCATGACTTAAATGAAGCTTAGATTAAGTTGCGTAGTTAACTGAGGTATAAATGCTGGTCTTCTCGGAGACGGAGAGGGAGATAGTTAAAATAAATACACGAGTCTACTCACTCCTAGTCGTCATCGTGACGTATTTCCATTGACACTGTCACCTATATATCACAGAATTTAAGTTAAAAGCTTTCATATAGTATTATACACTAATGGTATATTATGCAACTTATTACTATTATTGCAAGTAAAGAGCTACTAGTAAAACCCTAGTACAATTGCAACTTCACATTGCAGACTCCCACATAACGAATTGTTTTTGTAGATCCTGACATACATGGTGGACGCCGTTTGGCAAGCGGCGATTAAAATTGGGTGTAGATCCAGGTGGGGCTGTGATTGGGAATGTTGTGAGCCTACGACTGGCTCCCTTTTCGTCTGGATTATCCCTTTAACATATTTGTTAAATTGGCTCAAAGGCAACGCCTCCACATTAACTAGACAGGCTAGGCATCATATAAAGCAAATATTTCCACGTAGGATGCTCAAGGGGAAAAAACGCGAGTGAGGAAGCTATAGTAAGCCAGGAATCAAGCAACCGACAGACACCAGTATCATCATCATGATAATACAGCGTGTTTAAGCACCCGGATTCTAGTCCCCTTACAGTTCCTCCTCACCCTTGGCGCTCTTAATGTAGCAATTCTAGTCCCTCTTTCCTCTTCTTGTTTCATATGTGAATCATTTTTCTTCGACAGAGCTGAGGAGGGTGTAAAAGCCAGTAGAGCCAGTAGTAATGCAACTATCCGTGAAAGGAAAATAAATCTTTTACAGGTGGTTGGTTGCATTGCCACACTGCCCCGATTAGACCTAGTCAATGATAAGTATTCCTGTTTCCACTAAGGCAGAGAGTCATTGCGAGCTCTCACCGGTGCTCTGGACTTGTAGTTCCTCTCATTGTTTGCTTTTGTTTCAGTTGAAGGGTAACGGTAAGCCTAGTCGTATGCTAGACATTATTGTTTCAACATCATTTCAAGATCAGTGGCAGATACAGCAACCATACTTTTCAATGGAGAACATAAAGATGGTGGGAAAAGGGCAACAGCATTACAAACAGATAAGCCTGGGAAAGAAACGATATAGGTAAAGCTGAGAGCATTCTATTCAACATACGTAGCGTGATTGTAATAATAATGCTTAGTTGGTTACGCCATGCTAGAGAGAGATTGTGAAATATTTACTTTTACGTTCTTCATCAGCCTAGACTAGGTCATTCACAATTAGCTACGATAACCATCTCTGTACCCTTATGGTAGAGGTGAGACACGGTAGAGGTGAGACACGGTAGAGGTGAGACACGGCAGAGGTGAGACACGGTAGAGGCGAGACAGGGTACAGGCTAGATATTGTAGGGGTAAGAAAATGTTATAATATAATATAACAAGTATTTAGAATACTTATTACTAACTAGTATAAAACTGTATTATAAATACTTTTTAGATTCAGCTATAACATGAACTTATTAAGTTCTTTTGTGTAGTAGTTATTACTTAGTAATAAGGAAAGTTTTATATATTAAGTACTATATAAATTTATTAGTAAATATTAAAATAATTAATTAATTAGTTAATTAGTAAGTGGCATTATTATTATATATAGAAATATAGAGAGAGAAAGAATAATAATAGTAATAATTAATAGGATTTTATATTAAGTAAGGTTAAAAAGAGAAAGAGTAGCCCTATTATACAAAGAGAAATAATATAATAATACATACAAGAGTTGTTATAAATTTATAACATTCTTACTAGCTGGCTAACTGTCAGGAGCTAAACTGAGTAATTGAGCTATGGGTACCTGAGGCAGAGATTCCTAGTCGGGCAGCCTCAAAAACGCGGGGGCGCCTAGTAATAGTAGAAGGACAAGGACCAACTTGTATAATAATCGAGAGGCAGCGAGATAGCAAGGAGGTCGTTACGTATACACTGCGAGCCCGCCGCGAGTTCTCCGCTACCTAACTTACCAACTTTCACTCCTCGGAGATAACCCGTTTTCTAAATCTGACGCTAACATTATAACTTGCTAACTATTACTTCTTATTATATATTTACATATTTATCTAATATTTAGTTATTTGTAAAACTTATAAATGGAAGCTATAACGCTTGTATTTGTGATCAATATGGAGACTCCAGCTTTTGATTCAGACGCGACTCGCACTGATAACCATTGAATCACTTTGACGGGGCACTGGGCCGCGTACGTCATGGACGTAGTTTGCGTTCCTTCCGAGGTTGACTATAATAGCTAGTTCGTCCTTAAATAATATTGACAGACTCAAAGGCGTCTTTACACTCATTAAACCTCTCTTGACCTTGAATGTAGCTTTCTTCTGCGCGAAGTATGGGAGACATGCAAAATTCATCGTATACATTTGAAGGATGGATGGGTTTAGGCCCGGACTCTGTCCAAGGCAATATGGTATGGCAGGAGTATATGCCCAAACAGTTTGATGACTACGATGTTGACATCCGAATCACCCACTGTGGGATATGCGGATCAGACCTCCACAACCTTCGCAGTGGCTGGGTACGTGTCTCCTTTTCCTAGTGCCCATTTAATCCCAACGTGATTGATTCATGACCGATGCTGATGTTACAGTAGGGCTCAACCAATTATCCCTGCTGTGTTGGCCACGAAATCGTAGGCATCGTCGTCAGGGCAGGCGGAGAAGTCAAGCACATCAATACAGGGGACCGCGTGGGCGTCGGTGCCCAGTGCGCATCTTGCATGAGCCTCGACTGCGAGTACTGCTCTAGCAACGAGCACCAGTACTGTCCCAAAATGGTGTTTACCTATAATGACAAGTTTGTGGATGGATCACCCACATATGGAGGCTACGGGAACTACATCAGAGTGCCGGCAACATTTGCCATCCCCATCCCTACCGGCATCCGCTCCACAGACGCTGCCGCCATGATGTGCGCCGGCATCACGGCCTGGAATGCGCTCGTCAAAAACGGAGTCCGAGATGGCAAGCGGAAGCGGGTTGGCATTATTGGAATTGGCGGGATCGGAATGTTTGGGCTGCTCTGGGCGAGCGCGCTCGGGTGCGATCAAGTCTTGGCCATCTCCCGCACCAACGAGAAGAAGGAGGACGCAATCAAGATGGGTGCCACAAGGTTCATAGCGACAAGCCAAGACAAAGACTGGGACACGGTCAACATGGCAACAGTTGATCTGCTCGTCTCAACGGTGTCAGGTTCAAACGCCCCCTTGGCCGGGTACCTGCAACTGCTGCGTCCTCACGGTGAGTTCGTGCAGATCGGCGCACCCGACGATCCGCTTCCAAACTTTGGCGCTTTCTCACTCCTAAGTCGCAATATACGGTTGAGCGGAAGTTTGATAGGGTCTCCGGCAGATATTTCCGACATGCTCCAGTTCGCGGAGCACAGAGGCGTCAGTCCCTGGGTCGAGGAGGTGCCGCTGCGACGGGCTAACCAAGCGGTCCTAGATGCAGAGAGTGGCCGCGCCAGGTATAAATTTGTCTTGGTGAACGATATGCATCAGGACCGAGGAATAGTGGTGGGTCACCACACAGGCTTACCCGCAGAGAAGCTGGTAAGCGTGGCTGAGTATCTTGTGGTCCGGCTTCAACAGATGGGCATTGGGTCTATCCATGGAGTTCCAGGGGACTATAACCTTTCCACATTGGAATGCATTGACAAAGTTGGCTTGAGGTGGATCGGCAACTGCAACGAGCTGAATGCTGGTAAGTCATCACGTCGCTGACATTTACGTGTCGCAACTTGTATTTTCCACTTGTACGAGTAAGCCGCTTAAACTGACAAAAAAAAAAAAAATACAGGATATGCTGCCGACGGCTATGCCAGAGTCAACGGCATTGGCGCCCTGATCACCACTTTTGGGGTAGGCGAGCTATCAGCCGTGAACGCAGTCGCCGGCGCCTATGCGGAGCGAGTGCCCGTGGTTCACATTGTCTGCACGCCATCGACCACGTCGCAGCGCAAAGGGCTTTTAGTTCACCATTCGCTCGCGAACAAAGGATGGAATATTTTCGCTGACATGTCCAAGAATATTGCCTGCGCCACTGTTAGCATCAGCCATGTCGATACTGCTCCGGCAGAAATCGACCGCGTCCTTCAGGAATGTTGGCATCAGCGTCTGCCAGGGTATATTGCGCTTCCAGTAGACATTGCTGATGAAAAAGTGCCTAGGCATTTACTGAATTCTCCGTCGAGCTTCTCAAATAGCAGAAGTGATGCGGCGAGAGAAGACCATGTCGTTGGCCTCATTCTCCAGGGCCTCTATGCTTCTAAAGATCCCATTCTCCTATTAGATTGTTGGGCTGTTCGACATGGAGTGTTAGACCATGTTTGTCGACTGTTGGACAAGACTCAGATTCCCGTCTTTGTCACGCCAATGGGCAAGTCCGGCGTGAATGAGCAACGAGACAACTATGGTGGCCTCTACGCCGGGGTGGGATCTCAACCAGTTGTCGCTCGGCGCGTGGAGTGTGCAGACCTCGTGCTTCATGTTGGGCCAGTTGCTAGCGACTTTAATACCAGTCAGTTACTTAACTTTGAGAACGCCCACTTGCCCCTCCCACCCAGGCTGAATGCCTTCTAATGTGGCTGACTGACTCTAATACTTGCTAGCGGGATTCTCGTGCAAATTGACCCGAGAAAAGACGGTGGATTTCCATTATGACCACGTCGTGGTTGGATATTCCGAGTTTCAAAATCTGCGCATGTCTGGCGTTCTGCAAAAACTGGCTCACACCATCGACCCGAAGCAAGTATCGGCCCAGCCAGCGCGGTACGCAGACCACATCATCGAGCCTCTCGAGCTGCCATTGCCAACAATAACCCATGAATGGCTCTGGCGCCGTGTCAGCTTGTTCCTCAAAGACAACGATGTGATTATCACTGAGGCTGGGACGGCCTCTTTTGGTATATGGGACACCACGTTCCCAGACGGCGTCACGGCTCTCAACCAGACACTCTGGGCTAGCTTGGGTTTCGCAGTAGGTGCATGCCAAGGAGCTGCGCAAGCCGTACGAGATGCTGGCCTGGCTCGGAGGGTTATCTTGTTTGTCGGAGATGGGGGCTTCCAATTTTCAGCTCAGGAGCTGAGTACTGTTATTCGCTTGGAATTGACGCCAATTATGTAAGAACCCTCCTCCACCATTTGCAACTTTAGGAAACCACCTAGCATTCCACCACAAAAGTACTAATTAACAACAATGCGCAATAGTTTTATTATATGCAATGATGGATACACTACAGAACGCTGTATCCGCAGCAGCCAAGCAGTGCACCATGACATCAACAACTGGAAGCATAAACATCTCGTCTCTGCCTTCAATGGCGACTCGACAAGAGTGAAGACATACCAAGCCAGGACAAAACGAGACATTGATGAGCTTTTCGGGAATCCTGACTTCAGCGCTGCCAAGATGCTGCAGATTGTCGAGTTGTTTATGTCATCCTTGGACGTTCCGCGGGGGCTTAAGCTCTGTGGTGAATCCATCACGAAGCAAAACACGGCTCGAACTTAGATACTTTAAGTAAATTGCGCATGGCAAAGACCATGGCGTCTAATATAACTACTCTAGTACTAGTCTCCTACGTATATATACTAGTTTATTTATTATAACTCTCCGCTTCTTATTTACTACTATTACCTTGCTATGTCTCTATGTAGTATTTCTGAAAAGAATCCCTGCTATGAAAGCTGTTAGAAGTGGAGCTGTCTTGCTAAGCGCTGGTTGTAGATGCTTGTTATTCTAATTCAAGAACTTGTTGGCAGTCGTCGACGGGACCTCGGATAGCGAAAGTGGTTCCAGGGGTTTGTAATCATCTTATAGTACCTCAATGAACCTCTTAAACAACTCAGAATACTCTGTCTTCATACCTGAGCATTTAAGTTAACTCATGAGTTTAACTCAGACTCACAAGTTAACTCACAATACAGAGTCGTGCAACGCTGAACTCCTGTCAGTTTAGTGAACTTAGTGTTAAATTCGATGTTTTTGTAGAATTCAAGGCAAGATTACAAAGGTAAGATCACTCACTGCTCCACTCTATTTCACTGACTTCTGTATTGTTAGTATCACTAACAATATCCGTATTGCATACCAACAGTAGCAGATACTTTGTGTAATAATATAACACTCGTCACTAATCGAGATAAACACTTCCCGAAATAGGTAGATGGGACCGGCCGGAAAGTCGTCGCCATCGCAGATTCGAATGATGATCTTTTAACCTTAGAAAATGAGATCCTGCGCAGGGGCATGAGAGATCCCTCTCCGCAACCCCGTCCGTCAATCTCTTTATTGTAATCATTCAGCGTAGTTCAAACGCAAGTTAGTACGTATTGTTTTGATCTATGATTAGCTCATGCTAATACTTCCTGCGAAGCCTTTTAACAAACTCTAAGGGTTTTTGCCCGTAGTAAATGTTTTTTTCTGGTTTCCTCAGAAATCTTGCCTTAAGCTCTTCATGCGCTCTTAATAGTTGCACAATTCTTATATTGGTCTAATTTACAGATGACTTTACTGTCATTCACTTTGTCACTGTTTCCATGTCTATCCAACCAATCGAGATGGAACTGTTTGTTCTCAATCGGTAACTTCGAAGCAGTCAAGTGTAGAAAACGACGGCCATGCCAGAGGTAGCAACCCTAGCAGCAGCAAGATTGGAGATCAGGTACTCGAAGTTATCGAGCCCTTAAGCACAATACCGCTGAACCAGCTCGACAACATGCTACAATTGCTCAAGGACACCCAGCATGTATCAACACTTGCGCTGCAAAATAGACGGACAAAGCTCTTCATACAGCGATCAGCTATGACCGGCAATAGATCTATAGAGCTGTCAACCTTCATCCCCGAACCCGAGCCAATTCTTCCCTCTGCGCCCCCAATCCGGACATATGGACGCCGTTTGGCAAGCGAGTCCGAGGTGGTTCTCCTGGAGAAACATGAGTAGTATCACAGCCTTTGCGCCGCCTCCATCGATGCTTAGCACTCGGATAGCCGCCGTATTCGGCTTCTGCCTAGTGTGGAAGTCCGCGGTGTCCTCGCCACAGAGGAGGCATGATGGGACCCACCACTTCTTGTTGTCTTCGTCTTAGTGCCCAAAGATTCGGACGTACGTTCTGCACATGAGATGTCGGCACGGAAACCTGTACATCAAACGCCGGACCAGGCAGCTGAGGCAGGTGTCGTCGGAATGAAAGGCCGTCCATTCGTCTTTGTGACGTGCCAGCTGCCGGCGGTGGTTCGATGCGGCGGACTCGCCAGAGGTGAGGTATCGGTCAAATGTCGCCGTCAGCTCCTCTTCCACTAACTCTGCAAAGGATGATTGTAGCATGAGATGACATGAGCCGGGGTGAGAAAGCACGGCCTGCTTGCATACCTCCTTGCAAACTTCCTCGTACATGATCGCAAAGACGAGGCATGGTGAGAAGCCCATCTCGGTCAGTAATGCATAACATATATCACCTGCCTACGTGTGCTCGTGCGGCCATTTGAGAGAAAATACTGGTGTTCAGAGGTATCATTTAGCAGTAACCTCCGGAATGTTATGGCATCGGGCGACCGGGACCCGCCTGCCCCTTCATAGGATGGTATTAAGGAGAGAGAGGAGCAATGAAGGCGGTGGACTGAGCAAGGGGATGGTGTCCGAGCATGCAGTGTTTGCGTGGGACCAATGGCTCGGCCATGACCAGTCACATTATGCTCAGCACAGCTCACAAAGAATTCACTTCCTGAATAGGACTGATAATTAATAAACTAGTAGGGGATTACCGTCCTCCTGTACCCATCAAATCTCGAAAAAGGTTCGCAAGCACGCCTTCTAGGGCGCTGATCTGGGGCACTGAAACTCCTTCAATTACGACCCTTTAGCGATGCGTCAAGTGACAAGTTCTACCAGTGATGGGCGGGGTATCTCTGTGGGGCGCGACCAATTCCTTCTGGTTCTTAGCCACAACTACGGATAATTACCTACCTATTGCAGCCTCTACAGACAAGCAGTTGTTCCTTCCTGTCCGTAACGACGGCCCAGCGCTCTGCAACAACAAGAATCTATCTATTATGGGTAAACAGTCCTGAGCAATCTTTCCACACAATACTTGGCGATGGTCGCGCTGAGGCAGTAGGGTAAATATCGCAAATTCCCGTACCTCTGTCCACTTAAACCTCCTACGCTGGGGCAACATTTGCTGGCAAGTGCACTTCTTGGCGACGGCATTTTAAGTGGGTTGAGGATCTTGTGCCCAGCTGTTGGCAAAGGAGCAATGGGTCTATCTTCAGCCTCCAAACCAGAAGCCGACTTTTGCACAGCGGTTTTTTCTATGACGTGCAATAACGATAGTGAGCATATCTACGTTCGACTTTATAACTCCACTCCTTCACCTCGCACCTTACACCTCCGCGCTTTTACACCTCCGACCTCTCATCACACCTCTCCACCTTTAGATCTTGACGGTTTAATGCTCTAACGGCCTCGCATCCTTGCTTACTTACCCTGACGCCTAACAGCCTGATGCCTTCACACCATCTTTGCGTGGGTACCTTGGACCAACGCCTAAGGTGGGTAAGAAGCTTTAATAGTTGCTGCCTGTAATCTTCGCTCTTTCGCTTCTCACACCTCCACGTTTCTGAGATCATGGCCCTTCCTCTATTGAATATAACCGCTCTGTCTTATAAACTATTTTAGCATGATGAACGACGAGGTTTCCAGCAGCCAAGGGACAAACGAGGATCTTACGAGGCCGGCTTCCGTCACCACCGAGGCGACGCTTATAATTAAACCCTATAATGCTGAGGCCAAGATGGAATTCTTAAAGGTGGCCAAATGGCTGCTTGGTTAGAAGCCGCCTATCACGACATTAATGCGGCATGACAGCACGCGAAGAAGTACATATCGCGATATATGGAACAAAGCCATGGAGATATTGTGCTACATCTGCTGCGCTATCGTTAGATAGGGAATCTCTAGTCATTGTCCGCATCTGTCTCGTCGCCACCGGGATTCTCCAGATACTGGCCCGGATAGCTCCGATAGCAGCCATGACCCGGAGATATGCCACGTTTGGAAGGGCTGCTATTTCATTGGTTTTAGTACGCCGCCGCTAAATCCGGCTCGAGGGTGGGCAGTGGGCCGAGCTCATATTGACTACTCAATGATATAATCCTATGCCTCAGCGATGACTTAATTCATGTCCTAAGTGTACGAGCCACGTGGACATCTATGAAGCAAGGGTTTCCAAGTACTGGCGCGTGCCTGACATTGGCCTGCTGTTGGCTGATGAATTCCTCGGAGACGAGCAAACGGCACGACTCAGCACTCACCTTGTACAAGCACTAGGGGCAAGACTCCCCCCAACCCGCACTATTGCTGACCATATTTATTATGGAGCGAGGGTCCTGTGCATCTACGGATTGTCTGCCCTGAACCGCTATAAAGGACCCGACTCACCTCAGCCACAACGTCGACAGCAGCAAAAGTCCTGAGCAAAAGTCCTCATTTCCTCGCATATCAGTGCTTGCGTAAGAAACTGATATTTACCATTCACTCCTCTCATACCATCTCCAAGTTTAATATGTCTTTTCCCTTTCAAGTTTCTTTGTGATCTCCTCGAGAAACTTGAGAGAAACGCAGAGATATCATTTAACGTTAATAACATCCGCGACCGTGACAAACATACCCTACTTAGGTGGTTCAATTAACACAACGCCATTATTCTACGGCATGGGTCAGAAGCTGTTGCATTCTTATCGTGTCTCTTTCCCGAACACCGACCAGATCGGATCTTCGGCTTACAACAGCGACAACTTGAAATGCGGTTACCGCGAGGGTTGAAGATTGATGGTGACCGTTCGGTCAAAGACACCGTCAGCTTTTAGGAGCTACACCGGCTATAGCTATGACACTCGTTTTATTTTAATCCAGGGACTAGCTTTCTGCTTTATTTATAGCTGTCTAGCACTATACCTTCTAGTTCTCGATGTCATCATAAATTAGTAGTACAGGTATACATATGTCCAGCATTCAAAGGTCTATGATGAGAAAATCTAGTACCATAGAGTAACATTGAAGAAAAAAACGCCATCGTTCTCATGGGCTACTCAACGTAGAAATGAGACGGCTGTGCAATTTCCCGTTTGCCGTTGAGAGCTACCATGAGCTCTGCAGCCTCTATGCGCAACTTACAGAAGTCATCGAAGGCTAGGTCACTTGGCTGTTGGCAGAGTAATTCAGCAAGCCGCTCACGTTCTGGAATGTGCAGGTTGATAACTGGCGCCGTATACTCAGCCTCTTCCTCATCTTCACTATCCCCGGCGAGTTGCCGCTCAATGTCCCGCGTGGGGCGATTGTAGAAATAGTGTTCCCGAAATTGTCGTTGCAGCGCTTTCTCACGCTGTGCCCGTTTGGTGCGGATAGTCTTTGTGAGCTCTCGTATGTCGTCTTCATGTTCAGTGCCTCGATATCGATAGCGGCCACCTTTGAGCTTGTCTCTGCGAGCCTCAAGCTCCGTGATCTCAGGATCAGGCGGCAGATCTCGCCGCACATCGTCGGGCACCATGTCGCGTCTTGCTTGTGGGTCACGCGTCAAGCTCATATGCGTGAACAGGTCGAGCAAACCGTCCTCAGTCGGCTCGTTGGCAACGACCCTCTCCAGATGAAACTCGACCCTTTCATTGATATATGCACCGTTGAAGGTTGCCCATTTCGGATCGTGCCGCATCATCTGGTCGCGAACAGCATCAGAAGCATGCCCTACGCATCTTTACATTAATACGTCATCAACGCACGGCAGGAGGCTGAGACACACCGGTTGCGACGTTGGCGGCTCCTCGGCGAAATGCCTTTGGCCCGAACGCCCTCTCGAATCCCGCGTCGAGGGTCTGTCGCTCCATGTCGTCGTTCAGCTTGTGGTAAGGCAGAGGCTTCTCCAAAGCGCCCGCGGCACCATCGTATCCGCGGAACACAGGGCGCTTCAACCACTCTGACTTCCATCGCAACGGTGTGCAAAGCCTCCCTCCACGATTTCGCACCCGGAAAACAGTTGACGCAGTCGTTAAGCCAGCGGCATCAAAGACCTGGTCGCTGATGGCAAGGCTGACGATGACTGTGATAATGCAAAACATGAGTCTCTTCGTGCCAGTGAAGAAGAAGATAGTCCTACTGGCATGTCAGTGCCCTACTAATGGGGTTAAGGAAGGGCTGGGCTACGGACGGCTTAGGCTTCCGATTAACTCCCTTGTGGTGGATGAACTTGACAGACATGGTTAGGACGTCGATGCCTGTGTCTGGGTGGCGCACCACAGATAAGTGAATATCTTCATAGCAAAGTGCTTTCAGTCGGCCGCGACCGGTGGTCTCTTGGCAGAGTATGCGCTCAAGCAGACGACTCTCTTCATCGAGGTGCTTATCGGTATCAATATCGGTATCGTCTGAGTCCTCGTCTGAGTCCTCGACCCCAACTGCCTTCGGGCCATAGAGGTCCTCCTATGTACCATCTTTCGGCCTCCTCTTCTCGTTGTCCACAAGCTCCGCCGGCCGAGCCCCAGTGAAGGCGAGGAGGAGATAGCAACCCGATAGGTTGGTTCGGTGTCGCTCGGAGGGAAATATTCCTTCATCGTACGCAATGTTGAAGGTCTGCAGGGTCAAGAGGTCGTTAGTGCCGAGGACTGACTTCCCATCAACGTTCGGGGGCCGCAGGCTCCATCTTTGAACCAGAACGCCGTCGTGCCACTGCCGGGGTTATTACTGTTAGCGGATGCACGGATAGAGGACGTGAACGTCACGGCACCTTTTGAACCTCCTTGTTGTCGTTCCTGTCGAAATACTTTCCCGCCACACTGCTGTACAACTGCTTGTACTGACGCCAGTATTCCCAGGACGTCCCTTCGGACGTGATCTTCCATCTCTCGCAGAGGTGGTCGAGGAAATCCATTGCCATCGGCCGATCGAGCCTTTGTATCACCTCCATCCGGTCTCCGGCATCGGTCGCGGTGCGGTATCTTGACACTGGTTAGTATTTGAGGCATTTTCTATCGGCGGCGGGGTCAATACATTTTCCATTTTCTCAAAATACGGGCGATGTTAATCTTTGTGGCGTCAGCGTGATCCGGCCTGAGAAAACGCAAGTCCTTCAGCTGCTCGCGGAGGGCGGCTCGCTGTTTCGCGTCAAGAGGATTCGGCTTCTTGATTGCCCGCCTCTCGCTCTCCTTTTGGGTGAACTTTCGAAGAAAGTCAGCGTGAGCACCGGGCTTATCTCTTCGTTGAGAGCCGACAAGTGGTGCCATGTTGGTCCCGATTGATGGGTACGGCGAAGGTCAGCAGAGGGTACGTCGCTGGAAGTTGGGTGAAGCTAGCGAGGAAGGGCCAGGCTGGTCCAAGGAATCGAGCAGGTCGCGGGGGGCGGTTAGCTTTTAGAGCCTGCCCTTGGGGTGCACAGCCATCCATTTTGGTGGGTGTCGGAAAACAGACTCCCGTTTTCTGTTTCTCAAGATGGATGACGAGAGAAGTAGAATACTCACTTTCTACAATCGCCATCTATATTAGCTTGCCATCTACTCATCATTGCCAAGTCTACTTAAGTAAAATACTCACATGCTAGACTCGCTATCCTTATTAGCCAACCCCAGTTAATACTTGTCTGCCTTTGCCATCACATACCTGTCGTTTTTCAATTGCTGGTGCTGCCATGGTTACAGCAGCGAGAGCCACTAGAAAAATTGCCGGGAACTTCATCGTCAGTAGCCTTAACTATGTCGGGAAATATCGAGAGCTATTCTGATGTCGCTATTCGAGTTGTTGATGGTGAATATATTTGAAGAGGTTTAAAGGCAGTATGTGGCAGGAAGTGAACTTATATTGCCAGTACTAGCAATGGATTTCCGTGGTTTTAACTTTCGTTGGGACTTTCTATTACGTAGATGACATGAAAGCGACCTTTCCTTTCAGGGAGAGACCAAATACCTTAGTGTCTCTCGTAGGCATTACTGTCTTTCAGATATATCATTTATGGCAGTACTCAAGGTACCTGGTCTAATAAGATCACGTCTGAAAATCGAAGTTGTCGATGACATAGTCAGCTGCACCATGTCTTAGTCTAATGTGCATTTTAGGTTGAGTCCTCCGACATTGGGAACTTAAACTTTTGACGTACGTCATGAACGCGTCATATCAAATGTTCATATCATTTAATGTATCACGCAGGTGGAACAAGGTTCTGGAACACTCATTAACAGAATTCGTAATTTTGCAATACCAAAATGCCAGAAACTGCCTATCCCCGCGGTCTTGTGCGACGATTTCTCCCTCCTCTAGCTGCTCTTTAGTTACATTAGTTGCTTACTTTATTCCACTTCGGATGTCAATTTAACCATTACAGTCTTCCTAGAATATCCGATCTATTTACAACTTAACGTAGCTCATCTCTAGAATGCCGAAGTCTGGACTTTGCTTTTTAACCTCACTGGTTACGATCACCCAGAATGTCTGTACGTCACCTCCACTCTCAGGTGTTGGGCTGCCTAGATATCCAGCCGCCCCCAGAGCTTTCGTTCCTTTTGTCTCATGTGTGCGGGTCTCCGCTCGGCCCATCCTTCTTATTGGCATATCCAGTGGTGTGGTATGTATAGCCCCCTCAGATTTGACATCGCCTCGAGTTTTGTTGTGCGTCCATAGCCCCATTAGACCAACCGTTTTCTCTTCCCGCTGCGGCTCGTAGACTTTTGAGTCGCGGCCAATTAGTTTACTAGCATAGCTTGTGGGCTTGGAGCCACGAACGGAAACTTGGACAATTTGTACAGAGGCTAACTAATGTTAACCATCTGCCAAGTCTGGAGTCTGGATGGTGTTTAGTTGAGTGGTTCGTCGGGTACACCAACCAGGCCATAGACACTATATACGTACCTCGTATGCAAATGTTGTTGCCTCTGCGACTTTCTATCCTCGTCTTTCTCTTTCATATTCGTAAGTATAAATTCTTTGCGTGCCTCGCTCTATAGATCTTCTCTAGGTGCACTAGCTTCACCAACTGTGCGCCGTCGTTCCATTCTCCCAACACGGCTCTTACCCAATAGACGACAGTTAAAATATCTCATAGTCACGGCTACAATACTACCGAATGTAGGGATCACTTGTTTGGACCCAGTGTTTGGTCTCAAGGCTGCCGTGGAGATTTGACTTTACTCGTGTCGCTTCTTGCCTTGGCCGATACGTGATTGGCCGTGCTAACCGCTTCATGGCGCGTAGTTGCATTTGAGAAGAGCATTTTGACAATTTTGCCCTCGGCCCGCTTTCTCCTATTAGCAATCCTGCGGTAGTTATATCTCTTGCGGGCCAAGGACCAGGCAAACCTATAGTCGACTTACACGTCAAAGCTGGTGAGACCCGTCCAATGAACAGTCACCATGTTGGTTCTACGACCTCTAGTTTGCTAACTGATGCAACATAGATCGTACGAACCTTGTTTGCAATTTTTCAAGTTCCTGTGCTGGCGCTGGTCGTCTCCCCCGAGAAGGTCACGCCATCGCCGCTGCAGTAGTCAATGTCCTGTCTGCTTACTGCATCATTTTGACTATCCGACCCTCGTATATCCTCACTGCATACCTCTTCGCATCGCTTCTCTTTGATGCTGCTCCCGAGCAAAATTTCATCATTCAGATGTCATATCTTACCAACTGCGCATGTATCGTCCGCGAATACGAGAAAGCCATGAGCAGCAAGAAGGATGGCTGAGATCAAGAAACGCCTATTGATAGCTTTGAGTAAGGCTCTATCTCGGCAATTTCATGACCGTCAATATACTATATGAGTTTGATGAACGTTGCTAGTTAAGAAAAGCTGATGCTAGTAGTTTCATTTACTCCAAAATCTGACTAGAATCTCTCACCGTCACTATCTTGCTAGACTCCCTTCATTCTCCCTTGCTACTCTCCCTCGCTGGCCTCAGTTCCTGCTCTCCATTGCTGGTCTCAGTTGTCATTCTCTTGCTACAGCCTCGGAGCACAATCCTATTTTCTGTATCTCTGCGAAAATTATATTCCGAGGCACATTTGTGCGAGACGTTCAACACTTGCATCGTAAATATGGTCCCGTTGAGCGTATCGGTCCCAATCACCTGTCTATAGATGGCTCAATTGCTTGGCCCGACTTCTATAGCCACCAAAACTTTGGCTACGCATTTCTAAGGACTGACTTGGTAGCCAACATAATACCTATTTGACCAACAATTTGTGGCTATAACTGTGGCTCATCGACGATTCCACGCTAACAAATTTGGCTCACCCCTCATCACACATACATAGCATACCATACTAGAAAAGCCTTAAGAGTCTATCTTCTCCACCTCCGATCTTGCACTAACTAGTAGCTTGGCCATTAGTAACTTCAAATGTTTTGTGCCTTGTTCAAAATATTAAATGACATTGGGCGAAAACACTTGACGTTTGCTTATAGGTGGCGACATACTAAGTTGACTATAGCTGTTGTGTCTAGTTGTCAATAAAAGAGAAATAGGACGTGGCGCATTGGACCCAATATTTAGCTCTAGTTGAAGCCAACTTTTATAAGCGTCAAATGACAACTGTCTCCTAGCTTCCATCGTCTTGGGGTTGTCCTGGACCCTCAGGTGTCTCCGAGTAAAAGTTGAGTTCGCGTGTCCTTTTACCTAATGTTATACATTAATGCGACATGTGAAGTTCCTAGCTTGAAACAACTTTTCAAGGACAATAGATTGCGTGATGCCTTGCAACAACACGAACAGAGCATGTGCGTGTACACAGCACGGC
Organism: Calcarisporium arbuscula; assembly: GCA_009828645.1. Classification (NCBI taxonomy): domain Eukaryota; kingdom Fungi; phylum Ascomycota; class Sordariomycetes; order Hypocreales; family Calcarisporiaceae; genus Calcarisporium; species Calcarisporium arbuscula. The sequence continues at coordinate 44,633 of WBSA01000045.1, forward strand.
ACAAAAAGTCGGAAGATCACACAGTTTTCTCTTTTCTCATGCAGCATACAGGCTGAACCGCTTGATCGGGTTAAGATGGTCTTGAAGTAGCAAGCTTGGGGCCATGAAGAGGAGAGAAATCTGACAGGTTTATTATACTGTCTCATCTAGACACAGAAAATATCTGTCTTTATACTAGCCAACCAACACCATCACAGCTGAGCTGCACCAACGGCCCGTGTCTCTACATTTCAGCGGAGGCAATAGTTTATATCTATCAGAGCGGTGACTCCAATGATGTTTGCACTAATAAAAATACTAGGGTGTTGGGGCAATAAGACAATAGCTTTCTGCCTCAAAATCGGAAAGCATATAATTATCCCACATCCTTTTTCTCTTCCAAAAATTTCTTCTCCTTCTCCTAGCATCCACGATATCGAGTCCCTTCGCTATAATTCTACATTTTAACATTCTCCATATCGCCCGCGGCATTCAACTACCTACCCTCTTCTCTGGTAGCCTTTGCCTAAGCGGCACAAAGCTGCTGCTATCATGGCCACCTCTGATAATACTGCCCCGATTGCCGTGATAGGCGTATCCTACCGGGCCCCTGTGAGGGGCCGCAAAGGCCTATATGAGTTTCTTGCCGAGGCTCGATCTGGCTTCTCGCCTATCCCAAAGGACCGGTTTGAACAAGATGCGTACTGTTACAATGGCTCTGAAAAGGCTGGCGTGTTTGCCCCCAAGGGCGCCCATCTCCTGCCTGGCGATATATACGCCTTTGATGCGCCTTTCTTTAACTTGACTGCTGAAGAGGTCACATCTATGGATCCACAGCAGCGTATGTCAACACCTTCTTCAAATTTGGAAAACAAACACTTGATCTGACCTGTATTTATTGTTTGGTGGGAGTGTAGGCATGATGCTCGAGTGTGCGCTGGAAGCAGTAGAAAATGCAGGAATCCCATTCCATCTTCTTTCTGGCTCCAAGACAGGCGTTTTTGCTACCATGGAGCGATCCGAGTATGGCGATCGGCTAGCAGACGATCTTCCGTAAGACCAAAAAAAGCTTTCCTCCATTATAGTAACGGTTTTCCTTTCTAACCACAACTTCGCAGTGCCATTACTAAATACGCTGCGGCGGATGCTCGAGGCTGCATGCTGGCCAACCGCCTGTCGTACTTCTTTGACCTCCGGGGTCCACGTATGACGTTGGACGCCGCATCTTCGAGTAGTGGATACGCACTTCATGCGGCCACGCAGAGCCTTCGCATCGGAGACTGCAACACGGCGTTCGTGGGAGCGTCTTCCTTGATTGTGAATGCCAGCATACTAGTCTTGTTGGATACCATGGGAGCCCTTTCACCCGATGGCAGGTCCTACTCCTACGACGCTAGAGCCAATGACTTTGGAAGAGGCGAGGGTGGTGCTTGTCTGATTCTCAAGCGGCTAGACGACGCTATCGCGGCTGGCGATAGCATCCATGCAGTCATCAGACACAGCATCAGCAATCACTCGGGCCGGACAAGAGGTATCACCATGCCTTCACAGGCTGCTCAAGAAGATCTTTTACATCGTGTGCACTTTGAAGTCGGCCTCGACCCCTCTGAAACACCGGTTGTGGAAGGCCATGAAACTGGTACCAAAGTGGGCGACCCCATCGAGGCCAATGCCATTGCAAACGTACTCACAAGGGACAGGGACCAGACGGACCCTGTCTATATCGGATCTGTAAAGTCCAACTTTGACAATCTTTTGGGCGCAAGCGGCATGATTTCCGTGGTCAAGGCCATTCTGATGCTTCGTCACGCCACCATTCTTCCAAATTTTGGATTTGAGAATTGGAATTCCAATATTGATTCAGCAAAACTGAGAGTGGCTACGGCACCCATCCCATGGCCAGCAAGCGCTCACAAACGCGTCTGTCACCAACTTTGGGTTTGGTGGTGCCAACGTTGCAGCACTTCTCGAAGCATTCTCCAGAGAAACCTCGCCAGTCAATGGTCACGCCAATGGCTATTCTGGTCATACTAATGGTAATGAGATGGCGAATGACAAATGTTGTGCCAATGGCAATGGGGCGAATTGTCGCTCAGAGTCCCATGGACGTCACTGGCTGATTCCATGTCTTCGTTCTCGTCCCATCTTGAAAATATGGCACCTTCATCAGCGAGCAAAGAATTCATGACCAATCTGAGCTACACGCTTGGCCAGAGACGCACTCATTTCTCGCATAGGACGGCCCTGGCTGTCGACTCCTTCGAGGACCTACAGCAGCAGTTGGCCTCGTTGCTATGGTCGAGTCCCAACAAGGCGGCGCCAACGAACAAGAATTATGTCTTATCCATTGTGTTCACGGGACAGGGCGTGCCCAGTACGCAGGAATGGCCACTGAGCTCGTTCAATATGAGCCCTTCTTGATGGCACTCGGCGATGCCGAAGACTACCTGCGCGAGTTTGGCGCGACGTGGTCTCTGTACGACGAGCTACGCAAGTCCTAGGAAAACGCATCTCGTATCAATGAGCCTGAAATCAGTCAGCCGGCTTGTACTGCCTTTCAGCTCGGTTTGATACACTTGCTTCGTTGCTGGGGTATCTCGCCCACCATTGTGACTGTCACAGCTCTGGTGAGACTGCGGCTGCATACACGGTCGGGGCACTCTCATTCAAGACGGCAATGGCGGTCGCCTTTTTCCGAGGTCAATCAGTTATGCAGTTGCAAAAGAAGGCTGCCTCGTTGAACGGAGGCATGATTGCTCTGGGTACCGATGTCGACACTGCGACCTCGATGCTTGAATCCGCAGCCACCGTTGGGCGTGCAGGAATCGGGGCCATCAACAGTCCCAAGAGCGTCAGCGTCTCAGGCGACATAGCCGTCATTGATGCCATTTAAGCAATTGCGATTGTTAAAGGGCTGTTCAATCGTAAGTTGAGAGTCGGTGTGGCATACCATTCTCACCACATGGAGCAGGTCGCAGAGTCGTATCTAGCATCCATCGAGAAGTTTTGCGAGGCTGATGCCGAGTCAGTCGGCTTTAAGGACAAGCAGTCAGGCCAAATTAAATTCTTTTCCTCTGTCACGGCACGTCAAGAGTCGGCTGCCACGTTGACCAGTCCGTCGTACTGGGTCAAAAATCTGTAAGTCCAGCCACTATCCAACAGTCGACATGACCTAAATGCTGAGTGACACATGCTGATCAAACTCAACAGAGTAAGTCCAGTACGGTTCTTGGAGGCTGTAGAGGGCATTCTGGCTGACACAGAGGGTGAAAGCAAGGCTTCAAACGTCGTCATCGAAGTCGGCCCTCATGCTGCGTTAAAGGGCCCAGTCAACCAGACGGTACAATCCATGACTGACACCCAAGCCGTCTATGTCTCAACTCTTGTTCGTGGTACAGACGCCGCGAAAGCTCTGCTGAGCTTTGCGGCGCGCATCTTCGCCTTGGACAGCAGCTTGGACTTTGGGGCTGTCAACCAGATCAAGGCCAAGAGTGGCGTCTCGGTCCTGACCGACCTCCCCTCGTACGAATGGAACAAGGCTGGCCGATTCCTTCACATATCACAGGTGTCTGCGCAAAAGACGCATCCAGGACACACGTATACGCCGCTGCTGGGATGGAAGATGCTCTCTGTAGGCAGCGAACACGTCTTTCGACAAGTCTTTACACCGGACGAAATGCCTTGGGTACGAGACCACAAGGTGGTCGGAGAAATTCTTTTCTCAGCGTTCATCCGCTGACACTGGATACTTTCTTGCAATCGGCCATGGCTGTTGCGGGAAAGAATCACCTGAATCCTCGGCCCGTATTTGTGCCCGTCTACATCTCTCGATACTTGGTCTCCAACTCGATCCCGGCGGCTCCCGGTCAAACCCTTCACCACCATCACGCGCAGGCTGGACCTGGAAGATGTTTCCGGTCGTCTCCATGCCAAGTTTGTCATTTTTACAACGGCTGCGTCCGGGCAGCGGGTGCAATGCCTGGAGGTGGACATGACGCTGCAGCGTATTACACAGTCTGACGCAGCTTGTGAAAATAGCACAGAAGAGCTTCCAAAGGGCTACCACGAGGCCCTGGGGCCTCACATTGGTCTCATGGACCGCAAGAGTCTGGAGAAAATGTACACAGACCCTAATCTCGACCATGTCATCCTGCTCATGAGACACCAGCTGAGTGTCGTGGCTCGACATTTCCTGGTGCGCGCGGTCGAGTTGACGGCAAACGACGGTCACCCCAACCTGCCAGCACACCTCGCCAAGTTTCTGCGATGGGCCAAGGAGCGCTCAGCGGAAAAGGACGACAAGGACGCAATCGTCGTCACTCAGGCGCTTATCGACGAGGTGCGTCGCGGAAGTGCCCAAAGCGAGCTTCTGTGTGCCGTAGGCGAAAAACTTGTCCAGGCCTTGCGCCAAGAGGTGGAGCCACTGGAGATTATGATGGAGGACGGGCTGCTCACCCGATGCTACGAACAAGACATGGCCACATACCGTGGGAACCAGGCCCCGTCCAAGTACGTTGCAAGCTTGAGTGAGCTCAACCCGCAGCTCAGGATCTTGGAAGTCGGGGCTGGAACCGGGTCCGCAACACTGCCCATCCTCTCAGCTCTGTCGAGCGACGACGATGTGGCTCCAAACTTTTCTCTCTACACATTTACAAACATCTCTTCCGGCTTCTTCGAAGACACGCGGGTGAAGCTGGCTCGATGGCCTCAGCTGCAGTACAAGAAGCTGGACATTAGCCGCGACGTGGGACAGCAAGGAATAGAGACCGGCACGTACGACTTGGTCATTGCTACCAACGTACTGCATGCCACGCCAGACATTGAGGAGACGATTCGTAATGTCCGCGCCCTTCTCAAACCAGACACCGGCAAGCTTGGCCTCTTGGAAGTCGCAGACAACAAGGACCCAATTACTCTGGCATTTGCCATTACTCCTGGCTGGTGGGCGGCCTCTGACGACTTTAGAGGATCAGACAACGACGGACCACTTATTACTCCAGATGGCTGGGACCGCCTGTTTACATCTCAGGGGTTCTCTGGTGTCGAGGGTCTTGTCGCCGCCTTCCATGGTGTCCCAGAACAGAGCATGTGGGCGTACTGGACGACGAGGCTTGAGGACGATGTTGAACTGGATGGGAATGGTGGGCTGGATGGTAATGATGATGAGTCCATCTACATTTATAGCCCAATGGCGACACAGTGTGACAAAGATTTGGCAGAAGCATTGGTCGAGACCCTGAAACAGAGTCTTGGTGTCTCATTGTCCATTGCTCCTCAAATCATAGCTCCAACAGCGATAGATGACATCTCCAACCGCTTTTGTATCTTTTTGGACTCCCAACAGAGCAGCTGCCTCAGCAAACTCGAGACTCAGTACGACTTTGACTTTTTAAGAAGCCTCCTTCTCCGGTCCAAGGGGCTGCTGTGGGTGACGCCACCGACAGATGACCCGGAATACGCCAGAATCAAGGGCATTCTGCGTTGCCTCCGCTTGGAATACACCACGAAGAAACTCTGGCACATTGACCAGCTCCCTGCTGTCGAGGCCTCTTCATCAGAAGCTCTTGTAACTTTCTCCAACTATCTAGTAAGTTAATGTATAAGACGAACCCTCCCCTTACCCACCAATATTCTTCTCACTTCGTTTCGAGAAGATGGCTGTCGCTTCCCTCCCATGGCTGTTCAATATCAATATTCTGAACGAGCTCGGCATATTTTGCACTTCGGGGAACAATCCAACAGGGAAAATCATCCGGCATACTGATAATCCCGCTTGTAGCTTGAAACTTGATTTCAATCTCTCGGCCATTTTCATCAACTGCTTTCTTAATGTTAAAAGCAGCAAGTGTCTGCACAATAATAATGAAAATACCAGCACTAGCTACATATTTACCAGGACAAGATCTTCGTCCAAAACCAAATATTTCAGCTGTAGGACCAGGTTCATTTTGTGGTTCAACAAAACGATCTGGATTAAATAGATGTGGATCCTTATATATGTTAGGATCATGGCAAAACCACCATAATGCAGGAATTATGATCGATCTCTTTGGTATATGATAGCCGTGACACATGAGAGCTTTATCAGCTCGATGTGGTAAGCCCATTGGAGCAACTGATGACCATCGATGAGCTTCCATGACTAGACGCCCGATATACGGCAGCTTGTCTCGGTCCTTGAAGCCTGGAAGTCGTTCAGTCCCTATCTGCTGGTCTATCTCCTCTTGTGCTTTGCGTTGAACATCGGGAAACTTAATCATGGCATATATAAAAGAGCGTAGAGTAGCCACAATAGTATCAGCTCCTGCTGTATATAAGGTTGAAGCTACCCATTTGATATCACTCTCTTTTGTGTTGCTTGTAGTCGGTTCTTCGATTTTTGAGTTTGTATATTCTTCTAGTAGACGAGATACGAATGACGGCCGGTGACTCGGTATGCTCATCTGTCGTTTTACAAATGAATAGGGTATGTTTGCCCCCTGCTCACTAATCTCTTTGATCTGGTGGGCTCTCTCTTTAAATGTGGTTCCAGGCAACCAATTCGGTAGATGTTTGAGTGCAGGGATCATGTCTACTAGCCAACCCATAGGGATAATTGCGAGTAAAAAATTATCCGTCGAACGCCTAATTAAGTTAATTAAGATGTCACCGTCATTAAAATTAATAGAGTAGCCATATGTCTTCTTCAGAATGATAGCAGTCGCTGCGCTATTAATGTTTTAAATAAGTTAACAATAAGTAAACGCCGAGAATACCTCTAGAATATGTTCAATTTCCAATCGCTAGATTCAGAACTTACCTTAAAAAATGTTTAAATATATATTTTGGCTTATTTAATACGCGTAGAAGAAACCTCCTCGCCTCTACTTCCTGGATAGCATTGTAGTTGGCTGCTGTGACTTTTGTACCGAGCTCCTGATGCATCATTTTACGTTGGCGGCGAAATTCATTATTGTATTGCTTCATGGCCATGATCCTTTCATAGCCACAGAGCTTATGTGCAAACTCCGATTGTGGTCTCCCGGACGTATTTGCTGAGTTCATTTCGAGCAGGTCATGCGCAGCATCTCTATCGTGTAGAATGACCAGTGTTTGTCCCAGAACAGTGATGGAGCTGACTGGGCCGTATTTGTCCTTTTGTTTAAGCCAATGCAGATGCTCTGGTACTCCTTTGGGTGGGAGGTCCATGATATTACCAATTATTGGTAAGCCCTTTGGTCCAGGTGGTAGTATTAGGTTGGCTTTGCTGTAGGAAAAGTAAAATATATAAACAAGAACGGATAATAAAATAATGGTACTGCCTTGTATGTCATATGATTGTTCCATGATGAGATTTATATGAAGCGAACTTTAGTAAATAGCTTCTAGAAGTTGTAGGTCTGGGCTACTATGTAGAAGCTAAATTCAAAAGATTGCCTTACATACCTGCTTTATAGTTGCAAACAATTAGCAATACTTAGTTCCGCCTCTCACTACAGATATTAATATATTATTTATTAGTATATAAAATATATTTTAAGTATTATCATATTACTAAGTAGTAGGTATAAGACATGCAGGCAATATTATCTAGTTAAACAAGTACTGCCCCTATATTATCTCTATTATAATACTGATGTTACCTTCTGTGAGATTCCTGCCTAATAGTAGCTGTTGAACCGCAGCATTGTAACTTAATTGTCCTTGTTGATTGTCCTGACTATTGTTCCCCACTTCTTCCTTGAGGATTTGGGTCATATTTGTACGCTAGGCTTAACTAGGGTATTGTAACACATGACTTTCTACCACTATGCACGAGGCTAATCTTTACTATTCCAACTGCGCATGATAGAAATGCCCCTCGCATTGTACAATAGGCCTCCGGTTTAACAGTAGCTTTCTTCCCCTCATTTTGTACTTCGTATACTTATTCGCTGCAGTGGTTGCAATGCGTGATGCTATAGGGCTTGATGCTATTAAGCTATATTACTTAGGGTATATCAAATAGAATAATTATTTTAATTTTACTATAGAGTTATAGCTTATTATTTTAATCTTTTTTATATTAAGTTCTTTCTCTTATTACTTTTTATTATTCTTAGCTCAAGAATTAACCCTAAATCTACAATACGTAATTAACTAATAGCTATCTCTTAATAAAATTAAATTAAGTAAACTAAGGAATCTACTCCATCTTAAAAGTAGAAATTATTAGAAGGTATAGGTCTGAGGCATAGACTAGGGAGTCTAGGGTAGACACCTTCCGCAAGGCAGGGAATATGCGCTGTAACTAGCTCGCAGGCTGGGTAAGGGAAATCTCTCTTATAAAGGACTAAATAACCTTATATAGGTAAAAAATCCTTATAAAGAGAGATAAAATACAAGATATAAAGATATCAGGGAACCACAGGGGACTAATCTTATTCTAGTAATAGGTATAGGATAGAAAAGTGAGTGTATTGAAGTTGTTCTATAAAACTATCCTAAGGGAAATAGGGCTCTATTTATACCTATCTGACCCTTATTACAGCGGGTTATACCCGCTGGAAGCTTCGGGTTATAGTGGATATCTTGTGCTGATATATTTGCCACAGTGGGTTATATAGGTCATATGACCACTATAGGATACTTGCCACAGTGGAGCTTACAGGGGTCAGTGCCCGCTGGAAGCTTCTAATCACAGCAGTCAAACCACTATGCTGGGTGCCCAAGGTTTAACAGAAATAAATACTACCTGATTAATTAGCAGCCTTGTAGCTACTGAACTACTAGTTTTTATTATCTATAAGTGCTTTAATAAATATAATCTACTTTAATATCTCTATGTTATCTCTATCTTATCAATATTTTACTAAATAATAATTAAAAAAAAATATGAAGAAAGTAAAAATACTACTAGACTATAAAGTAGTTAAAAATTAAAATTATAGATAGCTAATAATTAATAGTTCTATATTAATAAAGTCTAGTAAGTTCAACAAAAATTATATAGTATATATCCTCTACTTTATAATATAAATTTTATTATTATTTCAAAGGAAAACTACTATTATCATAAAGAAGGCCTATATTATTATACTCACTAAATCCTACTTATATTAACCATATATTAAAGTAATTATAATTAAAATTAAGAAGAATATAATATTATTAAGTCTTTTTAAAAGATAACTAATAATTAAATGTAAAAAGATAATGCTAATACATATAAAGTGATACTTGGGGCCATTGTTGTCTAACTAGACGAAGAAGTAGATATTAAAACTGCGATTGGGCTGATTTCAACTCAGCAGGGCCTGTTGTATTGCGACGCTCGATTCCATACTGTTTCAGCGTCTACCGAACCGATAAAGGCATTAGTCACTTCAACGTCTTGCCCAGGGGCAATGATTGGGATCCCAGGCTAAGACATGCTCCTTAGTTTCATAAAATATGACATATTAAATTAGTTTCACAGGTTAGACAGGAGGCTTGGGCTCACATCGCTCCAAGTACTACTGAACTTTCCAACGTCCGCATTTCGTCCATTACCTGTGCACAAGTACTGGGGCTATTAGCGCTTCTAAACATATCCATCCTATATATAACCTATGGCCGGATTTTCAAGATCTAAATACTTTAAATGTCAAGTGTCTACATACTATTCAGCCACACAACATATTATTTTCAAATACTCTTTGGAGACCAGAAAATACAAGATAGAAAAATATCATCAGTTATCACACTCAATATGACAGAATCTCCTAAGGTATATAGAGATGATATCGGTCTCCTATTCATTCTGAGCAACCGGAAACTTGGTTATACTAACCATAGACAAGGATTTTACTGCCACTATCCGAGAAACCGTCTCGCGCTTCGTCGATGGTATCACTGGTGGTCGTCGGATTGATTCCGTCGCGCTCTGTCAGATTTCTATTGAAAAGATTCGCGCTTTAGTTCTGTCAGAGCTAAAGCTATCGACTCTCCGAGACCACTTGAAGTTTATCGACTCTAAAGGCCAGCTCACCATGGCATGTTATGTCGCAGCAGACTTTGTGTCGTCGCATCCACTCGAGTACCAAGCCATTGTGGCCCAACTTACCATCTTCTTCTTTCACGCTGACGATATTATCGAGCACTGCCCACAAGTCCGACAAAACTTGCAGCTTAACGTTGCCACTGGCAAGCCAACTGGTGACCCAGTCATGGACTGGTTCGCTCGTGAGCTGACACCGCGCCTGTGGAAGCACTTTGACCCACTTATTGCTAATATGATTCTCGTGGCTTGCTATGACTTGATTAATGGCATTTCTATTGAGGGCGTCACCAAAAGCATGCATCTCCTTCCACAAGTACCTGAATTCCCAGAATGGCTGCGCTCCAAGACGGGGTTATCGACAATGTACTCGCTGCTAGCACTGGCACGCGTCTCCGATGTACACTATCCGACAGGTGGCGTCCAGAGTTATATTCAAGTTATTCCTAGTGTTAACACTTTCACTAATATCGTTAATGATGTCCTGTCTTTCTACAAAGAGTTTTTAGCTCATGAGAAGGGCAACTATATCGATATGGTTGCTGAGAGAGATGGAGTCGATGTGCTAGAGGCCCTTCGCACTACTGCCGAAGAGGGCATACGCATTTACAAATGCATATCCGAGGCTCTCACTAGTGAACCTGAGTATGCTGATAACTTTGATGTATATGCCAAGGGTATCACTCACTTTCATACGTCTTCTCCACGCTATCGCCTAAAGGAGCTATTCTCAGCATAGTTTAATAAACTTGTTTTTGGAATATGCTACGGGAGGCGGGCCATCGGGGAGGGGCACATAGCCTAACATATAAATCAAAGCACCCCAACCTGGGCCACCATCGCGATAATTACACGAGGGAAAATGCTACATTGACAGCCACAATAGCATCATGAGGTAATTTTGTTACTCTCAGGCTCTGACACCTTTCAAGGGTTAGTGCTAAGCAAGCCGCGTACCCGTGATCGAGGTGTGGGCTACGAGTGTCTCGTTTTAGTTCCGGATCGCTCTAGTTGGATTAGTATGGATGGAGGCAGCGTCTTGGTGGTTGCCCACGCCCAGCCACAGCCGACACTCATCGTTATACACGCGGGAAGTGGCAAAGGAACAGCCATCCGCTAGTCTGTTGCCATTATCAAATACTTTACCATTCTCAATACTTTGAGGAACACTTCCTCGACCGATGTCCGTTACTAGCCCCCAGCCAGCCCGAGCGCGTCCCTAATTTCGTCGCCACCCCCGCCAGCAGCTAGACGACGTACGTCGGTGGGCCACAAGAGCAGAACGACGTGGATATCGATGAGACCCGCAACAGTTGACAGGAGGGCGCCAGTAAATTAGTCGCCGGGTTTGATCCATAAACGACCGAGACAGCCGTGGAGGATGGCGAGTCCCAGCGTTCAGTGCAAGCAACTATATCCATCCACTGCCAAGAGACCAAATTCCAGTAGGGGGCGAGACAACCAATGCAAAGATGACCAAGGCGCACTCGACTTTAGAGCAAAGACAAAACAGGTGGAGATCAACCTCACAGCTGTAAAGATGGACCTGTCCAACCTATCAGCCATAGATGTTCGGCCTCCCGCAAAGTCTCGCATCGCTAGACGCGTAAAGGATCCCCAGACAATATAAATTACAGACTACTTGTTGAGGATGCATTTGTCGAGGTCTGCGCGTGCGTGGGGCGCTGCTCGTCGAGACGTGGTGTGGATGGCGGCGCTAGGTTCGTGTTCAAATCGGCATGAGTTGGCGACATCTGCAGGAGTCGACGGTGGAACAGGTCTTTCGCAGCAGGCTTGACATGTCATTTGCGCTAACGGTGCTTGGTGCTGTTGATATCCTCCCAGCTTTCAGGCTGGTGATGGAGATCAGATACGCCTGAATAAAGTTTAGTTGTAGTTGGTAGGCTGAGCTGAGCATTCTTACACTTCGACGTGGGGGATTATCCACTAAATGCACCACCGCCACCCCACATCCCTTCGGGTTAAGGTTCTGCAATATCAAGTTAAATGGCAGTTTTAGGTCCTTTTAATTGCGATAACTATTGCTCGTCTCTGATATTTATTATGTAAAAGTTATGAGCATATTTGAAATACATTTTATCTATTGCGTGCATCCTTTGTTTGGGATAACTTCTGGTATATCTTCTCTGATAAATCTACAAGAGAGTTACTTTGAGTGATATCGAAGACACTTACGCCAGATGTGATGTTTGCAACAAGCCAGTTCCGCAGCTCCACGGCGACCAGAGAATCCACACCATATGTTGATAGTGGTACTCTCTTGTCTATGTCCGTAGTAGGCACTCCAGTCATCTCAGCTAGTCGCTCCATTATAGCCTCCAGAAGCAACTTCTGGCCTGTTCCGCTCGATGCCTTTGTCAGTTGAACTCTTATAGAAGTTCTTTCTGAACTTGTTGGGTTTCCCAAAACATCACCTGGTAACCAGGCGGCCGCGAATCGGGGCTCAAGGCGCCATGGCAGACCTGCTGGAACTAACCAGGGCTTTACGCCAGTCACAATTTGGCCATGATGTGGGTGTGAGATAGCTATCTCGAGGATTTCCAGAACCTCTGTAATTGTTTGAGAGCGGTATCCAGCTTTTTCCAACCTCGCACCCACACCAGCTCGAGCGGCGACACCGTGCGACGGCACGCTGCTGAGACTAATAGCCACAGCAGGCATCCCATTTGCAACTCTGTTCTGAGCAATGGCGTCTTGATAAGTACCAGAGGCGGTATAATTTGCCTGTCCCATGTTTCCAATTGTTGCTGTGAGGGAAGATAAAATAATGAAGAAGTCTAAAGAGCTGTCTCGGAATAGCGAATCTAGGTTTCTGGTACCTTGCACCTTCGGCCTTGATGCACCTTGCCATTTCTCGTGAGTCATGGTCTGGAAAATGGAGTCCTGCAGAATCGCTGCAGCCTGGACCACACCGCGGATCGGTTTGATACGGCGGCACTCGGCTAGACGTTGCTCCAGCATTGTTTTGTCTGCAACATCGCAGGCCAGAAATTGGACCTTGACCCCAGCCTCACTGAAGGCTGCTTCTAATTGCGCATTATTAAATCTTGCCGCGCTTCGAGACATCAGGACTATGTCCTTAGCTCCGTGGAGAGCCATCCAGTGGGCGACCTCAAGTCCAATACCGCTAACTCCGCCTACGATGAGGTAAGATGCAGACTCATCAAGCCGGATACGTTTATGAGGAACAATTGACTACAAGTACATCGTTGAAAAATTAGGCAGATGTTCCGAGGTATTAGTAGAATTTTTTTAGATCTTTGACATGACATACCTGTACTTGGCTACCTTCCTTAAATTGGACAACGATTTTGCCAATATGTCTCCCCCTTTGTAACTTTCGAAATGCGGCGTTAATATCTTTCAGTTCATAAGACACAATCGGGAGTCGGTGTACAATTTTTTCACTTTCAAGAAGCTTTATGATTGCTTTAATTGTGTTTGAGATGAGTTCTCCGCTGTGGGCTGCCAGCTGGACGAGATCCATCGCCATATAAGACACAGCTTTGTTGAAAGGCCCCATCTGCAAGCAGCTGTTGAGTTGGGCATCCATTTTGCCCAATTCGATGAAGCGACCAAGGGGAGCGAGACAGTCCCAGCTTGTTTGAAGTAGATTACCACTCAAAGAGTTCAAGACCACATCTACACCTTTGCCTCTTGTTACTCGCATAATATCCGCGTGGAAGGATGTATTGCGACTATTGAAGATATGGTCGTGTGGGATACCATACGTCTTGTTGAGAAACTCTCGCTTTTCATCGGAGCTTACTGTGGCATATATCTTCGCTCCAAGGTGCTGCGCGATGGTTATCGCTGCCTGACCCACTCCTCCAGCAGCAGAGTGAATGAGGATGCTTTCACTACTCGAAATCCTGGCCATATTAATCAAGCCATGATAGGCAGTAACGTAAACTATAGGGATAGATGCAGCCGTCTCTAGAGACATGCCATCAGGAATCGATGCCACAGTAGTCCATGCCGTGCGAACTCTATTTGCCCAGTGCCCAGCCGGAAGTAAGGCGCAAACTCGTTGGCCAGCCACCAGATTGACGGGAACATTTGATCCCACTCGGCGGATGTATCCAGCGCATTCAAATGCCATCCATTTCTCTTTAATCTGGCCCATTGCGACAAGAATGTCGCGGAAATTGAGCCCAAACACATGTGGCTCAATTTCGACCATGTCATCGTTCCATGGCAAAGAATCATATGATTTGTCATCTTCACTGAAAACCAAACTATCAAGCCTACCAGGAACCGCAGCTTCCAGGCGACAGTATTTTCCAGAAAATGAGAATGAGGTTTCGATGGGTACTGGGACCCTAGATATCTTTTCGAACGCTTCGGAAATGATTTCGTCCCTATATAGCCGAGGAACCAGGATACGACCAGACCGATAGGCAAATTCATAGTCGCGGCTTGCTATTTTAGCCGAGTCGAGAAAATGATCAAAAATATCGCAGATAACCTGGATTGTGTCTGAATCCCAAGGTGTTTCTCGCTGTTCCAGGTCTAAACAGAGATATCTCTTTGTTGGTTCCTCCAATCGAAGCGTTCGAAAAAAGCCGATGTGCATTGCCCCTTCCCAGTTATGGCTGGCTTGTGTAGCCCCCTGGGATACCCAGAGAATACCATCAGCTTCTTGAACAATATGACTGATGAGATCAAAGCTGTCAGATCTTATATCAGAGAGAAAGTTCTGTTCTGCTTGAGCTAAAATGATGGCCGTCTTTCCATGGAGGCAGGCGTTTGCAATGTCATTGTGTGACACCTGTGACACCTCCGCATCGGTGAGGTGGTGAATAGACTGCGAAAGAGTGTTAATCCACTCATCAGGTGGAACTTGATAGCTAGGAAGCTGGATTATCACGGTCTCTTTGGCGGATGCTAATATACACTCTTTGTTTTCTGTAGTATTTGCCACCATTACTGAGTAGATGGGTTGATTGAGTGTTTCAAAATTCGGAGTAATAAGTTCGAAGTTTTCAAAGCCATTTTCCATGAGCATTGATTTCCATGTTGAAACATTTAGCATCAGTGACGACTTTCGCTCTCTGTCATGGCTGGACCACCAGCGAGGGAGGAAACCGAAAGCTAAGCTTTCATATATAGGTGGTGCAGTGTTTTCAACCACTAAGATTGTCCCTCTGGGCTTCAGCAACTTTCTCAAGTTCTGAATAGACTCGCGCAAATTGAACGTCTGATGAAGCATATGGCAGGCAATAACTAGGTCGTAGCTTCCCGCCTTGAAACCTTGTTCAACTGGATCTTTTTCTATATCAAGCCTCTGATAGTGCACCTGCTTACCAAAGGCTTTGAATCTTTTCTCGGATTCTGAAAAGTGTTCGTCTGAAACATCTGTATAGTCGTATATTTGAGCTGCCAAAGTTGTCGGGTTAGTCTTTGCTAAGCCCTGAAGGATCGTCTCCGTGCTTGAACCAGAGCCAGCTCCCACTTCCAATATACGAGACCGAGGATATTTATGGGAAAAGAGGTCGATGTATGTTTTCAACATCTCTGTAAACATGCTATAGTTCGGTGATGCTGTGTGAAAAGTATCCGCAGGCACGCCGCCGAACAGGACACTTTCTGCGTCTGCATTTTGGCTAATGATCTTCCCAAAGTTATCCAATATATTGCGTAAAAGATGCCCATTGAGACAATTCGACGAAGCCCTCTTGTAGAAATCTTGCCGTCGCGCATAGTTCAAGATGGCATTGCTACCATAAAACTGCTCGTCGCAATCCCTCATCCAAGCAACAAGCTTGAGAAGATGCGTAGGCAGTTTTTTTTCATCAACCACTGACAACGATTCTAAAAGGTCGTGGACGACATTTACCGCCATTTTGTGCAACTCTATGAAGCTACACCCGCAAATTGTTGTGCTACTGTCCACGCCTAGTAGATTTGTTGTGGGATTAAGTGATATGTCAGGCTTCCAGTCAACTTTTAAAAAGGATGAGTTGTCAAAGGTCTGCATATCCTTCCCCCTTGATAGACTTGTTATTCTCAAGCCATCTACTTGCATGAGCAATCTCTGTTGCTTGTCATTCCAGTCGAATACAGATACTGAAACCTCAAATCCTTGGCCATCAATATTAGACAGTGATGCGATGACCTCCACCTGTGAGCCTGGAGTTAGGTCGAAATTATTGTCAAGGTATCCAAACTTGGCGAATCTAGGTATGCAGAGGCCAAGCTGCTTCATTGGTGTTTCTGGAACGGCAGCCCAGGCGACTTGAAAGCAAGCGTCCATCGTAGCAGGATGTGCTAGATAGCCAGATTCGTGTCCTGTTGGCATCATGCCCGCAGTGTCGGGAATAGTCACAGTCGCTACCGCATACTCATTTCCACAAGACAGCTTGGTGATATTTCGGAAAATTGGTCCTAGGTCTGGCCCCACGATTCTTAGATGGTTGTAAAAATGCTCAAGGTCGACCGGCATCAAACGACAATCTTTTGGAGTGGTAGTATTGCGACACAGGCGAGAGTCTGCTACCGCAATATTTCCCTTGCAATGGCCGACCCACTCTCCACTCTTCCCTCGGGAATAGAAAGCGAATTCCCTCTGTGGGTTGCTGGTCAGTATTTTCTGATTGTAATCCCAAAGCACTACTCGCAGTTCTATGCCTTGTTCAGTCTCTGGAACCACCAAGCCATTGTGTAAGTCAACATCACTTAGAATGTATCCTGCGACGCTCTCGTCCGGTGGGCTTAGCTGACGCATGGCTTCCACTACCATGATAGCCATTCCTGCTCCTGGGAACAGAACTTCAGACTGCAGGAGGTGTTGGCTTAACCATGGAATATCAGCGAGGCGAATCACATTCCTCCATACGTTTTGACCTGGGTTCAGTCCGCCTATCCGCACTCCTAGAAGATCGTGACGGGCATGTTTGCGGTGCAAGGAGCCACCTGCGAGGGAAGGTTCTGTCCAATATGCCACCGAATGATTCCAGGGATAATATGGGAGATTCGGGATGACGTGCAAGTCCATATGACCGTTCGGAAAGTTAATCGCCGCAAAATCGATTGGATGACCTCGGCAGTGGAGTCGTCCCACCATTTGCAGCATAGTTGTAACAGCATGACGACCTCGGGTCAAGCAAGTATCAATATTTGCTTCAATGCTTGAAAACTTTGGCTGTGCAAGGCTTTGGAGAAGGACTCCTTTTAAAGCCGCATGTGGCCCGATTTCAAGTACTGTATCAATTTCGGGAAGCGTGGCGGAATTTTGTTTATATTGGGCGCCTACCATCATGGCTGTGAAGGAGTCTTCGAAAAGAACAGGCTGTGTCATGTTCTGAACCCAATGCTCAGGCTGGCGTAATGTACTGGGGTCGTGGACGTGACGTCCTGTTACTGGAGAAAATAGAGGCACAGTGTCATTTGCAGTGTCCTGGCTCTTCAGATGTATGGCAAGCTTCTCCCTATATTCTTCCGCCATTGCGTTCATTTCAGACGAATGATATGCGGCAGGAACATTTAGTCGTCGGAAGAAGATACCTGCCGATGCTGCGCGAGATTTAATCTCTTCAATAGCAGGTATATCACCGGAAATGGTGACGTTTGAGGGACTGTTTATGCAAGCAACAACAGCATTACCAGAAAGCCCTTCGAGGGTACTTCGGAGCTTCTTCTGCACTGACGCCAAGAGCGGCCATGCCGCCACCGATCTTCCCGGAATCCACATTCTGAGAGGTTAGATGACCCCTCAAATATGCAATGGTGATAGCCTCATTGAATGTCAATACCCCGGAAGCATATGCCGCTGCTATCTCTCCACTAGAGTGGCCAGTAGTTGCCTGGGGTACGACTCCCCATGATTGCAAGAGCTTTACTAATGCCAGCTGCAGAATAACTGATAACGGAAAGCTAAGGAAGGGCTCAGATAGTCGGCTAGATGCTTCATCTCTACGTAGCTCATCTACCGGAAACGTTAGTAGTATTTCGGCACGAGTGTGGAAAGGTATACAAATGAGTCCAATATAGCACTGGTAATACGTACGGGAAACGCTCCAAAGAGCACCAAGAGAACGAATATGATTCTCGGCCTCGCCTAAGGCGTTGCGAAAAACGGGATATGTGTCGACTAACTCGCGACCCATTGCGTACCATTGAGCACCCTGCCCAGTAAATACAAATCCTATGAGAGGTTTTGAGGACTTCTTTTTAGTCAAACGGACAAGATTAGTGTCTTCAAGTGCGTCTCTAAGCTCATCAATCGACTGAGCCACTATTGTGGCTCTATAAGCAAATTGTGAGCGTCGCTCCGTAAGGGTGTATGCCAAATCCCGGAATCGAGCTGGCGACATACCGCTGTTCAAAAAACTCTTCAAGTTAGCTATTGATGCGCGTGCAGCATTCTCTTCCTTGGCGCTGATCGCAAATATCAAGCGGCAGTGCAAGGAATCCTCGTCCGTGATGCCTGCTTTATTCATGGCACCTATCTTATCATGCTGGCGAGAAACATGGTAGCTCGCAGATTCGATGATGGCATGCGTGTTTGTGCCCCCAGCGCCGAAATTGTTCAAAGAAACCCGTCGCAACTTGTTGTTTGGCCACGGCATTAATTGAGAGACAATCTAAACTCGTCAAATTCTGTCTCTGAAACTTGAGGGCAAAGTTCCATACCTTGATATTCAGCCCTACAAAATCTATGTCGGGATTGGGGGATGCGAATAGCGCTTGTGGGGGGATATAGCCTTTCTCAAGCATTTGCACGACTCGAATGACAGCGGCAATGCCACTTGTGGATTCGGTATGGCCGAAATTAGCCTTTATCGACCCAACATATAGCGGATCGTTTGCTCTTCGACCTCTTCCAAAGGTATTTCCTAGAGCAGCGGCCTCGATTGTATCACCCGCTTTGGTGCCAGTCCCATGAGCTTCAACATAAGTAGTATCCTTGGGGTCTAATCCCGCATTTGCATAACAGGTCTTAATCAGGCTTTCCTGAGCTGTCTGTGAAGGCGACGTGATAGTAGGCGTGTGACCATCTTGGTTCAAGTACGTCTCTCGAATAACAGCTCTAATGGGGTCACCATCACGGAGAGCATCAACCAGGGACTTTAGAACAATTGTGCCAACTCCTTCACCTCTACCATAGCCATCAGCACGGCTATCGAAGCTGTAAGATTTGCCTTCTGGCCCTGTGAGCCTGCGGGTATTGTCATGTTAGCGCCTTATATACCGTCAGAGCATTAGGACATTGGCTTAAGTAGGAGTATGATGCGCAAACTTGCCCAAGCGTAGAAAGACCAATTGATGACGCGGGGAAAATAAGAAGATTAGTTCCTCCAACAATTGCCATTTTTGAATCTCCAGTGCGAAGGCTTTGACATGCTAGGTGCAATGCTGTCATAGTCGTGGAGCATGCCGTGTCGACGCTTATGCTGGGGCCCCGCAGGTCAAAGAAATGGGACAGTCCGTTTGATATGATGGTAGCGCTGTTCCCAGTTATGAAATATCGAGGAAGACTCTCTGTATCCTGTACCAACATGTCCTGGTAGTCGTGGAACATTGCTCCTGCGAAGCAAGAAGTTGATGTACCTGCGACCTTTTCGAGAGGATACCCAGCTAGTATTGCTAAGCGATGGAAATATATCAAATAATATAATATGGTGGACATACCGGATTCAAAAGCTTCCGCGGTAGTCTCAAGAAGCAAACGCAGTTGAGGATCCATGCTCTGATATGATTAGTTTTTTTAACTCCTCATAAAAGCATCAGATCTGCGTACCCTAGCAACCTCCGGAGTTAAGCTGAAGAAAGTTGCATCAAAAAGGGAGATGTCTTGTTCTAGAAAATGCCCCCCTTGGGAGTGGACCTAAAAGCAGTTGGTAGACCATTCATGAAGACGCCGCTCAAGTTTAGGTTGACTGACCGTTCCAAGATTCTCCGTTCGTGGATGGTAGAACGCCTCTTCGTCAAGCCTCTTTCCAGGCCACTTTGACCAGGTATTACGCCCAGCAGCACAGAGCTCCCAAAGCTTATCTGGATTGTCAACATCACCAGGAAATCGGCAGCCCATGCCAATGATGGCGATAGGCGTGGTCTTTGGGTTGGATGACATAGTGAAAAGTTTAGATGAATCTTGCGTCACTGAAATAAAGACGCCTCAGCCTTTCATGAGATGAATAATAGAAGAGTATCTTCAAAAAAGAGGTGAATGCGGAAATACGAGATGGCCTACAAGTGCTGCTCAAGGTACTTTAAGAACACCTCTATTAATATAATTTAAATAGCCATTCGTGTTGGCCACTAAGCCAATGCCTAGAAAATTTGCAGCTAGAGCTTTAGTGGTACACCGCTTAGTTTATAAAACATAAAATATTATATTAGCTTTGCATGTAAGACATAAGGTCTAGGTTCGCATAGCTCCAAATACTAACTTTTCAATCTACACATAGTATATTTTAGAAGCGCAGAAGCTCTTATAGCTCCAGGACTTGTGCATAGGTGATAAACGAAATGCGGAGATTAGAAAACTTAGTATTAGGGGTAATAAAAACTTAAATATCTGACTTAATGTTTTAGACGAGGATTCCTAATTACTACGTTAGAGCAACATAATAAAGTAATCAATGCCTTTGTTCATTTAATAGATATTAAAGCTATCTATAATCTAGCATTGCTATATAACTATAATAAGCCTTTTCAAGTTATAAATTAATCTAATAGTAGCTTTGATATCTACTTCTTTATTAATTTTAATAATAATGGCTCCAAGTACTACTCTACATATAATATTATTATTCAATAGACTGGTGATTAAACTGGGGTAACTTTTTCACATGTATGGACTCTTGCATGGATTAACAGATAAGTGATGGAAGAAAGTAGGTCTTATTAGGGGTATGAAGGGAAAGTCGTATTTATCTTGTAAAAGGCTATCGCGTGAGTGCTATCTGCGCCTTTGTGGCTCTACTTTCACCATGCCACCAACAGCCACCTTTGGCAGAGAAAAACGGGTTATCACAAAGGAGTGACGGTCGGTAATTCTAAATGTCAAAGCTAGCAGACAGGCCCCGGTGCATAAGTTGTGAGTCTCTTGCTATCCCCTTTGTCTACAGTATTGCACAAGTTTGGTGCTTGTCCTTTGCCTTGTGTAGTGTAGACACAGAAAAGCCGTAGTAGCAACGGAGGAAGCAATTAATGCCTATAGTACACATAATATACATATTATACTTAATATAGACAGCACACATTATAAAGAGTATTATAATATAAAGAGTATTATAATATAAAGAGTAAATTAAAGTAATAAATCTAATTTAAATATATTTCTAATCTAAAGATCTAAAATCTATAGAAAATAATAATAAAAGCTTTCTTATTATTTATAATATTATATATATATTATTCTCATTATACTGTATAGATTTAGGGTTATATTATTATTATTATTATTAATAACAAGAATAATTTATTACACATATTGGAATGTTGGTTTTTCTAATTCGGTCTGTCCAATGGCGAGTTTCCTCGCAGATAGGTTGATAGATCATATCTTCACTTATTTGTGCATTGGCATTACTCTTTTTACTATTATTCTGAGTGTGGGTACTAGAAAAGGACGTGCTCAGCTATTTCTCTTGTATATCCATAGTATCACTTAGCCGCTGCCTTACTATCTCCTCAAGTTATATATTAGCTTATATAATATGCTTCATGGCCCCTATATGGTGTTATTAATATAAATGCATTCTTAATATAGCTCATAAGCTAAGGTTATAGCTAGCTAGAGAGATTAATAAAGTAATGATATTATAGTTATAATTTAAAAAAGAATAGAATAAGTATTATTAGAAGGTATAGGTCTGAGGCATAGATGAGGGAGTCTAGGGTAGGTTTCTTCTGCAAGGCAGGGAATGTGCGCTGTAACTAGCTCGTAGGCTGAGTAAGGGAAATCCCTCTTATAAAGGAATAAATAACCTTATAAAGGTAAGAAATCCTTATAAAGAGAGATAAAATACAAGATATAGGAATATCAGGGAACCACAAGGGACTAATCTTATTCTAGTAATAGGTATAGGATAGAAATGTGAGTATATTGAACTTGTTAAAAACTATCCTAAGTGTTAAACCTTAGGCACCCAGCATAGTGGTTTGACTGCTGTGATTAGAAGCTTCCAGCGGGCACTGACCCCTATAAGCTCCACTGTGGCAAAAATCCTATAGTGGCCATATGACCTATATAACCCACTGTGGCAAATATGTCAGCACAAGATATCCACTATAACCCGAAGCTTCCAGCGGGTGTAACCCGCTATAATAAGGGTTAGATAGGTATAAATAGAGCCCTATTTCCCTTAGGATAGTTTTTAACAACAACTTCAATATACTTACTTTTCTATCCTATACCTTTTATTAGAATAAGATTAGTCCCTTGTGGTTCCCTGATATTCCTATATCTTGTATTTTATCTCTCTTTATAAGGATTTCTTACCTTTATAAGGTTATTTATTCCTTTATAAGAGGGATTTCCCTTAGCTAACCTATAAGCTAGCTACAGCGTACATTCCCTGCCTTGCAGAAGAAACCTACCCTAGACTCCCTAGGGTAGTTTTTAGTCAAACAACTTCAATACACTCACTTTTCTATCCTATATCTTTTATTAGAATAAGATTAGTCCCTTGTGATTCCCTGATATTCTTATATCTTATATTTTATCTATCTTTATAAGGTTATTTATTCATTTATAAGAGACATTTCCCTAATCCAACCTGTGAGCTAGTTACAGTACACATTCCCTGTGTGACGGTCGGGCTTCCTAAGTGAACTAGGGTTGGTACAACCGAGGGTTCAAGTAGCAGGATGCTTAGGGCGTAGTCTTATTGTGCAAGTGTCACGCAGATAATAGATCGTAGATCGTAATCTAGTAGCCTGGATAATGACTGTGTTGATAGCTAACTAAGTATCTATGCTATAGAGGTGAAATTGGGGGTGCCTATATACCCTTTCCTTAATGGTGCTCAGTGATGCTCCTACTGAGCATCTTCGAGCACTGATCAGTAGTGATCAGTTCGACGGACACTGATCACTTTTATTCCCGTTCGAATGAACCCGTAGTTCCCCCGATGGCACGTGACCTGCGCCAAGAGTGACGTTGGTTCGTAACACCCTGCCTTGCAGAAGGAATCTACCCTAGACTCCTTAGTCTATGCTGCTAGATTATACCTTTTAATATTAATTATCTAGTTAATAAGGGTTATATAGTAGCTAGTAAGCTCTACCCCCCTATCTTTATTAGCGCTCTTGTTATTACACCTAAATTAATGCAATCCTACTACAATTCCGCGATACACTAGGTTAAGCTCCGTGGCAGCGCGTTTACATAAACGAGCCGCCGCATAAGTGGTAGAGTTATTCACCGCCGCATCAACATAATTAGCTCAAACCCATAAGCAACATAGCTGGCATTTCAAATATCCATCGAGAGATGTAGCACGTCGATTTCCGGCCCTATGATCCGGATCTAGTTAACAAGATTGTCAAGGGTGTCGCCATTAACATCTGCAATAGCAATCCTTTTAATACTATATGATATAAAAGAGAGGGTAATTTGCACGCTAATGCTTAATTAGGTAAGGGCAAGTATAAATAAATGGGCCTAACTATGTAGTAGGAGGTATTAGTAGACTAACTAGATGCAGCGCCTAATATAAAGGTTGAATAACCTTAGAGGAGGTCTAGAGCCACGCTGGCAAGCTCTAGTGACTTTAACTTGAATTTTATAAATAGTTCTCTCTTAAAACTAACTATATCTAAATTAAGAGCAAGAAAGCACTGGAAATTTATGCAGATAAGAACGATATACCAAGTAACGCACCAAAGGGCTATCGCTACATGGAGCTAACAGCATCATGCACAGTGACATCAACGAACTAAGACATTAGGCTCGTCAGCGCCAAAAGCGCAGCGCCTTAATGCATAACAGCTATACTATAGTCTTGCCACGTCGTTATTATATGAAGCGCCCCAATATTGCCCATCCTCAAACGCAGCGGCTACTGCCTCTACTTCCGTTGTCTATGTATTTTCCAGACACCAGAGGAGCACTACCACCAGAGCTTAGTATTATAAACAATTACTTACCCTCGCCTATTACTAAGCTATTAGGCTCCTGATATTATCTATGCACCCCATTTTCATTTTTATTGGCTGACCTGTACATGCTTAACAAACCTGTGTATGTTATGAACTACCAAGACAAGCAACATTCATATTGTTCTAAGAAACTGGTCGATATTCGTGCAGAATGTGCAAGAAAGTCTTACAATATAGCTGCTTCCGTGCTCGCTGAAATCCATGTGCTGCTCAAGAATTGTCCGTGAAATTGCACTAGATATCTAGGAAGTACAGCGGCCTGCTAAAGTAAATACTGAATTTTCCGCCATCTTTTAACATGTGGCAACAAGCGGCGCTCTCTGTACAAGACGCAGCCTCGCGATACTATAACTAGTAACTAGCTGTCTAACACCTATAATCCTTCTCCCCATGCAAATGGATTCAAGTAATATTTGCCAATATACAATCTACACATGGCCCAGCCCCCGTATAATACCGCCCCCATCCATGGTGAAGGAATTAGGTGTTGTATTGTAAGGCCAGAACCATATAGTGGGAGCGCATGCACAAATCGAAGTAGAACACCCAAAATTGCTGCAGTAACAGTAATGAAAAACAGCATAACAATAGCTGGAGACTCTATAGGAAGCAGGCCAGAGAGCAGGTAGTGGACCACGGCTATCTGATAACTGACGTGAAAATTAGGGTCGAACTTTCGGTAGACAAATTCATCCATAAATGACTGGTCAACCCTTCTCAGTCTGGATATCAGTATTTGAAGCATGGAACAATGCCAAGCACGTCTGGCGCTGCTGTTATACACCTCTGCTGCGAGTGAAGAGTCGGCGGAGTCCAGCAGATCAGTCAAAGCCGAGGAATCCGATGTCCAGAGAAGACAGGAAGTAGACCCAGAGTTAGTGTTTTCAGACTTGAGCGCGAATAGAAATGCGTCTTTGGCGTTTTTGAATTGAGTCATTTTGGCGAAAAACCGCGGACTAAGAGTTTGTATCGTCAAGGAAGGACATGCAATAGATAGAGAAGATGGCGATTTGAGTACAATGGGATGGTAGCTTATAGTAGTTTGGGGTCTGTATAAAACTGTAAGAGGATAGGGGCAGTTTGACACTAGTTGACAGAGATATGCTCGAAAGGCTCTTTCGAGAGTCCTTGGTAAATGTTAATTAAATTCTAATAGTGACGAGATGGTTATGGGGACCTAACTAGGCACTTACCGTTCAATTTCCGTTTCATTACGTGAAATGCCTCCTTTTTGAACTTCTGGTTTCTTTCGGTAGATTCTCTTTGTCTTGAGGCGGATGCGCAAAGCTTCTTTTACTATTCTGTAACTGGAAGACAAACTAACTGGTGTGTATCGGATCAGACAAACAGCTACGTCGAAAACCGACGCTGTTAGTATCTTTATGGGGGGCTCGGTGGAAGCCAGACGCGATGTCAATTTCAGAGTTCCGTCAGCGCCCACAGCACTGAGGGTTGATTGTAAGGCTGTCTTAGAAGAAGAATAGCCTGGCTGGAGAGGATCGCGATAAGTCAGAACCATGGACCCCTCGACTTTTTCAAAAGGCGAGGCGAATATGTCTTTTTTCCAATACCCTTTATATAGTTTCGTCACTGGCTTTGATGAGATGAAGCTGAGAATTGGACCTTTTCTTCCATCAACAGCCGAGGAGGCGTTTATAAGAGAGGGTTGAGTATGGCTCTCAACGGTCGCGCCGTTTCTGTCAACTCTCAGGAATGCATTATACTTCTCATAGAAGGAATTATTCACCTCTAGAATAATGCTTACTAACTCTTTAGAAGAGGAATAGAGCAACCAATACGATATCGCGCTCTTCTGCCACCATAAAAAGCGCGGTGAACTTAAGAGATAAGCATAAGGATAATCTCGAGGGTTCTCGTTCTTCAGCGCGCGCGTTAGTATGTTTCAATGTACAAAAAATTGAAAAGAAAAATTTGAAGATTACAATTGACTCTAGATATCTTTCGAGCTTCTCTCTTAGCCCTAGGTCCCCGCTCCCACGGTCTAGATAATACTTGGCATCAATAGTGAACCAGCATTTCTGGTAAAAACGCTCATAAGCAGGGGAGTTGTCTATAGAGAGGAGGTTTCCAATCCTGCCTCGGAGGCCAACCGGAATGCCGACGACAAAGTAGTCGTACCAGTAGCTATATCTTGTTTTGATCGGGAAACGGCGAGAGTGTGAGAGACGGCTCGGGTAAAAGAGCACTTCGCCTAAAAAGTGGCTCCCCTCGCTTCCCTGATGTAGAATTAAGGCTCTCTTACTATAGGATGCTAGAGCCAAGAAGAACATGAGGAATAGAAACGTTGTCATCAACGCCAAGGCTAGAATTTTGAGCAAAATAGTTAACTTTGTTAAAGTTTCCCATCGCGGGAATAGCAGGTGTACGACCAGGACGACAGACAAGTATACCAAGGTAGGTCTTGAAAGAGCCATTTTTTAAGTGTTAAATAACCAAACTGAGTTTTTTCGATGTGTTTTTGAACGAATGCAAACTAAGTAGCACCTTGCCATGTTTAAAACTTTTAAAGATAGACCCGTTTTGTAGATAATAACGTATTTTCATGTATGTAATATTACTGGCAAGCAAGGGGCCTGTTTATGGAAGGTCTCGACCCGGAAGCCGTCATTTCCGGCGGCGTGTCTTGCAACACACAGGAATGTTACAGTTACGCATTCTCACCGTACGTAAGAGAGCTAGCTATACTTGTAATTACTAGCAGCGAGCAAAGTTTACATGGTCCGGACTACTCGCTCCGCATTAGCCTCATTCGTAGTTGCATGAGACCTATGATGCAATTTAGTAAAGTTTCATTCCTTTTTGACTTGATCAATGAGCTGGAGTTTCTTTTGTGTCATGACATCAGGGAGAGCGGAAATTTTGTTACTTGCATGTAGGAAGCGCACCTCAAATGTCATGCCAAGAATCAGGTTGACACCATATAATTTTGCTAACTGTATATGGAGATTATCATGCGATGTTACATGATAAGATGGAAGCTACGAGATACTCACATAGTCTTGTGACTTGTCTGACACCCGATCATCATTACTACCTAGATAGTAGAGTCCTACTAGTTGTCGAAGGCAAAATGATATCATGAGAGATGATCATATGGATGTGTACTTTTTCTACTGCAAGACAATCCTAAGTATCTGTTGAATGTAACTCGAGTGTGAGTGCTGTATCGCCATGTGGAACGGAACTCGATAGACTGCCGCGATGCGGTGCTTGTGAATGCTTTCTGAGATCGAGACAGTTGCGGGAAATGCTGCGATAGACACTGATGAATAAGTATGATTAATCCTATCATGAAAACTATATTAACCCAAGCTTTCGTTATCTGCCTGAATGTAAGGCCATTCACTCAAATCGTACTCTCATCGCCGCCGGTCATTCTACAAAATCAACATTTCCACGCTCCAGCACCGATACGTCCTTATGGATAAACAAACTAAACACAGTCAACTTCCATATGTTCCAATCATCATCATTGGTGGCGGTCTCTCCGGTGTTGCCATGGCCTGCCAACTCAAAAGGAAGCTTGGCTTCACAGACTATGCCATCTACGACTCTGCCGAGAGTATTGGCGGCATATGGTGGACAAATACGTGTAAGAATAGAATCAATTTCCTTACATTGCTTCAAAAACCACCTGAAACTATATCGATCTGCAAAAGACAGTACTAAAACCACCCTCGCCTCACTCAGACCCTGGCTGCGGCGTAGACGTTCCCGCCCCTCTGTACAGCTACTCCTTCGCCCCTAACAAGTCCTTCGAAAGGCTTTACCAGTCGCGGGCAGAGGTCCTTCGATATATTTTTTCAGTTGCTGATATTCACGGCGTGACGCAGCGCTTCTGTGGAAAAAGACTCTGCGTGGGCGCCGTATGGTGCGAGAGGACAAGCACTTGGACTGTTCAGTTTGAGCACATCGACACCAAACAGAGATATGAGCAGGAGTGCAGCATTTTAATATCCGCCACGGGATTGTTTACTACGCCGGCAACTTGTGAAATTCCCGGCATCGAGAGGTTTGAGGGCGAGGTGGTGCATACAGCGAAGTGGAGAGAGGTGGATTTGAGAGACAAAAATGTTGTTATTATTGGGAATGGGGGTGTGTATTGCTTCTTCTTGTTGTGTCGTCATTTTCTTCAACAATTTCTTCAGTACTTGCCATTACCATGACCAGTGGCTAACCAAGACACAAAAAGCCTCCGCAGCTCAAGTCATGCCAGCCATCGCAGATGACGCAAAGACAATCACCCAATTCGGCAGAGTAAGCATCCAGAGCTTGCATATTTCTATCAAATCCTAGAGAAAACTCAATTTGACGGCATAGGCACCACAATACTACGTTCCAAGACCGAACTACGACATGCCGCGCCTCGTACAAATCATGCTTCAATGCTTACCTCTCCTGAGCTACGTCTTTCGGCTATTCATTTTTCTCTATCTTGAGAGTAACATGATTTACACGTGGAAAAATAGTGTGGGCTTAAGGGCTCGACAGAGCTCAGTGGATGAGTGTACGGCATATGTCAGAGATGTTGCTCCCGGTATCGACTCTTCAACCATTCCTCTCTTTTGTATCTACTTTTATCCGCTAATGTTTTTATTTTTTTAGTCAAAGTTCAACCTCTATTAATGCCCAGCTATGAATTTGGATGCAAGGTACGTTCGTATCTTCACTCTCACTGCCATCAAAAGAGTGAACTAATCTCACACCAGCGGCCCATCTTCGACCGTGGATACGTCAAATGCCTCCAGCGAGACAATATTAATTTGACGTTTGATCGTGTCTCCCACATTACCCCGAACTCAGTTATTACTCATACTGGAACTGAATATCCTGCCGACATTATCGTAAGCCATCTCCATGAACCTCTGCCAAATCCATCTCGTCACTGAATCTCATACGACCAGATCTTGGCGACGGGCTTCCAGATGAATAAATCCCCATTTTGTCTTATCGGCCGAGGTAATAAGTCCCGTGAGTCTCACTGGGACACTCGCGGCCACCGTGAGGCCTATAAATCCATCGCCAGCCACAACTTCCCTAACTTTTTCTCCGTCCTCGGACCTAACTCCGGGCGGACGTATACCTCTACTGTGATCTCAATTGAGAGGTAGTGACTCTTTGTCTTTACGTTATGCTCAAGGTGCTGACTCGAGCTACAGATTCGTTGACTTGATCATCCTACGGATCCGGCCTGTCATCAATGCAAATGCATGCTATGTTGAGGTCCGCGAAAAGAGCGAACGAGAATATGGCAAGCGTGTTCAAGCGGCCTTAAGGAAGACTATCTACGACAAGTCTTGTCACAGCGTACGCTAGCGTCCCTTTATTATGTGGTTGTGTTCTAACCTTCGCGGCGGACAGTGGTTGATTGACACCAAGACAGGCACAAACTGGGCCATTTACCCGTGGAGTTTCGTCCAGATGTTGTTTGCGACACAATTTGATAGCGAAAGTAATTGGATTTATAGGACAAGCCTAATAAATTAAGGAAATTTCTTCTTACATTCAGACGGTTGATGCAGGATAATGATTCCTCCCTCAAATGAATGCAGCTCTTTTATCTATAGATACTCAGGTAATAATGAGCGTAATGTCCGCTCAAATGCTAAAGACCATGGGCTTATCTTGGTGTGTCTGAATATGCCTCGCTTACTCGTAGCTGGTTTAACGAGGTATGGAGTATAGGAGTACTAGCCGGGCCAGCAGTTCTCAAGACCTTTGTTGTAGAAGACACTTCACTAGATAAGAAACTCGTGACATTTTGTAGGATCCACGTCCCTCAGCCAGATGGGAGTCAATATATTCCATTGCCAGCACCACCAGCTGAATGGGACCCGGACATCGCCGAAGCCTTTTGGGGTGGGCATGGTGAGGAACAGAGCTGATACCATTGGACAACGTATATTGGAGTGCGCTGACCTCCTGGCTACGATCCTGCCTTGTTAGCATAAAAACAAGGGTCGTATATGCGCGAGGCCCTTGGATCTATGATGCTGGACTGGCTATGCCACTAAGTCGACGCAACAGACTAGTGGTTTATATCGATGCGACTGCGATTGGATTGCGATTACATCAGCGGCATTTCAGGTTTTTAATATTAAAGCCACTGCTTCTCCCAGGTAGGTTCTTATTAAATTAGCTGCAATATGCTGAATTTCACCTAAGAGGTAATCATAAGTGTTAAACAATAGGCACCCAGCGTAGTGGTTGCAGCCACTGTAACTAAATATGATATAGTGGGTCTAGCCCACTGTGGCCTGGTAGTATTAGCGGACTAGCCCACTGTGCCGAATTACTTCTAGTAGAGAACTCGCAGCGGGATCGCTGTGTATACGCAACGGCCTCCTTGCTATCTCGCTACAGTGGGGGGACAAAAGTTCCGATCAATTTAATCTCAAACGCGTCACACCGCCAGAACGCGTTTTCTCCTCTTCTTCTTCAATCCTCAATAACTTAACGAAAATAGCTCCAACTACGCCCAAACCTCATTGGAGCCCTCATAAAAGGACGAGGATTGTAACAGCATATAATTTGAAGCTATCCGCAAAGGCGATTGCTGCTAAAGAAGGAATGTCACCACGTGCCGTGTATAGCATCGTGGCGCGTTACCGTAACCAAGAGTCCGCGAAATCAAACCCGCGCTCAGGGCGGCCACCAATCCTAAATTTAAGTCATAAAAGACGTATATTTCAACTCATTAAGAAAGAGCCTTTTATTTCCAACCAAGATCTTATTGATCAGGCAAGTCTGCCGTGTTCTGTAAAGACATTAACACGGTTCCTTCAAAAGGAAGGCATTCAATATACCACTGCCCTTCAGCGCCTAAAATTAACACCAATATTAGCAAGGGATCGATTTGAATTTGCGAGAAAGTATATCAGCAAGCCAGATGACTATTTCAAGCGATGGATCTTCTCAGATGAAAGCACAATAGCCCGAGGGCAAGGAGAGAAGCGGAAGTGGGTTTTCTGCCGTTCTGTATGTCCCTAGAAAATACCCTTCCTTTCTTCTACTAATATAATATAGGGAGAAAGGATTCTTCCTTAAAACGTCTAGCTAAAGGTTAAGCCTACACGTTATTCTTAGATGTCTTGGGCCGGCTTCTCCTTCAATAGACGAACATCTCTTGTGCCGTTACTTGGAGACCTAAAATCGAAGAATGGTGGTGTTACTGGGCGCCGGATTCTCGAATGCCTTCAAGAAAACCTTCCTACAATTGCAGAACCTGGTTCTATTTTTATTCAAGATAATTATTTAATACATACAGCTTCTGTAGTATAGAAATGGCTTATTGAATGGGCAGAGGAAAATAGTATAGAATTAATAGACTGGCCCGCTTACTTACCTGATCTTAATCTAATAGAAAAATCTATGGAAACTACTAAAAGAGAAGATTGCAGAACTTTATCCTGAGCTTTTAGATATGCTGAAGAATAATAATATGAAACAAAGGTTATGTGAGGCTGCTGTTGAGGCTTGGGAGCAGTTTGAAGATGATCTATTAGAAAAGCTCGTTAATTCCTTCTCTCGGCGTTTACAAGCCGTGATAGCTGCACGCGGCTGGTATACAAAATACTAGGTATAATAGATAGATAGCCTAATTAATTACCAGCTAGATCCTTTTTTTTAGAAATGAAATTATGTCTAATTTAGGTGTAAAATGCGGTATTTTAATTCCTAGGTTAGAGCGCTGATGTGGTAGAAATTACATATTGATCGGAACTTTTGTCTACCCACTGTATCTCTCAATTATTACACAAGTTAAAGTAGGGTATAAAACAGTATATAAAGTGGGGTATATAGAAAGACATAAGGTAGGGTTACACTGCGCCAGGATTTCCGTGTCTCGTTGCACACAGGCCGGTAGGATTCTAACTGGTCTAAATGCACTATTATAGTAGACGATATATGGGCTCTGGACACTGTTATGTGAATGAGGTATAGATAGGTATTTTAAGGCTTTCACGATATTTGAAATATACCTAGCAGGCTAATAAAGTACTTTGGTTAATAGAAATAAAAATGGGGTCCCTATAGTAAGCTAATTAAGAGACAATAGGCTTCCTATAGCACAGTAATTAAGAGAAAGTATACTTCCTATACTACTCTAATTAAGAATGAAGTGAAATCTAGTATAATTAATGAGGGAAATGCTGTACACCGGCTTTGCTGTTAAGAAATAATGATAACAGTCAATGAATCTGCAACCTTGAAACACTACCAACTTCATCGATTCTTCGAAGAATAGAATTGAAGATGACCTTGCTTTATGTAAACTTGGGTGCGGAGGCTGAGCATGTGCATTGTCAAAACGTTTTTTCGAAAATATGCTTTATCCTTTTACTTACAGTGTGGGTGGCAATAAACAGTTGCGCAGAAATATATCCGTACTGCTGACGGAGGGACTAAAACAACTCCATAGTCAGCCCAGTATATCATTCAATTTCTCGACATGGTCAAGGGCCATCATCGCCAGAAATCAGGACTACGCTCAAGCTCTGCATGCAATTAAGGAACTCGACATTACAATCTAGGGCAGAGTAGCAGACCTACAAACACAATTCCCAAGTCCTAGGCTATATATTAACTTGGCAACGATTCTATCGAAGTACCAGAAACACGAATTAAAAAAACCTTCTCCACTACTTATGGACTTGAGAAGGCTACAAATTTATGGTGAGGTCACATTGGCCATGGCCATATACGCCAGCTGCTGGTTTGCGGAATACCATCCTTCTTGCATTCCACTAATAGTGGAGACATGGTGCGCATGGCTGCCTTGTCGTCAATTAGACTCAGGAAATGTTTTTGTGCCTTCCAAACATCAATATATATACAAGGGTTCACATGATGTTTCCCTCGAGTGCCAGGACACCATGGCCGTGATATTGTTCACTTCGTTTTGCGAATGCTGCTCCCCGGGCCTGCCACCCTGAACCCATAAGCATCGCAACCCTTCGGGATATGGTGCTTTTCCGAGGCGGAATGCATACGGCGGACTTTGTCTCCCGAGATAACAGCGATCTTGCTGCCTTTATACAGACCTCTGCGCAGATGATTAGGCTAGTCGACGCCTCGGACGCTAATGATATGTGGTCCTCGCAATCACTTGTTGACCACGGTCGACTTGGCTTGTATGTGGAGCAGATGAAGCATCTCACCGTCTGCTCTCCAAAGGTCAGATACATGGCCCTAATAGTTAGGTTTTTATATTTGTTAAAAAGCCCGACGGTACTTTCCATGTCAGTCACTAGCAAACTGTTAGCTGAGGTGTGATTAAGTTATTGAATTAACGATATTGCAGTGAGCCAGAGAAGCAGAGTGGCTTTCCCGACATAAGCACCCTCCGCAACGCAATCCCCAAGCAGTGCTTCCAGCCAAGCACCTTCATTTCATTGAGCTATCTGGTCCGCGATATTATTTTAATCATCAGTCTTGCCTGTTTGTCCATCACCTTGATTCCTACTATTGAGGATGTCGTGCTGCGCACTACCGCTTGGGTCATCTACGGCTTTGTCCAGGGCCTTATCTGCACCGGCTTCTGGATTCTTGGCCATGAATGTGGGCACAGTTCATTCTCCAAGCACTCGAGGCTGAATGATATCGTTGGTTTCTTTGTCCACTCATCTCTATTGGTTCCTTATTTCTCCTGGAAATTCTCTCACCATCGCCATCACCTGTATACTGGCAACATGGAGAAAGACATGGTCTTTGTGCCGAAAACGCGAGCCGACTACCTTAAAAGGGCCTTTTACAGTAATGAAATAATCGAGTTCCTCGAAGATACCCCCATATACCAGCTCATTACACTCATCTTCCATCAGCTACTTGCATGGCCTCTTTATCTGGCGTTCAACATCTCGGCTGGCGCAAATAGTATGCAAAGGAAGTCTAACAACATCCTTAATCGTAGTCATTTTACACCCAACAGTGAGGTCTTCCGTCGCAATGAATCACCTTACATCACATTATCTTGCTTGGGCATTTGTCTTACATTATTCGGTTTGTATAAGCTCTCCGACATCATCAGGGTTGGTAATGTTCTTCTTGCATATGTCCAACCATACTTCTGGGTTCACCATTGGTTGATTGCCATCACCTACCTTCACCACACTCACATGGACGTCCCTCACTACGAGTCTGGTAGTTGGAATTTGTTAAAGGTGCCCTCGCAACTGTCGACCGTGAGTTCGGCTTTGTTGGCAAGCATCTTTTCCATGGCATCATTGAGTTCCATGTTGTCCACCATCTCTTCCCTCGAATACCCTTCTACTATGCCGAGGAGGCGACAGAGGCCATTAAGCCAATCCTGGGTGACCTCTACCACCGCGATAACCGCTCCTTCATCGGCCAGCTATGGACTAACTTCACGAAATGCAAATTCGTGGCTGCTACCGAGGATAAGCCCGGAGTTTTGCACTGGGTCCAAGAAGTCTATACTAGCCGTGATGGCTGGCGGCCTTTTTGCAGGAAAACGGAGATCCCTGTCGCGCGCGGCCGGTACCGCCGCGGTGGCCATTTGCTTGGGAAATGACCTGACTAGGGGGGTCATGTATTTATATAGTAGCTTGAAAAAGGAGATGAATGAAAAAGGCGAAAGCTTATCGGCTCTCTTCATCTATTTAGAGCCTAAAGTAACTAGACTACTCCTTCTCCCCTCCCCTACCCTTACCATCCTACTTATTATACTCATCATCACCCTAGTAATATCTTTACTCTCTCTAACTCTATAATCCCTCTAGAAGGTGGCTATAGATGACTTTATATATAACGAGGCACATGACGTCGTAATATGCCGGCAGTATAAGACCTGCCTAGTCCCTGATGGCCCTAAGCAGCGGAGGTACCATCTCCGGAGGGAGTCGTATAGGTTACGTGAGAAGAGGCTGCTAGCTACTATCGACTTACTATCTACATATGCCTCTGTAATATAGAGACCTGCGACTTCGCGACCAGGCGGCTGCAGGCCATATGCATGACCACATGCCGAGGAGGCATGGGAGAGTTGCCTCAGACTACAGGGCGGCGGCGGTAGACGGCGACGCGCCGCTCTGAGGGGCGTGCACGCTGCAGACTTACTTCACTGCTAAGGGGCTGATTGACTCCTTCGTCGTTGAGGGCAGCGCCGGTGATACCATACGCCGGTGATACCATAGCAGCAGCGCTACCAACGCTACCGAGGGAGGAGTACGTGGGCCCGCGCCCATCATCGCCGGACCTGCGGCTCCTGGATGGGCTGAGAGCAGACCTGCAGCAGGAGGCCCGGGATGCTGAGGCTAAGGCCGCCGTAGTGCCTGACCTCGGCAAGGGTCGCGGGGATAGGGAGGAGCGGTGGCTGCTCCAAACAGGGTTTCCAGCACACCTGCGTGCCTCCGCGACGATGAGATCATATATCATATAGGCTGCCGAGGAAGATAAGTGTAATAGCCAGTAGGACGGCGCGCGGCGACGCCGACGACGAGGCAGAGCTACGGCGGGTGCTAGCGGCTGCCGAGGCCCTGTTCTGGAAGGGCAATGCCTTGGTGGCCGACCGATCGCTGGGGCGGAAGATGATGCGCCAGCGCGCGCAGCAGCTCAGCGACCTTGCACACGGTAGTGGCAAGAAGGGCAAGAATATTGCATTCCGCTGCTTCAAGAATGAGTCCACGCTGACAACGTACTTCCGGCGGATGAAGGAGCTGCTGGTATATTACTACAGGGTGGTATACCGGGAAGACGGACACTTTACACGCGAGGGGGAGGACCAGGCCCTGCCGCAGGACGTTATCAAGTCAACGCCCGAGCAGCGCAGGGCCATGGATGTTATATTCAACGCGCTGCGCGAGGGCCGCGGGGGGCCAGCGGGGGAGGGGCAGGAGGGGATGGAGAGCCCCAGGCTGGAGGGTGCCATCCACAAGTTCTACATGCGGCTGATCTGCCACTGCGTCGGCAGCGCGCACTTCCAGTCGCCCGTGCTCAGTTTCTGTGCTATGCTATGTCGGACGAGGGCCTGCGGCGGCAACGAGGGGACTGCTTAGCCTAGCGCCCCGTCTACCAATGTGTATCTGTGACAAATGGTTCATCATGAACTTGATGTGCTATATTTGATACGCTCTCCGTCTCAACCAATCGAGCCACCGCTATGAAGTTCTTTAATAAACATAATCTATATGTAAATATTAAGCATTAAATTAATGAAGATAAGATTATTTACCTAATTAATTATATTAAGATAAATTATAGCTAAATATAAGGGAGCACTAGTCTGGTTCAAACATGTACCACAGTCGCTATGGTGCATGTAATCGTAGCCTGGAGAGAAAAGGACATGTTCAGATCGTCCAGGATATTGGTAGATTGCGCGTCGTCGCTTGCATGTAGCCGTGCTTTGAAGCTTCGTGAGATTCAACGCGGCCAAATTACACATAGAAGCAACACGAGAATAATGGATCCTTCAGGACGATCAACCAATGGGTCTTCTTCAACTAGCTACCCTATCTCCCCGCCTGCGTCATCTCATTTTCCCCGCTATGGACACGCTGTTTCCTTAGCCATCATAGCGGCGTCCACTTCGGTTCGTCAATTGATAATTGGTGCTCTTGGTTTGACAATGTACCCAGATGCCCTAAGCCTTCATTTCTACATAGTATAGATGCCGCGCATGTTTCCCCAAGCTGCCCTACAGACTCCATGTTATCGCACGCATTAAAGTGAGTCATATCAAGTGTCATCATATCTGTCTGGTCTGCGGTATGTCAGCAGGGAGCCAAGATTTTACTCGGTAGGACACGTTCGCAACATACTGTTCATCCCCAAGTAGCCTTCCACGACTTATTGAGCGGCCTCACCGTCATACTGAGGTCCGGAACAGCTACTGTTCATATTATTGTAATATACTCTAGTACTTACAATCCTAATTAATTTAATATCGTCATAATATTTAAGCCATATATAACTATAGGATCCTTGTCGTCCTGTCCCACCGCACCCGCGAGATCGAGAATGTCTTGCAGCCCGATCCCGCCTTCTGTAGAGACAAGTTCGTCACGAACATGCTCTGCATGAGGGTCGCGCTCGCTCTGAACGTCACCAAGGTCGACCTTGGCGTGGCCCGCTCCCTCGGGCACCTTTATGGCATGCTCAGGGCTCTTCATCTATCACAGACGATACTCGAGGACTAAGAGCATTCGCTCAGGGAGTTGGAAGTGGATTACTGTGCAGCGGTTGTTAGCCGAGCTGTTCTTCCTACGCGAGATCCAAATCGACCACTACGTGTTACCGAACGAACAGATGGGAGCCAGGTGCTACGAGTTGGTGGCGCTGCCACACTCTCTCTGGCGGCGATACAGATTCTCGGACCCTTGGGCAGAGCATTCGTGATTGAAGAGTAAGTGCAAGCCCGCCGGCGGCCCAGTGCTGCAGCGCTGTCTTAGTAGACTTCCGCCGGTAGACGTGCTTTTGCGATGATTTCCGAGCGTGCGCCAGAAAGACAGAGCATCATGGCGAGATCTACCGCCACCAATGCACCACCCTTCGGGCCTGCCAGCGGCGCATCGACCCTGAGCTGTGTAAGTGATGCTGATGCCAGGTCTCTGAGCGGTTTTGCGTGCAGTGCAGTCTCATCCGCATTTGCGTTCTCGGCAAAATTTAGCACACTAAACAGGTCCTCAGGTTGCGGCTATTTATCCTTTGTCACCAACTCCTCCTCCGTCATCCATCCCCGTGACTGAGTCACGGCGTCCCGCTCCGGCAAAGCATCGCGCTTCCCCTTCACTGTTGTCGCCTCGCCAGCTTCAGCTTCCTCCATTTGTGGGTCGGGATTGGGTGTCGCGCATGGTGTGGAGATTTCGTTCTGGATGATGGATAACATTTAGGTGTGATGAGATGACGAAGAGAGTCTAAGACGCATGGCAGTCGTATATTTTATACTTAGCAAGTGAGTGATGCTGCGCACGCACGGTGACACGAAGAAACGCTCCAGTGCCACCAGAGCATCTATTTGCGCCTCCGTAGATGAAGCGAGTACTATGTGAAGGACAGCAGAGCCGTAGGCGCAGTAGCCATCAAAGAGAAGAGATGTGTTTGGAAGACAGCTACATCGCCTCAGCTGCTTGATGATGATCTCTGACTCTAGAGCCAAAAAGCCATCTTTGTATCCTATAAAATTCCGTCATACTACCGATTCTGAGCGGTATTAAACTCTTTCCTTTCGTGGTGCAAGTATCTCTTTCCGCGGTCAAAGCTCTCTCCTTCTCACCAGGAGTCGTCTCGATCCACTAGCAGTCAAGTGACTGGAAGCCAAGCTACCAATCAAACGGCTTGGAAGTAATAGAGTGCTGCAATCGAGCCAGCCGTGAGTCCTCGAGACTACCCCCAGCCACGAGCATAATCTCATAGGCAGACACTTCTCTTCACAGAAGTTACAAGTCCCAGGCCTAGCTAGCACCTTTGGCCTCTCGGGCTCTGTCATAGCTAAGCCGAAGGCAGAAGCGTGGTACCTATCTAACACTTTGACTGTATTATGTCGCCTACATTGAATTCCTTCGCTAGTGCACGTAATCTATAATCTTTCTAGCGTTCGGTCGGGCATATTGCATACAAATAGGATGGGCAATCAGCATCTGAACTCGGAGCCTGTCCAGAGTGTACACCATCAAAGCGGTATTTTTGCGTGAGACTTTCGACGAGGCGAATTCCCTCATTCTTTGCTACTGTGGCTGCTGCCGAGCGGCTCATGCGTAGCGGCAGTCTGTCTTTTTCTCCTATCCTTTTTGTTGAGTTTTGTCTTCCTTTCCCTTTGATCTTCCAGAGATCGCTTCTGGCATAACAGTTATATTGACGACTTTACTGCATTATGCTGGAATGCGTGCAACCAGAATGTTCGCTCCCTAGGCTTGGGACCGTACGAACAGGCCAAAACAGCCCATGAAAAACAGTGGGTTTTACTGACCGGAAGATCATATGCTAGTGCACAGAACCCCGGGACATATCACGGCTCGTAGGAAGTCCTGCAAGTCTCCCTCCACTACATAGGACGAATTCGCAAGGTTTCTGCTATCCTCCTTGTCCCACGCCCAACGCGCGGCGTACTCGGGATCTAGCTTGCCTTGTAGGAGATCTGCGATGTAGTCTCCAATGACCCGGGTCAGTGGTCCTAGCCCACTAAACCTAGCACCTAAGACCACTATAGTCTAGCACCTAAGACCACTGTTAGCCCAAAGGCCAATGCGAGAAGCATTTGTATAATACGCAGGTGGGATAGCAAATACAAGCCTCGTGTACAGTGGAGGAAAGTCATGTGTTAAACTACCCTAGATAACGATAAATCTCGGGACAATCAAGAAGGTCAACCACTTCACAGTGGTTCAATAACCACTATGACTTGAGCGCTACAACTAGGTCATCGTAATAACACACTCAATGAAGAGGTATTAAATAGTCAATTTCAAGAAGAAATAATAATAATAATAGTTAATAATAATAATAAAGAAGAGTATGCTGTTCTAGCTATTGTAATATCACCACTTATATCAACTTTCGGGAACCCACGTGACTAGACCGCTATCTCTAAGAGCGAGCCTCGTCCTCTATCTTAATATGTTTATAATTTCTTGATTTCTAATACATTGATTCCTAATGCCTCGATTTCTAATATACTAGTTTATAATACCCTGATTTACTATAGATAAAAAACACTCAATAAATATATAAAAATTGAAATAGAATGGTTTTATAATGTATAAAAATAGGGTAATTATATGTAAATTAATACATATGTATTTAGGAATTTTTTTTTACAATTTTAGTAATTTTAGTAATTAGTAAGTAAGTAAATTTTAACAACCCTGCCTAGGAGTAGGAGGCAGTGGAGAGCCTATTGAATCTCATAGTATTCAGCTCAGTGTTCTGGGATGTGTGTCCCTTTACGGTGGATGAGCACGTCAAGGTGTGAGTAATGAATGGCTGCAGACCTGGTTGTCAGCGGACGTTTCTACACGCCACTCCTGCTACCAGCATCTTTTTCGTAGGTTCATCAATCATGGCCAACTCTATTACAATACCGACAAAAAGCTGAGCGACAAATCAGGAATTGTTGAATATAACCAATCTTTGGCAAGTTGGAGCTCGACGGCACTGTACCTTTTGATCTCATCGACAGAGTTGCTGCTCTATCCAACGCACTTGACGCTCAACTAACCGTTCCTCACATCGACCCTGAAGGGTAAACCCCTTTCCCAAAACGGAACTGTCCTGTCCCCCAACTCTTCGTTCCGCCAACCTACCTCATCGATGTGCATTCACACTCTGGGCATCAAATGCTTCATCGCCCGTGGACTAAGCGGCTGCGCTTCACGGGTGATGTTGGAATCTCGGGATATCGCTCGAGGTCTTTATTGGCGTGCGCAACGGCTCGGATGCGCTACACAGTCACGTTCACATTCGTCCAGCTGGTATAAAGGATCTCCAACTCGTGGAGCTCGCGGCCCGGGCCTTTGGTAGGAGGCACGTGAGAGAGACGGGGATATCAGTAGCCGAGAGCAATGACTGGGAGAGGATGAGGGGGGTCTTCAACGAGCGTCCGTTGTGCAAGGAGATAGCGCAGTACTGCTGGCTATGTTGCTCATGGGAGACAAAATGCCTCAGCTCCAAGTGGTTAGGCCTCTCCGCAATGTTACACACGTAGGTTTACTTAGCAATATGACGTCGAATCGCGCGAGGCTTGCCTCCTCAGACCGTTTGGTTCTATGGTATTCTCTGGAAAGTTGCTACATCCAGAAAATCGCTGTGGTGGGCAGATCGACGTAGATAAACGAATATGCGGGAAGGTAAGCCGCTAGGTTGGGCGGGACACGTCGCCAAATGTGGTGAGGCACTTCTTGTC
This sequence comes from Calcarisporium arbuscula, assembly GCA_009828645.1. Lineage (NCBI taxonomy): Eukaryota > Fungi > Ascomycota > Sordariomycetes > Hypocreales > Calcarisporiaceae > Calcarisporium > Calcarisporium arbuscula. Next base: position 85,624 of record WBSA01000045.1, read on the forward strand.
TTGATTATTTCCCAAAGGCAAGATGGATGGCCCCCGAATCAGAGCATCAGCTAAGAGAAAAGATATGGGAATGTAAACTAGCACTTGGCAGTTACAAAGCCAACTATTCGAATGCTGCGGTGCCGGTACAGTATAGTAAGTGTCGTGGTGCAGGGCCGCTTTACTATAGCCCGTATTGGTGGTTTGAAAACTCCAAAAACCGCTCTCTCTAGCTGCTCTCCAAACAATGCCCCTCCCAGTCTTTTGTCCCTTGTCCGTAGTGTTTAGGATCAGAATCCAAAGTGCCAGGATGTACCCTTGCTACGACCCGCCCATGCTGGTTCCAATCTACCATGATGCTCCACCAAACCTCCGCAAGCTACACAAGCGATATGATTCCCCCGGATGAGATGCCTGTGCCACCGGATGAGAGCAACTGGAGGACACGGGCCTATGCTGCTGCAATGTGCGACATACAGGACGCTACTCAATGCTACTACTGCAGCACCGTTGCCGAACACTCTGTGACGGCGTTATCTGGGTAGCTGTCAAGTAGCAGGAAGTAAGAAGGACGGACTCTTTTCTTGGGAGCTAATTTTTTTTCTAGCAAGGGCGCTGATAGGTGCTTGCTACCTCGGGGAAAAGGCAAGGACGACCCAAAAGACAAACAAGCTCGAGCCAACGCAACAATATGCCACCAAACACCCTCGACGCACACGAGGCACGCCATCTCCTCAGCCTCACTTTCCAAAATTCTGCGCAATCAGCCCGTATACCCCCTCGAACGCCTTCCCAAGGTGCTGAACAGTCGTCCCCTTGCCTTGCGGTCCAATGTCGTTCAACTCAGTAATTGTCCGAACGCCCTCCACGCCAACCTCCAGAATCGTGCCCCCGACGTTCTCCTTCTTCGTGATCATGTCCACTATCGTCGACGCCACCTGCTTTGTAGTCACCCACTCGTCCACCTCCTCGTTCACCCACGACAACTTATCCTCCGTCCAGATGGGCGTCTTGACCAGGCCCGGCGCAACGCCATTTATGCGGATGTTAATCGTGGGCTCCATGGTCGCCATGCAGCGGATGAAGCCGGAGATGGCGTGCTTGCTCGCCGAGTACAGCGGCGTGGGGAGTAGGGGCAGCTGCGCGGCAATGGAGGAAATGAGCACCACTACGCGCCATGGCCGAGTTTCCTGGCGCGTAAAGTAGTCGATTGCCAGCTGGGTTGCGCGCACGGGGTGGTTGACGTTGATGTCGAAAATCTTGTATGAGGATGCTTGGACCGTGTCCTCGCCCTGGTTGAAGTACCAGAAGTTTGATTCTCCCTTGAAGTCATTGTCAGTAACGAATCGTGGCCGTAGCAAGGAGCGGATGGTGTTTTACTCACTGGTGGTTCAAAGAGGCCGGCAGCCGGGACAACTATATCGAGCTGGCCAAACTCCTTGATGGCATAATCAAACGACTTCTGCAGCTGCTCCCAGTTCGCCACATCGGTCTCGACAAACCCGGCGCGGGCTCCATTAGCACCTGGAGACGCAGCATCTGTGAGTTCCTTTGCCTCAGGTCTGAGCTTTAAATCTGCAATAGCAACATTGCAGCCTCCAGCAAGCAGCTGACGAGTCAACTCCAGGCCGATGCCAGAACCACCCCCAGTAATCAAGGCAGTCTTTCCGCGAATCTCGAACGCCATGATGTCTTCAAATAAAAGAGAGGAGAGGGGGATGATGGAATCAACTTGAATGAGAAGATGAGAGTGATTCAGCCAGAAATATCGGGGAAGCTGGGCTCAATATGTACCCCTCGCCGCCATGGTGAACGGGCGCCCCAACACCAAGACAAGGTAGCTCTAGAACAGGTCGGTTCATCGGGCTTGCGGATCTGTCTCTGCGCATAGTCACTTCACCCCCGCCGGCACCCGCACGCAGCTCCATTCGGCAGTAGCATTGTCAAGGATTGTCTCGAGCTTGTGGCGTACCAAATTGCGAACCAACGGGCTTCCATACTACATAGTACGGAACACTGCCCATGGCACCCCTGTTTACAAACATGTCTCTGTTATCGCCGAAAGTTCCAAGAAATAAAATGCATTTTATCATGCGTAGAGTGCCCATTTGGTTCACGCTGCCTGCAAATTTGGATAGGCTGTGTGGCTCGTGTCATTGAAGAGTCATGCTTTACGACGACATGCTGCCATAAACACTGAGGTCGGGATGTTTTGTGTGCCACAAAAGCGTGTCCCCCGAGTAGATTAGTGCATATTAACGCAAGCATTCAGTGTCTTATACCCTACCAGAAAAGAAACAATAGTGATGAAGTAATAATAATACCGCCAGCCCAACTCCACACAGCATTACAAAGACGTGTACAGGGTACTTGAAAAGTCCCTCTTCCCCCACAACGTATGTAAGACAGCTGCCCTGGCCAGACACCCAGCGCTAGCAGTGCCTAGTGAACATGGGGTAATTAAGCCTGGATCGCCTGATGCAGTGATGCCGTGATGCAGTGATCCACGGATCCGAGGATCACTGAATTCCTAGATCTCTTCGGCGTTAAGCCCCTCCTGCCTTCGAAATGCAGCATCATACAAAAAAACATACATGGTGGAGGCATTGTCAAGAGGGGGGTACGTTTAGATTGATCTAGGGAGAAATGTGCAGTGCCCCCCCCTCTTGCTCTGCAGGTAATCACGCTAATTACTCTAACCTGTCTTTTCAGACTGCCGAAGAGGCAAGACATGGTTTACTGACGCCTTGATGTGGGTGTCACCCCGCTGACTCCGCTTCAGCTCGAGCCGTCCCTGCCGCCACGCTTGCCTCGGTTAGGTGCCACTTCGTTCTGGGGGTGAAGACCATAATCAGAGCAGACTGGTATTAATATGGGCGAGCTGTGAATTCTGACGCTCTATTGGTACTGTACATGTACTTCCAAGTGTTAAAGTGTATCCAATCATCTTGTCCCTATTTAATGATGGCGAGGTCGTGTCTTGATGAAGGGCCGGGCCTCTCTCTCATCAAGCTGGGTGAGGGGGAGGGGAGGAGGGCCAGTGGGGAGGATACTCGTTAGTAGGTATGGGGCATCATCCAATTAGATACCATTCTCCTAAGAGTATGTGCAAGCCTCATCACCTGAATTTGGTCATGATACCTCCGGATAGGTGTGCGGATTGAGCTTGCATCAATACACTCTAATTATACAATACTGACTCTCGTGTCGTGTGTATTCTATAATGCGTTAAGTGTCTGATCAACACCGATTAATGATGATTTACAGAAGCTCATCATCCCGGCGACGGAAGCCTTTTTTGGACGGATAAACCTGCACTTGAGCAAACTTGCATCGCGTTGGCCTTCTTTCACTCCAAATGCCAGAGCAGCTAGCCACCAGGGCCGATATTGCTTTTTGAGCTATACAGGCTTGCGATTCGCCAAGGTAAAGTAGGATCGCGATCTTCCAACAGCTTTTCGATGTGGAATGCCAGTTAATACGTACTGTACTGTTCACTAAGATAGTCGGGCTCGTACCTCAGCTCAACCCTTGTCAACAGCAGAGTGGCGGTGTTTTACGCTGTGTTTCACGCCGCTGCCACTCTCATTGAGGGGGGAGCCAGCTTTACATAATTAATAGAGGCTGGGGTATCCTATCTGCCTTTATTTTTACAGGAGTATTCTCTGCCCTATCTCGTAACTCCACGCCATCGTACGTAGTGGCGGCATTTTACTTCCTAGTTCCTTCCCCTCATATATTTTTGGCTTTCGACGGAACTCTATTCGCACTCTGTTGAATGATCTCTCCAAGGAGCCGCAGTCACGCCTGGGTCGAGTGGCGACGAAGCAAAACTCGGCCAAGCGCCTTTTTAATGTGATTGGCTTGCATTTGCCACCACAACACTGGTGATGAAGGACACGTACAGTTGCTCTGATGAGCAAGGGGCAGAGGGATGGGAGACACCCTATTGGCCAAGATGGAGAGAACTTGAGGAGGCCCAGGTGGACAGGGGTTCGGTGCCGTGGGGAATGGGCCGCGTCGCTGCCACCTGATTAGATAGAAGGGGACGCAGTGTCTAGCGCTACTCTTTGCCGACTTCGCTTCAGCTCACTCCATCATCACACTTCCTGGGAATTGGATTTCTGAGATGCTGGTGTAAGGGCATGCATTAATATTATGTTGTCTGAATATTTGTTCGTACTATTACGCTTGACGTCATTGACATTAAACCACATACCAGCTACCTCCGTAAGTGTCGAAGACGGGAAGAATCCGGCCGGTTTATTTTTTTTTTATAGGTGTTTGTTGGTCAGTGGCGACGCTAGGCGTCTTTAGTGACGAACGTGATCATCTTACATACACACTTACTCAGTTCTCTCTCCTCAATCTTCCCGACTAGGACATTGCTTTCTGCTAGATGCATGAAATCCCCTGTTTGTTTTGTTCAGTCGTCTAGAGTCAATCGTCAAGGCTGTGTTGTGCGGCGTGCCTACCACAATTGTTCTATACTATGTATGAAGAGGATGACGGACGGGTCAGGCTCGTAGGTACGTCAGTTGACGGGGTATTGGAGAACGGTGGGGCCTTCATCGGAGCTTGCCCCAGGTGTTTCAGCGGAGAGGAGGCTAGAGAGTCCTGAGAGTGACAGAACCACCCTGACTACATGCCCCAATGCACCCTAATTTGCTTGTCTCTCGTGTCTAATGCGTCGCGTGGGCGATGCAAGCCAGATTGATTAATTGATTGATTAATGATCATTCACAGGTGACCCTCCTCCCGACAAAGCAGCAACCGCCATATTTGGATCCTTTTACGAAACGAAGCAACCCGTCCCTGTTTTTATCTTGCGACACGTACTGCGACGCACATGCGCATCAACCAGGTCACCGCCACGTCGCTCGCAGGCTAAAAACGAACCACGACTCGACCCGTGAACCTGGATGGCGGTCACCTCGACGCTGGTGGCATGTGTCTTTCTCTCCGTGCTTTGTAGTTGTGATGAAATAAAGAACATGGCGTCTAGGAAGGGACCGCATTGGACGCAGTCAACAAACCTGCGCGCGCAGTTTTGTGTCAGCCTTTCCCTTAAAGTCCGTTCTCCCTATGGCCGCACGGCATGCCCTTTTCAACATGTAGATGTGCTATGTCATGTCATGCCAACCCGCAACTATCAATCTACCTGACAGCCAGGCGTGCCAGGGTCATGCCGGCCAGGAAGTGGGGCAGCGCAAGCCAGCCCTGAGATTGCTTTGAGGATATATATTAACACGCAGACCTGCGATTCGCTAGTGGCACAAGCGTGAGCCAGGGAACTGGGATTCAATCGATCTCCCGTTTGCCGACAGCCTGTCGATGCGGAATGCCAGCCACTGCTCCGACCATCAGGCACGCAACCCCCCAGACAGTCCCAGGAGGCGTCAACGCCGCGGCCCGATGTGCCCCAAAATTGTCGGGCCCGCCCTCGTCAAACTGCAAGGTGGTGTTTTACGATGCATTTCCCGCCGCTGCTCTTGGTGTTTCTTGCTTGTTGCTTATCTTGAACAGTAATTGTTCAATGTCGCTTCCTAGCAAATGGGCAGCGCATCCAACAGCATTGCACTGACAAACACCACGTTTTCCGACTCCCCTGGAACCCCCTCCCAAACCCCAAGTCCCGTCACCATCCCTATCCTGTTTGTGTGTTAGTTCTTCTGCTGATGAAGCTAACAAGCAATCATCAATCCTCTTGTGGAGCGCGATACCCCCTCCGTTGGTACGGGGTGAGCATGTACCTCTGCCACACCTGCGCAGAGAACATGGTCAAATTATATCATATTCCTTTTGTTTTTAATTTACTGTCCATGGTTCTTCCCCCTTTCAATTTGCTTGAATATTGTAGAGATCACATGCGGCAACAATAGGAACTAGCATATTCAGAAGCACTATCGCTGTCATGTTGCATCATGGAAGTCGATTTCTCTCATGGTATGCATCACGTTTACACGTGGGTGAGCATATTCACTGACCTGGCGCGTTCCGCAGTTTACAGGGGCATGTCTTCGTCCCTGGAGCCAATCGCCTGTCGATAATATACAGTCACTGGTCACCGGATGCCATTGATGAGTCGTGGCGCAAGTTAACAATTATCGGTTAATATATGAGCAGTCCATCTAGTTCTCGCCACATTGTCTCTTTTGTGATGCGAGTATGATGGCACAGTAACGTCGCTTTGGGTTGTGGACAAGTTACAACATGGTGGCTTGCTTCATAGCTCATCCGAACTATTGAATGTAACAGGGAACTTCCAATATAAATATATTATAGGCGGTATCTCCTGTCACGAGAGCGTAGTTTTCAGTCTCAACAGTTATTTTAAATCTTCAAACTGATATCCATTGGGTATGCACCATGTGTGTGTTAGGAGAAAGTAAAGTACTAGACTACCCCAGTTAAGCATAATGTAATTAGATGACGTAAATCCCTAAGCAAGAAGCGGGGAATAATGGTTGAGATAATTAAAAGAGCACACTTACTCTACTGCGGCTCAACACAAAGTATCATCAATATTAATAAATGACATCTTAATATCCATAGTGAAAGTTGTAACTAAGTATTGCTGAGTAGTTTGCAACTATAAAGCAGGTAGGTAAGGCGATTTTCTAACCTTAACTCCTATATAGCGGATCAGACCTACAACTTCCAGAAGCCATTCACCAGAGTTCGCCTCACATAAATCTTATCATGGAACAGTCATATGTCATACAAGGCAGTACTATTATTTTATTATGTGTTCTTGTTTATTTATTTTACTTTTCCTGCAGCACAGCCAACCTAAAGCTACCACCTGGACCCAAAGGTTTACCAATTGTGGGTAATATCATGGACCTGCCACCCAAAGGAGTGCCAGAGTATCAGCATTGGCTTAAACATAGGGACAAATATGGCCCAGTTAGCTCCATCACTGTTTTGGGGCAAACACTCGTCATTCTACACGATAGAGATGCGGCGCATGATCTACTTGAAATGAACTCAATAAATACCTCCGGGAGACCACAATCGGAGTTTGCACATAAGCTCTGTGGCTATGAAAGAATAATGGTCATCAAGCAATATAATGATGAATTTCGCCGTCAACGTAAAATGATGCATCAGGAGCTCGGTACAAAGGCTAGAGCAGCCAATTACAATGCTGTTCAGGAACTGGAGACAAGGAAGTTTCTTCTGCGCGTATTAAATAAACCCGAAGATATATTTAAAACACTTCTCAAGGTAAGTTCTGAATCTGGCCATTGGAAATTAAACATACTCATGAGGTTTACTTATTGTTAATTTATCTGAAAATTTTATAGTGCAACGTCTGCTATTATTCTACAGATGATATATGGCTACTCTATCAACTTTGATAAGAGTGATATCTTACTTGACTTAATTAGATGTTCGGTTGATCAGATTTCACTGGCATTTGTCCCTATGGGTTGGCTTGTGGACATTCTCCCTGCACTCAAGCATCTACCAAATTGGTTCCCTGGAACCAATTTTAAAGAGATAGCCCGCCAGAGCAAAGAGATTAGTGACAAGATGGCGACCATACCCTATTCGTTCGTAAAACGACAGATGAACATTCAAAGTCATCGGCCCGTCGTTCGTTTCTCGTTTACTTGAGGGGTATACGAACTCAAAATTAAAAGAGTCGACTACAAGCAATACAAATGAGAGTGATATTAAATGGGTAGCTTCGACCTTATATATAGGAGGAGCTGATACCCATTGTGGCTACCATACGCTCTGTTTTATACGCCATGATAAAGTTTCCCGATGTTCAACTCGAAGCACAAAAGGAGATAGACCAGCAGATAGGGGCTGAAAGGCTTCCAGGCTTCAAGGACCGAGATAAGCTGCCTTACATTGGGCGTCTAGTCATGGAAGCTCATCGCTGGTCATCAATTCTTCCAATGAACGTGCCACATCGAGCCGACAAAGATATAATATATCGCGGCTATCATATACCAAAAAAATCGATCATAATTCCTTCATTATGGTGGTTTTGTCATGATCCTGAGGTGTACAAGGACCCACATCTATTTAATCCAGATCGCTTTATTGAACCACAAAATGAACCTGATCCTACAACTCAAATATTTGGTTTTGGACGAAGATCTTGTCCAGGTAAATATGTAGGTAGTGCTGGTGTTTTCATTATTATTGTGCAAACCCTCGCCGCTTTTAATATTAAAAAAGCAGTTGATGAGAATGGCAGAGAGATTGAAATTAAGTTTCAAGGTAGAAGCGGGATTCTCAGTATACCGGATGATTTCCCTTGTCAGATTATTCCCCGGAGTGCAAAACATGCTGAACTCGTTCAGAACATTGATATTGAGCAGCCATGGGAGGAAAGCGATAGCCAATTTCTTGCAACGAAGTAAGCGAAGAATATCAGTTGGTAAAGAGAGAGTTCGTCTCACTACAATAACTTACTAGGTAGTTGGGGGTAGTACCGAGATCTATTAGTAGTCAGGTATCTGATTCTAATATATCTATGTTAGGAACGATGGCATTTCTCTAGACATGGTTAATTTAAAAATGCTGATTAATACTTAATGGTGCAGAGCTTGCCTGATAGCGATAATAAAATGAGACATTATCACGTTGAAATTAGTCCTGCAGATATACTACCAATGCTGCCAGAGGCAAATATCCAATTCTGATATGAAGTAATTCCCCCAGACAGCCCGACTCTCAGTTCCAATCTTTTGGAAGACCTCGCGGAAGTATCTTGTTGAATAATCGACAGTAACAGAGGTTGTATTGCATATGGAACGAGTTAGAAATACCTTTATTGAAGGCCAGGCCCAACTCTCTGCCTCTTCCATCTCAGACATTGCGACAACAACAAGAATTAGCTGACCCTGCCGTGCTGACGCTGGTGCTCCAAACATTTATCATCTTGGGGAGATCATGAGGCCAGATCAGATGCCCCGCTTCTCTAGAGCCATGGCCGGTCGGTTCAGGAACGGTGAAGCCATATCGGGGCTTAGTACTGCATGCGGTAGAAGGGTGGCAGTGGTGGTGTGGATGTCAGCGTTTTGGTCTGCCTCTAGGGCGTGTGCCCATGGCAAGAAGGCCCTCTATCTCTCCCGTGTATATTGTCGGTTGAGTCTTCATCGGCCAAGGCCGATGCAGTGCCAGGCCAAGCGAGTTACATCGGGACTCTGGGGACCCGCAGACATTAAGCAGGACCGCCCGGTGACGGCTAGCCATCGGCTGATCACGTCAAGTTTTGAGTTCAGCTAGCGCCAGTGCGACGAACGACGTAGCTTATAAAATGTTTGCTCAGGTGGCGCTGCTGGCCTCCGCTGCCAATAATAGAGGTTACCACTGCGTTGGGTCGTCTTGCGATTGGCTGACGGCGGTAACTGAGGCATTTGTTGGTCCCTACATTCCTTTACTGCGGCGGCTTCAGTGGCTCGTAGCTTTAGTGTCATGACTTGGAATGCCACAGCACAGAGTTTTTGTGAAAGGGAGAGATTTTGGTTCTTTGCCTCGCCCAGATGATGCAAATGCCACTGCAGTGAAGGCGAAGTTGGCGCGCGGCGCGTCTTGCAAGAGTTAACATACCCTGCCAGATGCAGGTGCGCTAATGGACATTGATAGCTCAGGTGGCGGCATACTGGGGGCCAATCAGTGCGTGGGACATCTTCCTTTTAGGCAAGTGTCCAGTCTTGGTGCGGGTGAGGGACGGCGGCCAACGGCCAACTGTCCTGCGAACCCGAGTGCTAGTGTAGTTGATCAGACGCCCGATTCGAGCTCGCGTCATGTCGATCATAGACCCTCGTAACTTACTCAAGCATGTAAAACGCCTTAACAGAATTCGACGAGCCAGCAATGGCCACAACAAGCGAACTCCGTGGACGAGCCGTTAATTGCCCCTCACGTCTAAGGTGTCGGCACTTGCTCCCGGATGGCAGGCCGAACACGGCCTTGCACAGCGGTCTTGGAAAAAGAGCCACGAGAGCCCACGAGCCTCGTCTTACAGCACCGTCACTCTTTTGTCTACACATCAAGAAGGTCGTGTTGAATTTTTATTGTTCATGCACTCGGTAACGACGTAAAAGTAAAGTTAGGATCTATGGCCTCCTGGTCTGCAAGTGGGTACCCATCCACCAGCTGGGTCAGCCTATTTCCGATTTCCTGCAACCTGTAAGGCGCGTTAGGTACTGGCATCAACACAAACCAGTCCACTCACTGTTTTTTTATATCCGCCTGGTCGGGGAACCTGCATGTCAAATGTCAGGCGATTCGCGACCCGATCAAGCGCGCGCGCGTCACTCACTCTTGCCTAACGTTCTGCACGCTTAGGAATGGTCAGCGCCTGTTGGGAGGTGAAACACATTCGTGACCACTTACTCTCTATCGACTTGACCCAGTTGCTGACCGAGCTGGCCCACCTGCTGGCTTAGCTGACACACCTGCTGGTCCAGCCTAGCAAAACATCCTTGTTATCAATCTGGCAAGTAGTCCATCGTCAGATGTGGCACTCACTGTGTGATTTGGCTTCTCATCTCGTTTATGTCGTCGTTGGTGGCCCTGACCTCGGTGAGCTCGTGCGCGTTCACGGGGACACAAGCTGGTGACGTACATCATGTTACCCATGTCAGCAGCAGCGCTATTGGGTTGAAGAAACGGGTGGATTTCCTGCGAGGAAGCAAAACTACCCAGTCCGGACGTCTGGCCCAGGCGGTGTCGCGGTGCCAGGCCGAGTCTCTGCTGTCTGCCTATCTGAGGCAGAGGAGCCATGCGCGACCGGCGGTTGCCCTGCAGGGGCTGCTGTCTGAGGTACAAGTCTCTGTTGTACATGGTGGGAGCCTGCATCGGGGAGAAGCCAGTTGTTCCGACAGCTGTTCGGGAGCCGGACACCTACGTGGTAGCTTACCTTGGATGTTATGTATTTCACAACCATTGTAGAGCCTCTTTGTCTTTTTGACGACAAAGAGATGTAGGTCCTTCGGTCTCTAAGATGCGTAGTCGGAGACAGAGCAGTGGCAGATTGTGGACGCGTCTCGCCCACTCACTCCCTGGGGCAAGGGTGCAAAGAGGTGAAGAGTGTCGGGTGTAGGATGGGTGTAGGATGTAGGGTGTAGGGTGTAAGATGCAATGTGTGGAGGGGTGTGAAGGTGTGAAGGTGTGAAGGAGTGAAGGTGTGAAGGCGTAAAAGGGTGGAAGGGTGGAAGAGCGAAGTAGTGAAGGGGTGAATGTGTGAAGGCGTGAAAGGGTGGAAGAGCGAAGAGCTGAAGGCATGAGAAAGTCTTTGCGCAAAAGTCGGCTTCTAGACATCAGGCATGGACTCAACACATCGCCAGAGGGTAAAGGGTGTGTATGGGAGTGGATGCAGAGCCATCAGTCTAAGGTCGAAAATCAGCTGTGACAAACCGCTTCTTGCCGGCGTGGGCCCAGGACACCCAAACATCACGGTGTGAAGGCATAGGCCGTGAGGCGTCGGGGCAAGTGGGCAAGGGTGTGAGGTGTAGAGGCAAAGAAGACGTGGTGTAAAGGGGTGGTGTAAAGGCGGGTGTGCCGTGGATACGTTCACGCCTGACTGAGAAATGTCGTTCATTATTGCACGTCCCAGAAGAAACCGCTGTGCAAAGTCGACTTCTGGCCCGGAGTCTGAACGACCCATTGCTCTTTTGTCGACAGCTGGACACAAGGCTTGCAACCGAAACTTGCCCCATCAAGCGTCGGCCAATACCGTCCGAGGCCCTCGACCAGCAGAAAGCTTAAAAGTCACTAACGGCCTAGCCCCCACCAGGCGCAAGATCGAAGTCGACAAAGGGTCCGGACAGGATTTGCTAGGCAGCACGCTACTCCGTACGGACATGGATACGGTGGACCCGTTGATGCCGGGTCTTCCGTCCGGTTGGTCCGATACGCCGTTGCTCGCTGCGGCACACCGGGGGGCGTTCGTCCAACCGCTAGATAGGCGCTCCTTCCTCCCTGTGCTTACGTCCAATTGAGCAGAATGCAACATCTACTTGGACAAATCGGCTTGTGGACAAACGGGGATCATTCAGAGGACACACCATCTGCACACCCCTGCACACCCTTCGCCGTCATGGCATGTCCCGTTCGAAACGCTTATGATATGAGGCGACGATTGTTGTAGAGATGAGAGAGATGCTGAGAAATAGACGAGAGCAGCAGAAAAAGTGTAAGCTGCTTTTTCGCCCTCATACTTCCCATTCGGCGCCCTGCCCTGGCCCTAGTTGGCTGTTCTTACCAGCATGGAGGCTACCGGTGTTATCGACCCTTCAAGTGAACATAACACCAAGGAGAAGGCTAAAGCCCGCAAGAGTGGGCCTAGCCTATGGGGGAAAAACGGAAGAGCTGGGCGAGAAGGCTCGCGTGTTTGCTGCAGCGATCTACTGGGACCCAACGCACTCGTGCTATCGTGTCGCGCTCCATCTTCCAGAGGGCGAGTCTGTTCCGGACATGAACAGCTTGGTCAGTCTTGGTGCTGACCTCCATTTGTATATGGATTGCATACTGAGTTGAGGCATAGATTGCCGATGCATTGTCGGGCCGAGCAGCTCAGCGCGGATCACAGCGGAGGACACCTCGAGGTGTCGCCTCTCGCGTCACTAAAAGGCGGCGACAGCCACCGAGACGAAGCACTCGTCTATTACCACAGTGTTCGGCACAGCGTTCGACAAAGACTTCGGCAAGGCGTTTGGCATGCTGCGCCACGCGGCGACCACAATCGCAGCCTTCACCGGCCGCGAGTGTAGTCTCATATACGTTTACCGATTCAGCGCTGACTACCAGCCGTCGGACCATGGGCACGAATCCGATTGCTGCTGGCGGCAGGCTTCCGACCCCGAGCTCTGCGGTGGAGAAGGCTGCAGCGCACCACGTCCCCTACAATGACCCTGGCGTTAGTACCCCCGCATGGACCGCAGCCCCTCCTCAGTCTGTCAGAGGAGCTGGCCAGGTCCCCCACTGGCCTTGACTTCGGTCTTCACAGTCCCGTCCAGGTTGGCGGCGAGGCGTCACTGCCAGGGACACGTCTTGGGTGGAGATTGGTGGCGACTTTTGCCGCTGCCGCCGACGTGCTGGGCGGTAATAGCGTTCGGGGTGGCAGCGTAGACCAAGGCGCGGTGGACAAAAGCCTGATGGGCGAAGGCCGCGAGGATGTGGGCAAAGCTATGCCAGACAGCGGAATTGTGGATCAGAAGGGCCAAGTGGGTGGAGGTGTAGAAGCTAGAGATACGTACCCTTCTGCACAGCCCGACCATCGCCAGGTATGGCGTGGAGGGGAGCTTGCTCGGGACTGTGTAGCCATAATAGATAGACTCCTGTCGCCACAGAGCGCTGGACGGTCATTACGGACAGGAGCGAGCAAATGTTTGTTTGCAGACGTGGCCACGGGTGGACGATGAGTTAGGGCTTAGAATCAGCAGGCCTTCAGAAGGGCAGTTGGAAAAGATTCAGCGTCCCAGATCAGCGCCCGAGAAGGGGCGCTCGCAAACCTCCTTTTGAGATGTTTTATAATTATCGGTCCTATTCAGAAAGGGAACTACGCTGAGTGCAACATAATGGGGTATGGCCAAGCTATCGTATTTGGGGAACCAAGCACGAATCGGGATGTTAAATACACCTGCCGGTCACGATGTCACTATCAACGTTGTAATAAAAATACCGAGGCCTTGAAATCTTGTGGCTGTGTCTACCTTGATAATAATATAAAATCTGTGGCTTTGCTTTAATTATCAAGGTAGGGTAATCTGTTATAAAGTCTACTAGGGTAGTCGGAGGCGTTTGCTAGAGTGTGGACGATCAACGTAGGTGGGGGGAGAAGTTACGAACATGACAAAGAAAATGAAGTGTGGCTGGGCCCCACCTAAGAAACAGGGCACTCGGGACGGAGTCGCGGCCAGTTCACCAGAACACCAGTGAACTGCGCGACGACGAGTTCACCTAGGTTCGCGTGAACCATCGGGAACTACCTAGTATAGAGACACCCCAATTTCTTAGTTAGCTATCAACATGTCCTTATCCAGATACCAGATATGATATACGTTCTATCATCCACGTGACAATTGACAATAATGGTCTAGATTAGCTACAAGGAACCAACGGTTAACCACCCTGATTCTCCTTAAGAAACACCGACCGTCACAAGATGACACCGGAAAAGTAAAGGGCCAGGGGCTCGTCACGATACTAGTGGCACAGATAGGTACAGGACGGATCAGGTGAGCAATCGCGAGACTAAATACGAGTGCGAAGTCGTACCATTCATTATCATATTAGCGGCAGGAGACAAGAAAGGGCAAACTTTCCGGGACGACGGTTCTTCGAGCCCGCAGCTGCCTTCATGATGGGAATGGAGTAATTTAGTCATTAGGGGTGGGGAGCGATAGCAATGAGCACGCAATTGCTCCATGTTTGATACAATTTGTAAGAATCTGAAATTTCTCCAAGACTTAATTAAGGAAGCCTCGCATATGTAAATATCAA
>WBSA01000046.1:0-99874 GCA_009828645.1 Calcarisporium arbuscula
GTTAAAATTCTAAAAGTACTTTAAATATATTAATAATTACCTTAAGTCTCTATTTTTAAAGTATTAAGTACTACTACTAGTTTATCTCATTTTCATCGTCTTTTAGTTATTATAAAAATAATTACGTTTATAATATAATTCATTTTATAATTTAATTAAAATACAGTATCTAGTCTAAGTAAATATTTAAATACTTATGCTACATTTTCATAAAGGCCTTTATTTAATATTTTAGTATAGTGTAATGTTGAAACTTTTTGATAAAACTTCCTTTAATTAAAGAAACAAAATTATCATTTGTTAAAATTCTATTTAGTATATTACTTAAATTAAATCTATTAAAGAGCTAGATAATAAACTCTAGTCAAATCTATAAAACTATACTTTTTTATATTTAAAAGTATTCTTTCAATTTTATATTTATTAAATAATATCTCTTACATAACTTTATTAAACTTTAATCTTTTTATATATATTTAAATCATACCAGAAGATTTAATTATTAATAACGTCTATAATCCCTTAATTTTTTACTTTTTTTAAGAGACTTTATAAAACCTAGAAATAAAGAAAATCAATAAAAAGAGACAAATAAATATCTTTTGTAAACAAATACTTACTTTGATATAAAAGCTCTAATAAACTTTTTGTAATGTTCAAGACTCTTATATAATCCATAAAAGTACAAAGTAAAGAGAGATATAGTGAAGCTATATAATAGGTGTATAAAAACGAAGTTTATTTAGTAAGTATTTATAATTAATTAAATTCAAAGCTTATAATAAACTTACAATTATAACAATAAAGCGAAATTAATTATATTTTTAAGTTAATCTATCTGAATTTTAAATTTATTAATATAATTACTAATATTATAGAATCAAATTCTATAGTTCTTTTATTTAGGCTTTTTAAGAGAATTTAATACTTCTGTATATACTATAAAGTAAATAATAATAATTTTTAATTAATTTACTTTAACAATAATAAAGAAAAAAATAAAGTACTAAGCTCTTATTTTAATATTTTTTTACAAGAGTGTTGTTTTAATTGAAAAATAATTATAATAATTTATATTTATATTAAGTTTACACAAATATTAAATCTTGAAAATTATTATTATTATTCTTAGTTATAGTTTTTATAAAAGTTATAAGTTATACTATGTTTAAAAGAACTACCCTACTGAAATTTATACATAAATCTCTATACACACCTTTTCCTATCACATTCAAATAGCCGCTACATAAATAATACCTCACCATTTATTATACTAACCTACTCTAAATTAATACAATACTATTTATTTCCCCCTCTACCTCTAAGCACAATAAAACGTAAAAATACAACGATATACTTGACTTAATACTCCTTTTTTACTAGAAATCAGAAGAAGTATTCAAATACAAAATACTAGCTTTCTTTTAAAAGTTCTAATACAAGACAGCCTATTTTAATTTAATCATAACACTTATGTAGATTTCTTAATATAATATTATATATTATGTTAGCTTAATATGCCTACAAGTTGAGAACTTTTTAAAGTTATTATAATATTTATTATATATTTATATTAAAATAATTTAAGTACTTTAATTATTATAATTTCTAATCATATTTTTATTTAAGAATATTGTTATTACAATTATATTTTATTTTTATATATTAATATATTATCTCAGTTTAATTTAACATATAATAATAATATTTTTATATTATAATTTGATTATACTTTTTAATCCTATCATGATATTTCTAATACTTATATAAATATAAATTTATTAAATTAGCTTTTCCTTGTATTTCGGTTATGCTTTTACTTAAGTTTTGTTTTCTATTTTAACTTAACGTTCGAGATTATTACAATATATTTTAATAATTTCTTTCTTTCTTTATAAATGTAAAATATACTTATTAAAGCAAATTGTAGCTTAATTTAGATTATTACTATTAAGATCTATATAAATATATTATAAAATATAATAAGTCTCTATAAAATCATGAAATTTATAATCTATATATTAACTCTTAACTTTAAAGTACTTTATATAGCAGCTCATACCGTATATTAATAAGAATTATTAGAGTAAGAAGTAGTAATTATTTTATAAAAGTACCTTAAATTTAAATGTACAAAAGTACTTATATTATTTAACAAGAAGTATTATTATTAAGTCGTAAAGTATAATTAAAGAGGTCCTTAAAGAGTAATATAGTTAAATGTTATGTAAGAAAGGAGAGCAGAACTTTAGAGCTCTGACATTTATATAGAATTTTATATCGAATTAGCTTTCTCATCTTCCTCTTACCCCCCCTTCTAGATTATCACGTTCTATATATAATTTAGAGTTTATCTTAATAGAGAAAAGTTATTATATATTAATCTAATTTTTATACTATATAGTTATAATAAGAATAGAGACAAAACTATCTAAGAGCGAGAATAAAAACCCTATACCCTAGTATTTAATTTAGCCTATTATACAAACCCCATTATACTAAACGAGATCTAGATAGCTAGGCCTAAGTCAACCTATCTAGCTTTCCTTCTTATTACTGGGGGAGGGCCTACTGAGGAGACACCGAAGCTTAGCCTTAGTAAATACACACCCTGGCAGCGGTGATTTAGTAATCTGATGAGTAGTGTTGATAACTACTCAGCTAGATACACGGGGCTTCCTGCAGTACTTTCAGTAGTTATCAGGTCACAGTATTAGATCTATTATAATAATCAACTAACACTTCATTCATCTTGCGCTGGCTTTACACCTTCTCACGCATTCTCACCCTTTCTCCTTCTTTCAGCCCTCAATCTACAAGACACTAGCGAGTAGTCACTCTCAATCTTGAAAAGGTACGCACAATAACAAGGTAAATATAGATATAATAAAGAAAGGTACACCTATAATCACCACACCACTGTCGGTGTTCCACTATAAACATTGTTTCGTCGTGAACACTAGGATAAGAAAGAAAGTGTAATCATCTCTTCAATAAGCCTTCTCAAGTCTCCATTGCGTGGGGAATTATTATATAATATTTAAATCCGTATCTAACTAAAATAGTTAGTGCGGCTGGTGCATATATTAAAACACAGGAAAACTAACACTTGTATCTGGCGAGAGTAAGGACTTTCTTTATTATATAGATATCTAGAGTATAATATAAGTAACTCTACTATAATAGCTAATTAAAATATACTATTTATTATCTTTATTATTATTTCTTAAAATTAAATATATAATATCTCTTTACTAAGTATTTTATAATAATAAACTTTTTATATAAATAAACTTGTACTATATAATATTAATGAAAACTATTAATAATCTCTTTAGTATAATTTATAACTTTATAACTTTTAAAGTCTAATAAATATAGTATTTTATTAAGCTTACTAAATAGTTAAGTTATATATATATTCTCTCTATCTTAATATTAATCTTTTTCTAAGTAATATTATTATATTTCATATTAAAAAATTATTAAATATAAATATAATATAATTTATTAATTAGCTTAATTTATTATAATTAAAGTAAGTAAATTATTTTTATTTATATTTATATATAAAGCTACTTTAATTACTTTCTAATATTAGTACTATTATTTATCTTTATAGCTATATTTTTAATATTTTTACTTAAAGAAAATAAAAGTATTATAAATTATATATTATTTTCACTAATTATAAGCTCTTACTTATTTTAAATACCTAGAGCTTAAAGATATTATAAAACTTAAAAAAATAAAGTTCTTCTTAGTAATTTAATAAAGCTATTAATAATTATTTTACTTATAAAAATATTTTTTAATATAATCTACTTACTTTTCATCTTTTTCTTTATAAAGTAATATTAAATATTAATATATTTCAAGCTCTTATAATTTATTAAATTATTTATAAATATTAAATAACTACCTTTAGCTATATAGTTACTATATTTATATTACTCTTTCCCTTATTATCTATATCTAGTTCTATAATTATCTCTATAATTAATGAGCCTCCCTAGTAATATTTACTTAATTAATATATTTGAATTTTAGCTTAATAATATGATTATTATTTAATATCTAGAAAACTAGCTAATACTAGTACTTTTATATATAAAATATAAATCTTTTGATTTTTATATATATTATAAAATTCTCTAGATTATTTATATAGCAATTGATAGTAGATATTATATAAGCTAAATTTAAATAAGTACTTAATATAAAATATATTAAAGATTTAATTCTTAATTAAAATTATTTCCTTTTCTCTTTTAAATATAAGGACTTATTTTTAAATATATAAAATTAACTTTCTAATATAAAGTAATTATCAATATATAATTTATTATATAATTCTAATATAATATCTTTTTAATATAAGTTAACTGATTAATATAAATAGCTTTTTATTATTTATATATTATATATAAATTTTAGAGTAACTTTTATAAAATTTAAAGTTAGTTACTTTAAATAGCTTTTAAAGTATATTTTTAATATAAATATTATTTATATTATTATAATAATTTATAAGCTATTTAATATATACTTTTTTATTTATAATATTTTTTTTAATAAAGATCTTATATTTACTTTTATAAAGATATATAGCTTACTAGTATTAATGTTTTTTTTATTTTCTATATAAAAGTAAAACTTTAGTTATAAACTATATAAAGTTAATTTTTTTTTCTTATTAGAAATATTATTTAATATTATATAAATAGCTTTTATAAAAAGACTTTAATATATAATCTTAATTATTATAAATTTACTTTTAAAGTATATATTAAATAAGTTAATAACTTACTTTTTTATAATAAATAGTTAATAAACTATATTTCTAATAATAATACTTAATTATATTATTTTAATATTATTTTTATTAAGTTTTCTTTAATTAACTTAAAGATAAAGATATTATATTTTTATATTTAATATATAAATATTTAAAATATTTAGTCTTTAACTATAAATAATCTTAAGAAGTATTTATTAAAAATTATATATAAAAGTAGTTTTTTAAATAATTAATAATCTTTAAAATTATTAAGTAATATACTTTTAATATTATATTACTTATTACTATAAATAGTAATTTATTTTAAATTTTACTATAAAGGCTTTTAATAAGTTTATTTAATTAATATTATTTAATAAGTAAAATTTTAAATATAATTCTATATTTTTTATTTCTAATTAAATATAATATTTATAAATTCCTTTATACTATTTATATAAAGTAACTAGTATTGTATATAGTAAAGTTCTTTTACTTTAAGAAATTAAATAATAAAATAATATAATTTTATATAATTTTCCTAAATTTAATTATTTTATTATTATTAAAGTAACTATAACTATCTTAAAATATAATTTAATATTTATATTTATTAAAGCTTATATTATAAAAAAGCTTATAAATATTAATATAAATTATATTTTTAAAGTTCTATTCTTTTCTAAAAGTACTATTATATAATTTCTCTTTTATTCTTCTTATTATATAAAACTTATAAATATAATATTCTTAAATAATATTTATTTTTATAGGTTAGCTTACTAACTTGCGCGAGTCCTACTTTATAGCTTAGCTATATTATAGAGCTCTAAAATATAGATTTAATTTATTTAGGTTATTATTATTCTCTCTACCTAATTACTACTCTTATAAGTAGGTAAACCCTCTATCTACTACTTATATAAGTAGTAGATAGAGGTTTTCCTACTCCTATAATACCTTACTAATCTATCTATTTTAATATAAACTATCTTTTCTTTATAATATTATTAAGTTTAATTAAATAAGGAAATATATATAAGATAATCTATTAAGGCTATAATCTCTACTTATAAGAGCTATTAATTTTATAAAGGGAAATAATTAATTATAATAAATAATAAGAAATAAATAATTAAAACTCTTTCTTTAAAGTTCTAAATACTTTATAATTTAGTAATATAAGGTTATATACTTACTTAAGCCTCTAGTAATATAATTATTTAATTATTTAATTTTATTATTTAAAAGCTTTATAATAATATAAAAATAAATTCTTAAATAAAAAGAAAAAAAAATAAAGAAATTACTTAAATAATTATATATAACTATTAGTATAATATATAATTTATATATTATTTAATATATAAATCTTTACTTATTATTATTATATTTTTTAATAATAATTTAGAATTTATTATTCTTAAAATAATAGAAATAATATCTACTCTCCTTATTATTATTTTATAATATTATCTACTTTATAAGAGCTATTAAATATATATATAAAGAGAGTAATTTCTTAATTCTTAAGTTATTATTTATTAAATACTTATAAATTTAATTATTTTTATTATTATTACTTATCTAAACTTTAAATTATTATTTTACTACTTTAAAAATCTTCTAATTATTAATTTATTACTCTCTTAAGATATCTTCTACTTTAAAGAAGTAGAAGATTACTACCTACTCTACTAAGTATAGGTTTTTTATTTTAGTAATTATAAGAGCTACTAATTATTATTTTATAGCTTATATATATAATATTACTTATAAGGTACTTTATTTAGGCTATTTTTATTTTTATTTAGCTAGAAAATAGGAGGAAGGTACTTTAAGTAGATATTATAATTTTAATTTAAAAGGCTACTACTACTTTAAATATATATCTAGGTATTTATATTAAATAATATAATTTCTTTTAATCTTTAAATTACTATTTTAGTACTTAATTTCTAAATAATTATTTTATTACTTATTTAAGCTATAAAATAGTAATTTCCTACTCTTAAGCTTATATTTCTATAGTTTAATATTATATATAAGCTTATTATAAAATTTCTTAAAGTTTATAATAATAATAATATTATAATAAGTTCTTTAAAGCTCTAGATAGCCTATTTACTATTTATATAATTTATTAACTTATAATTTTAGATAATAAATAAATAGTACTTTATTTTTAAAAGTATATTAGTTCTAGTAAAAGAGAATATAATTACTAGGGGTATTAACTTTAATAGTAATTTAAATAAATAAATAATAAAGAAAGAAGAATATTAGTAAAGAGATTACTCTCTAGCTCTTTAAATATTTATAATAGAACTCTCTTAATTAAGAGAATAAAAATAAAAATAAAAATAAAGAATAGTTTATTATAAGCTATATCTAGATATTTTAATACTCTTTAGAGCTTAGTTTCCTTATTTTACTACTTATAAGTACTAGTATCTCTTATTAAATAATAATACTTTTCTCTTTATTTTTTTCCTCTTTATTTACTTCTCTTTTAATTTTAATTTTTATTTTATTTATATTTACTAGTATTACTAATATTTAATTTAATATTCTCTTTATTATAATATTTATAGAATTATCTCTTCTTATTATTTATTAAATTTTATTTACTTTATACTTTTTATAGCTTTATTTTAGTACTATTAAATTAATTATTAATTATTTCTTTATTATTATACTTAATTATATAATATATTAATATAAGGAAAAAACTATCTATATATATTATTATCTTTATTAAAGGTAATTTAAGTTATTTAATAATCTTAATAAGTATATATTTAAGTATATAAGCTATATTAAAGCTATTAATTATATTATAGATTTTACTTATAAGTATTAATTATATAATTTTTTTTATATTTTATAAATTATTAATAAATAATATTATTATAAACTATAAAGTAATTCTATATTTACTAGATCTCTTATTACTAATTATAATTATAAATTTAATTTATAAATTAAGATCTTTATTATTTATAAAAGAGCTATTAATAAAGATATATAATTAAATACTTAGTAAATTAATTAAGATATATATTAACTCTCTTACTATATTTAAAATCTATTATTATATTTATTTATTAAGCTAATTAAAATTATCTTTTATTAAGTTCTTTAATTATATTATAATAGAAAAATTAAAAGCTATTTTTAATTAATATATTAAAGTAATATATATACTATAAGTATATTATATAATATATTCTTACTTTAAGTACTTAATTCTTATTTTTATAAACTTAAGTTAATTCCTTTAGCTTTTTTATTAAATAACTATATTATTATTAAAGACTTTAATAATATAATTATTAAAAACTCTCTTTAAACTTATATTAAGTACTATAATAAGCTTTACTTTAAATTTTACTTTTTTAAGCTTTATTTATTTTTTCTTAATAAATAAGGGATTTTCTAAATTTAGGATATTATTTATTTATATTTTAATAAGTTTAAAGCTTATTTTAATTTTTATTATTAGTAAATAAGAATTATATTTTAATAGAATATAATCTAAGTAATTTTTATAATATTTTTAATATATTATAAATTAATATAAGCTAGATTTTATAATATTATATAAGGGCTTAACTACTTAGAATATAATATCTCTAGAGTAATAGTCTTCAAGCTCCTTAAAGATATATAATAAAATATCTTTTAGGAGATTTATATTACTTTATATATATATTTAATTAATATTTTAAAATATTAATTAATAATTAACTTTTTATAAAGATAATATAATTATAAAGATTAGATATTAGTTATATTATATAATTATAAGTAATTATATTAAAAGTATTCTCTTCTTCTAGTTATTATAGCTTTATATTATAAGTCTTAATTTCTTATATAATATATATAATATTCCTTTAATTTTAAAAATAAGATAATATTTAAAGATCTTTATTTTTAGAAATATATCTTAGTTAATTAGAATAATTACTCTAGCTACTAGTAGTAACTTAATTTCCTTAAGGTCTATTTATTTAAATAAGTTCTCTAGAGTTATAATCTTACCTTTATTTTAATATTTTATAATAAGATTATATCTTTATTACTCTTATTTAATTAAAAATTACCTTTATACTTACTTTTAAATATTTATAGTATAAATTACTACTTTCCTAAGTTATCCTTATTATTATAGCTAGATTAGTTTAAGATATATAAATAGCTTAAGGATTTCCTCTTAAATTAGAATTTTTTATTTAAGTCTTAAAGTAGTTATTACCTTATTTATCTACTTAATTAAGTATTTATATAATTTAATATATATATTTTAGAACTTAATAGATCTATTAATAGTTTTAATTATAATTACTATATTTATTATAGTAAATATTTAAAATAGCCTAGTTTATTTCTCTTTCTCTTTAAATATAAGAACTTTAGATCCTAGCTCTAGTAATTTTAGAAGTAGTCTTTCTATATTTAGTTTATTTCTAGTTTTCTATATATTATTTACCTTCCTTTTTATTATTATTTTCTAAAGCTTAGCTATTACTTTCTTAATTACTTCTATATACTTTATTTAGCTAATTATAAAAGTAATATTTATAGTAATTTATAATATAGCTCTAAATATAAGTAATATAAGAACTAATTTACTAGGTCTTATTATATTATTTATTACTTTTATTATTATTTAAAATAGTAAATTTAGTTTTATATTAAAGTATTTAGTTTTTATAATTTTATATACTTTTTAAATTAGCTAGTAGTAGTACTTAATCTTTTTAATTAATTAATATATCTCTACTAAGATCTAATAATATATTATCTTTATAAGCTATACTTTAGCTCTAAATTTATTAATAATAAAGTTAATATTAATATTAAATATTATAATATTTAAAGAACTAAAATAGATATTTAACTAGTATTTTTTAAAGGCCTTTTAAATTTTATAAATAATAAAATTATAAAAGAAAGTTATAACCTAAAATCTAGTACTTATATTAATTATATAAAATATAAGCTTTTTATTTATATATATAATATCTATTATAATCTTATAATTAAAGTTAGTATTATCTTTTAAAAAGAATTTAAAATATTAAAGAGGTAATTTTTTAATTTAATAATAATAAAAGTAATTTATTAGCTCTAAAGTATTTCTCTTTATATTATAGTCTACTTATTTAAAAATCTTCTATAGTTTATTTATAAATAAGTAGCTAAATCTTTTATAAATATATCTAAGCTCTATCTCTATTAGATTTATTACTTCCCTACTCTCTATATTTATTATATATATAATCCTTACTACTTTTTATTTCTTAGTATTAAGAAGTAATTATAAGTATCCTTATTTTTAAAAATAGATATATAAATAAAATACTCTTTAGTTTATTTTATAAGCTTATTATATATATTATCTAAGTATATATTAAGCTTATTTATATTATTAATATAGAGAAAGAAAGATATATTTATAAAAAATAATATAAAAGTTAATATCTTTTATTATAATTAAAATAGTAATTTTTTTAATTATAGAAAGAGTTTCTTTTAATTTAAAGTATATATAAATACCTTTCTTATTTTTTATTATTTTTAAGTTTAGTATTATATTTAATAAGGCTTATATTTAATTCCTTCTTATTATTAAGTATTTTATAGCTCTTATATTAAGAATAATATTATATTAAATAAAGTAAGTTTAAATTATATACTTTTTATTTAAGAACTTCATTATAATTATTATAATAAAAATTAAAATTATATTACTATAAAATAAATAGTAAGTAATAATTATATTAAATTTACTTTAAATAATATTTACTATTTAAATAATTTCTTAATATAATTTATTTTTAATATTAGCTAGAGTATTTTTAATTTAGATAGTTATTTTAGAATTAATTTAAGAATAACTTAGCTTAAATTAAAGTTTAAGAAAGAGAGAGATTATAAAAAGGAAGACTATAGCTATTATTATATAATTTTAAAGCTTTTTTAAAAATATTTAAAAGTATTAATAACTTAAAGGGATTTATTTATTATAATAATAATTATCTTAATTATCTAGTTCTAGATATAAGTTTTAATTTTTATTTTTAGAGTAAGTTTATTATATATTTATAATATATTAAACTTTTAGAGCTAGAGAGCTATAGCCTAGAGACCTAAGATTAAGAATTAAGATAGAGAATGAGGCTTATTTCTAGAGATAATAATCTCTAGTTATATGAATTTATAGAACTTAATATAAGTAATAATATTATAATAGTTAGGAAAGTATACTCTTCTTTATTATTATTATTATTATTATTATTATTATTTCTTAAAATTAACTATTTAATATCTCTTTATTGAGTATATTATTATAATAACCTATTTAATTAAATAAAAATGTATATTATTATATTAATTAGAACTATTAATAATCCTCTTATTATAATTAATAAATCTGCAACTCTTGAATTTCTATCTCTTTAGTAGTATTAAAGCTATAGTATATACCTTGCCTTACTATATATAGGGTATAATATAGTACCTTCTACTAATATACTAGAGTTACCTAAACTTTCTCTATATAAAACAGTATATAATTAATTTATAAGCTCTTTAATAGAAGAGAATATACTTCACCAGATCTTATAGCTTATAATTATAATAATAATATACTTCTTATCTAATTTAACTGCTATATTAAATAGCAAGGTATTAATAATATATATTAACCTAATTTTAAGCTAGAAATTAGCTTAAGCTTATAATTTAAGTCTTTTATAGTTCTTAATTATAAACCTATTATTTATAACCTTTTATAAATATCTTTATTACTTTTCTAGGAATTTATATCTAAATTACTAGTAAATAACTAGATAAAGTATATAAATAATAATTCTATTTTAAGATAATAAGGCCTAAATAGTAAAATGTTAAAAAAAGAGATATAAATATTAATTATAACTCTAGAAGTATATCTTTAGCTTAGTACTTTTATTTATATTGAAATTTATAAGGAGATAAAAGTAGAGAATTACTAGGTAATTTTAATAATAAGTACTTAGTAATCTACTTATTTAATTATCAAATATATAACTTATAAGTATATATTATCTCTTATTCTAGTAATTATAACCTTTTAAATATAATAATACTATAGAAAGCTTAAATATACTTATTTTAATTATAGTATTATATCTTAATAAGTAATTTAACTATATATAATTAACTTTAATATAACTTTATAGCCTAAGCTCTAATCTAGTAATTAATAAGGCTATTATTAGTTATACTAAGTAATTATAAAAAACTATTATAATTTTAATAAAGCTTATATCTATAGACTTTAAGATATAGTATATTAGTTAATAAAGCTAGCTTATATAGTAAATTTAGTATATACTATATAATACTACTAGCTTAGTTAGTAAGTAGAAGAGGAAGAGATAGATTAATGAAGAAGATAATTTACTTAACTTAATATAAAATATAATTATTACCTTAGTAAATATACTACTAGAAGCTATATACTATATCTTCCTTAATAATCTCTTTTCCTTACTAAATCTTTATTAAGCTTTAAAGAAAAAATAAGCTAGAGCTATAAGTACTTACTATATTAACTATAATCTTTATAAGCTCTTTATATAAACTAAAGTTAATAATAATAAAGTAAAAAAATATTAGGAATTTAATATACTAAAAGCTATACTAATAGCTAATAGCCTTATAAATCTTTAGAGATAAATTCCCTTATAAATTCTTTATTAACTTATCTTTTCTTCCTCTAGATTAATTAAATTATATAGAAAGATAATACTTTTATATTATTCCTTTTAACTATATATATAGATAATAAGCTTTAATATTAAATTTACTAATAGCTAACTATAATAAAACTATAAGTATAGCTAATATAGTAAGAATTTAGTAATTAGCTAGTAAAAAAGCTTTAATAACTATCTATTATTATAAATTATAATAATAAGATAAATAGAGTAAATTAAGCTAACTAATTAAGAGTATATAAAGAATATAATTATAGCTTTTATAAAAGTAGTTAGTAGGTAATTATATAGTTCTTTCTTCTTAAGACTACTCTTATTAATAGCTATATACTATAGCTTTATAGTAAGCTAAATTAGTAGCCTTATATAAGCTAATATAGTAGTAAAAATAGATTATTAATTACCTTATTAAAGCTTATATAAAAGATAGCTTATTATGGGAGTATTTTTAGCTAGATAATAAATTTATATCTATATTATAATATAAATATATCTCTTACAGAAAATATTTAAAGTACTTACCTTATTAGAGCTATAGAGTTAGAGAAGTTAAATTAAAAAGTTAAATATAAGCTAAATTAGCCTTTAAAGAGATTAGTAGAAATAGTATTAAATATGAAGTTCTAGGTTAATTAAGGGATAGTTTTAACTAGTATAATATAGCTCTTTATAACTTAAAGGAGTATTAGAACTTCTACTACTACCTAAATTAGTAGGAAACCAATATATCTACTCTTTACGCGATTTTAATTAGCCTATATCCCTATTCATAACCTAACTACAGCTTTAACACTGCCAAAGGGATAAAGTACGGTATTCTATTGGGCCTGCCTGGTGGTTGGGTTGTGTGTGTGTTCCCTCTATCTCAGGATAAGGAAGTGTTATAGACTTGAGCTTTAGCTTAGGTTATCCTTAGAATAGGGAGCTTAGGTATAGACTACGCTTAGCTATAGTAAAAGGGGAAACTTACTCTCCTTATTTAAAGAATCTTCTTTTTTAAGTATATTAATAAAAGAATTAATATCTATTTATAATATACTATAGGGCAAGTTTATTATAGAAAGTAAGATTAGTAATTTTATTATATATTTTTATATTCTTAAGAGTTAGTAAAGAGATAGCTTATCTCTACTATAGTATTAGTATAGATATAACTTATATATTGTATCTATATATTCTATAGATTATAATAGCTAAGCTCTAAGCTATAATACTTAAAGTTAATATCTATTAGCTTAGTACTAATGCTAGTAGCTTGAGGCTAATATATTATTATACTTAAGGCAAGTTAGACTTAAGAATTTTAAATATAATATTAGATCTTATTTTAGGGATTAATTTAGCTAAGAGCAAGCTTGCTCCCTTATTTAAAATATTATTAATAATTACTTAATTATTTACTTAATTATTTTTTTATATAATATTATATACTTCTTATTAGAAGATATAGATCTAAGGCATAGACTAGGGAGTCTAGGGTAGATACCTTCTGCAAGGCAGGGAATATGCGCTATAACTAGCTCGCAGGTTATATAAGGGAAATCCCTCTTATAAAGAAATAAATAACCTTATAAAGGTAAGAAATCCTTATAAAGAGAGATAAAATACAAGATATAAGAATATCAGGGAACCACAGAGAACTAATCTTATTCTAGTAATAGATATAGGATAGAAAAGTGAGTATATTGAAGTTGTTTTTCTAAAAACTATCTTAAGGGAAATAGGGCTCTATTTATACCTATCTAACCCTTATAATAGTAGGTTATGCCTGCTGGAAGCTTCGGGTTATAGTGGATATCTTGTGCTGACGTATTTTGCCACAGTGGGTTATATAGGTCATATGACCACTATAGGATTCTTGCCACAGTGGAGCTTATAGGGGTTAGTGCCCGCTGGGAGCTTCTAATCACAGCAGTCAAATCAGTATGCTGGGTGCCTAAGGTTTAACACTTCTATATTTATATATCTATATATTATATTAAGTAAAAGCTAGAGACTAGATAATCTTTTAAAAAGAGAGCTATTTATATATATTTATACTATCAAGTCAATCTTAAGCTTTTATCTAGTTATATATTATAATGAACTTAATTTAGTTAAAGTATATAAAACTTTAATTTAAATATAAACTATACTACCTTAAAATTCAGAGTTATATTATTATAATTCTCCCTATATTTTAATATATATATATTTATATAGAATTTATATAAAATAATATATCTACTAAATTTAGCTGATGGTAATAATTATATAGGTAGTCCTGATGGTACTAACAGCAGTACTCGTATTGACAACGTGAGTCGCAGACTCGGTACAGTAGAGGGAACAATTTAAGATGTAGACCAACGAGTTGGTGGCATAGAGCAGCGAGCTGCCGGTATGGATTTGGTGAGTTCTCATCTGCACTAGGTGAACTTTCGCGTTTCAGAAGTAAGCTCCTACTATTGTGATTTGGAGTTTTAGTTGACTTGTATCTAGCATCCCAAGCGGATTTGTTGCTGGCGTCCTCGGGTAAGCCGTGATGGGTTCACTTGCTGCCAAACGAACTGCGTTATGTCACGCCATTGCCGTGGTGAGCCAGGCGGCTTAGATTTGAAACGGAGGCTGCATCATTTTATTTAGTCAATTGTCAGTTCTATCGGTGGTAGTTTTAATTGTGTATGAAGAGAGTTGCATTATTACAGTGCTCTAAATATTTCCCATTGTCTTGTGACTCGCGACAAAACCTACTCTATTTCCTCTACTTCCGGCAGACTATCCTGCACCCCGAGACCACTGCCGTCCACGTATTCAAGTTTCTCTTGCTGGGCAATTGCCTGTGCTGATACAATCTCGGCAAGTCTCTTCAAACGGGGTGTTTGCAACCCTAAGCACTCTGTGTTAGCGTTCTCTTGAATAGTAGTTACTCTGGATCTTCAAGGCTACAAACATGATGGGGTATAAGTCTCAAGCGCTGTAATGGCTCGAGGCTCAGCGATTTCATATGGCCCACTGTCATCCATATCCACTGCTTGGAGCAACAGTACATCGCTCTTTTCCGTTACACGTGATGCGACAGCCTTCATGATTTCACCGTTGATAGGTTGTTCATAATCTGCCACGAGGTATTGGTTGAGTAGTTTCTGGATCTGATTAGGTGATAGCCTAGGCTATGTTAGCTAAAAGGGAGATAGAGCAGTGAAAAGTCAACTTACATCCAGCAGATATCTTGAATGATCTCAATATCGTTCAACGTAGCTTTCTTGAGCTGCAATAATTTTGTTGCTTGCTACGATTTAATTAGAATCATGAAAATGATCACTGATTGCATACATCATCCACTTACCATTAGATGCTCCAGCTGGAGTGTGCCTTCCGGCATGTCGTGGCTCTTACACCACTCCTCAATGCGAGTGATATTGTAGTTGATTTGAAGGCCACGCTTCCAGGATAGGAAGTTGCGTCGCATCAGTAGATCGTTGAAAGCCGTGACACCCACTAGACGAAGAAGCTCTGTGACAGTCTGCGTGATAATGGAATCCTCCAAGTAGTAGGCTTTCATCGCACGAAAGACACTATTCAAAAGGCTGAGCAAATTGTCCATACTATAGGCCGGCGCTGAATTTGATTGCAAGAGTTTCCCTAAAAAGCGGTTGCTTTCGTTGGTGATGAAGCCGGGAAGGGACTGCGACTCAATAATTGCAGGGATGATCATTTTATGAAGCTTTTTCTTCAACACTTTCATCCACGTATGGTAGATATTGAACTCGAGACTCTCGAGGTCATGCTTAACGATCTCCAGCAAGCGGTCATATTCATAGTTGTCAGTTTTTTGCGTTTCATACCAATCCTCGGCGAGAAACACGAATGATAGCATTTCATGAACATTAGACAGCCAGAATGCCCCAGGATTGATAGCCTCATCACCATCATGCTGCATGACTTCCTGTTGGATAGACTGCATTACGTTTGCTAAGAAGCGTTCTGACTCCTTGACAAACCCGTTGTTCCACATCTCTGAGGTGACCAAATTAATAAGATAAGATGGGAACAATACTTCCTTATCCGACGGTGGTGGAGTCGTATTAGGCGATGGGATCTTCAGGTTGCGTATCAATCCCATAGTGACCTCTTCGTTGAGTCCATCTTCGTCAGCCAACAGGCCTTCGAGTTCCATCTCGATATTATCAACTCCTGGAATAAATGTAGTGCCCGAAAGGTTTTGGCGGTGGGCTGTGCCAGTCACAGCCATCGACACTGGTCGAGGGTTGTAGGCGCCGCTGAATCTATCCACATCACGAGGCTCCGCCCCGGCACTCCGTCTTTTAGGCTTTTTAGACGAAACTAGGTTGATCAGGCCGCTGGCGGCGGTGGGGGCCACAGCCGTACCATTGACAGCTTCCCCATTCACAGGAGCGCTCCTCTTGGCTACTTCCAAGGCGTCTCGAAGAGCTTCAAGCTCTTGTCGAAGACTAACATTGTCCTTCTCATGTTCATTGCTTGTCTGTTTAGTCGTCTCAAGTTCAGAGTTACTTAATCGAAGGGACTCTCTAAGCTCTCGCTCTTCATCTTGCATCCGTTTGATGTTTGCTGCGGATTCATCGAATGCCAGCTGAAGTTTCTTCATCTCCTCTTCCATTGCATGGAGTCGTGCGACAGCAATACCCGCCTGGTTCGCCTCTGTCTGCAATTCTTTTGTCCGCGCCTCCAGTGCATTATGTCGATTCTTCCATGATTTAATCTGACCCTCATAGCTTTCAATCTGGGAGGTGAGGCCCTTGTTTTTCTCCTTCATAGATCCCAGGGATTGGGTTAGCTCAACAACTTTGTTTTCCAGCTTGTACGAGATCTGCTTCAGATCGCGTGCCTCCTCGCGGATCTTTTTATACTCTTGGCGAGCACGCTTGCCACGCCACAAGCTCTGGACGAGCATGACCTTTCGACGATACTGTCTCCATGAATGTAGTTGAAGGCGTGATCTCCAAGCTCTTTGTATAACAAGCGCAGCGTTCCCTACTCTGGTTTCCATGATCCGCCTTCTGCAGAGGTATCCTTTAGCCGTCGACTCCAAGAGTATGATGTCATTTCGAATACGCAAAAAGTTCTTGCGTTGTTTTTCGCCGCGCCATATGCGCTGGATCGTTGTGGCAGCTTTGATAGTTCGAAGCTCTTGAGCTTGCTTTCTTGCCATGTGGCCCCTTGCAACAGACTGCATGCGAACAACTGCGTGGCGAGCATCTAGATAGCGGCGTCGGTAAAATTTTGCTTTCAAATTCTTTTGAATGAGAATAGCACATTCATTTAGGCGGCTTGTTCTCAAATTTTCTAAGAAAGCGAGCATTCCGGCGCGAAAAAATATTTTTGTCAATCCAAGTTGGTATTTGTCGAGCCCCTTCGCCGTGCTAGTGCCTAGTGCTTTGGTCAAAATGGCGTCTGCCATTTGGCGAATCTCTGACGTCCATTTGCTAGAGTGCACCAACATGTAATAGCGCAGAGCAAACTCCTCATACGTCCAGCGAGTTGGATAACCAGCACAGCTGATGCGCACAGTCTCAAGAACACCACAAGCCCGGAGTTGACTGAGAACCATCGGACCCTCAAACTGCCAAGCTTCTTTGGCTTCGTTTGGCTTGATACATCGTATGTAATGAACATCGGTGTTATTTATGGTGTTCATAAGTTCGATAAGTGATGATCGAAAGATTCCACCTAGAGTGGGTTTTCTGTTGACAGCCACGCCTATCTTTCTACCAGCAGCCGGTTTCACCGCGTTGGAAGACGCAGAAGCGACATCTTTCTCTCTCACGGCTGACGCAGCTTCAAGGACTTGTTTCAGAAAGGGGTTGCCTGTAGCACGCAGCACAGCCATGTGCTCGTCAGGCACTGTGTCGCGGTTCTTTTCGATAAATCCCTCGGATTCATATGTAACATCAATGGCATAGTGGCAGACAGTGAATGAAGATTTGCCAAACCGGGGTTTTTTATAAAAATCGTGCTGTTTCTCGGACGCGAAGTTGTTGTGCAACTTTGTTACAAACTGTTCGTCTGAACCCATTGGAAGTCGCGATTCCTCATCTAGCAATGATAAAACGCCCATTTTGCCCTCAATTAGATCAATACAAGGTTGGTTGTCCGAAAAATCGATAAAAGTCCAATCGATCTGTTCTCTGAGATACTCTTCTTGTTCAAGTTTGAAAACGTGCTGATTGAACTCTTGTTGTAGTTTCTCGTTTGCATAATTGATACAAAATTGCTCAAAAGAATTTTTGGCGAAGTGTTCAAAGCCGTATATGTCTAGCACACCGATGAAGGCAGTGACTCTGGTAAGAACTTCCTCTGTTGCTAGGCTATGATTGATTATATCCACAAGCCAGTCGAACAAACTAGAGTATATGAATTTTGCCACGGAATCACGTACAACGATGGCTTGAGCCTGACTCAGGTTAGACGTGATTTTTTCACCACGAGTAATAAGTTGCTTCTTGACGATCCACTTGGCAAACTCGGTCGCATCTACTCCTAAAATACCACAGGCTCGTTGTAACGACGGCTCGGTTGGTGCGAGGACACTGTCATTTCGGGATGCCGTGATCTTTACATTGCCCAAGTGTAAAAGACCAGACAGCAGTTTGAATATATCAGATTGCTGGGATTCAGATACACCAATAGTGTATAGAGACTTTTTGGTGGCTTCGAACTCTGCCTTATCGTCAACACCATCGATGGTAGGACAATTTCCTTGGTTTAAATACTCGAACTCCTCAACAGGAAGGATGTTCAGCTCTTGCCTTTCTTGTTCAGAAGCGCCCGCCACCAGTTGGTAGAAAATGTGATAATTACGCTCCTTTAGCGGCTGGAAGACAAGTCGCGACCGCTCCAACAGGTACGTGCGAATCTTGGCTCCGATGATATTGGTCTTTTTATCGAACATAATTTCAATGTACTTGCCAAACCTGGAAGAGTTGTCGTTGCGCGTAGTTTTGGCGTTGCCAAATGCCTCCATGATGGGATTGGTTGCGAGAATCTGCTCTTCAGTTTCGCTCATGAATTCCTGTCCACGTTTTGACCGTGCTCCCGGGTTTTCCGGAGACTCTCGTGTCGCGAAGTACCTCATGATGTACTTCGCACTGACAGTCTTGCCAGCCCCAGATTCACCAGAAACCACGATGGTTTGGTTCTTGCCGTCTCGTATCATATCCCTAATCCGCGTCAGTGTCCACAGCGCCAACAGCGCCAACAGCCTTGTTTGAATTTGACATACATGAAGGCTTCTTCAGCGATGGCGAAAAGATGAGGTGCCTGTGTAGCCCGTTGCCTTCCTGCATACACTTGAACCATGCCCGGAACGTAAAGAGAATCGACTCGTGCAAAAGGATTTGTAGCAATGAGGACAATGCCGCTGTAGGTGTATATCTCCTTTTGAAGATAGCGAAGTCGAATAGCCTGTAAGACTGCTCATGTACATCCTCCTGTCAGTATTCATTCGGGCTTGTGGGGAGTGAGGTACAGAGTGCGTGGGTAGCATGTACCAGCAGGCTCGTTCAGATGTGATAAATTGGTGAGGTCATCACTAGCTTCAAGCATGGTTGGATTCATCAAGGGTGGCAAGGAAGGATCGCTGCCGCTTTGCAAAGCATGGACTGAAACCTCCAAGATTTTTTCCTGTATGACGATCAGCGGCGTTCAGATAGGTGGTTGCTGACTATACCTCGCCATTCTCGAGTTTGAAGACCAGTGTCGCTTTTGAACCATCTACAGACTTGCTGATGAGCTCCGAGGCAACCCAGCCCTCAGCGGCATCAGGCTGCCATGCTCTCGTGCCAACATCGTATGTCGATGCCATGAGTAGACACTTTCAGCAGAGGCGATTAGGGGTGTTTATGAAGAAAAAGAACGGGATCGAAATTCGGCCGGGAGGCATTCGTGGGCGAATTCGCGTCCCAATTACAGAGACTATAGTGGCAAAGCAGAGACGG
Organism: Calcarisporium arbuscula; assembly: GCA_009828645.1. Lineage (NCBI taxonomy): Eukaryota > Fungi > Ascomycota > Sordariomycetes > Hypocreales > Calcarisporiaceae > Calcarisporium > Calcarisporium arbuscula. The sequence goes on from WBSA01000046.1 coordinate 20,511, forward strand.
TTCAGAAATCAGGCCGAGGACGAAAATGAGACTTGGACAGCAGAGTCCAACAAGAGATGTTCATGAGGGTAGGTATGATATGAAGAGTGGAGGGAAGCTGGCGTGGTTATCAGAGCTAAGCTCGACAACAGGGGCCAGCCAGGGGTTAGGAGCCGCAAGTAATACCCCAGCAGGTTGCTAAGTTAGATTACTTGCAGTTCAACAGTGGCTTATAGCGTATCTTAGGTATATAGATTTAGCTCTCTTAATTCCTTAAGCAAGTGAAATATTTATCTTGTTATAATGATACTATTGATAAATTTATAGCTTACCTAAATATTAACTTATTTGAGACATTATTTGGATTTTCAACTAAGATAAGGCTATTTATTAATATACTACTTTAATTATTTCTTTATATCTCTTAGCAATAGCACACTACATAGACTCTTAATTTTTCATCATATTCTTTAAGGCCACTTAAAAGAAATTAAGATTAGCTAGTCCAATAGCTATAAGTAAAAGCTAGGCTACTTGAACTTAAGAGTTATAAGCTTATTAGTTATAATAAGAGGACTATTAATAGTTCTAATTAATATTATAATATATATTTTTATTTAATTAAATAGGTTATTATAATAATATACTTAATAAAGAGATATTAAATAGTTAATTTTAAGAAATAATAATAAAGAAGAGTATACTATTCTAGCTATTATAATATTACTACTTATATTAAGTTCTAGAAACTTATATAACTAGAGATTACTATCTATTAGGGGCTAAACAGGCTAATTAGGCTATAGGTGCCTGAGGTAGGATTTTCTAGTTAGGTAGCCTTAAAAACGCAGGGGCATATAATTATAGTAGAAGGATAAGAACTAACTTATATAATAATAAAGTAGTAGTAAGATAGTAAAGAGATTATTATATATATATTATAAGCCTACTATAAGTCTCTAGCTACTTAACTTACTAACTTTTACTTCTTAATAATAACTTATTTTCTAAATTTAATAAATTAGCTCTCCTCTAAAAACTAGAACTATTAATTAATAAAATAAATAATATAAAATATAAATATACTTAACTAAAGTATTAAAAACTTACTATAAGATTATATTAACTTTATAAAGAACTTATTATAAGTTAATATTAAGACTTTTTTACTAAACCCTAAAATAAGAAAGCTACTAACTCTAGGCCCCTCTAGTATTTAAGTCCTAATTAGGCCTTAAGGCCTTAACCTAACTATAATAAAAATTAAAATATTATAAAAAGAGCTAGCTAGAGTATAGTAATATAGTAAAGTAATAGTACTATAAAAGTAAATTATTAGTAAAAAATAGAAAATTAAAACCCTAGAGAAAGAGAGAGAAGAGATATAATCTCTAAAATATTTATATATTAAAAATAAAACTTTTAAATAAGTAGTTATTATTAATATTATAATATTAATATAGCTATTTAATAGCTAGAATATATATTAAGGAGGAGGAAGAGAAGTAGACTAAATATATATTTATAAGAGCAAGGGCTAGAGTAATTTATAGTTATATAAATATAATATTAATATTTATATTAAAGAAAATATCTTCTATTATTAAATAAAGTAATTAAAAGTTCTACTAGCTAGCTAATATATTAAAAAAATTACTTAATATAACCTTAACTAGCTAGCTTTAAAGAAACTACTTCTAGAGATAACTTTTAAAGAATTATATATATTTTTTAAAAAAATAATAAAAGACTTATATAGCTATAGGCTAATAGTAGAATAGAAGTTAGTATATATATATTAAATTAAGAGCTAGCTTTTTAAAAAGTTTTTCTTAAAATAGACTTAAATTAAGACTAAGCTTCTAAATTAAATAGAGAAAAAGAACTATATTTTCTATATAATCTTATATTTACTACTAGTATTATAAAAGTAGGTAATTAATAGTAGTCTCCTAGAGATTTAGTAGGGGTTTTATATAACTAGTTTATAAGTAAAAGTTACCTTTAGAGAGGCCTAAGCTATTATTATTATTAATATATAATATAATAGAGATAAGAGCTAGGATATAATAACTCTTATACTACTACTACCTAGTATACTACTATATAATAGTAGAGCTACTATAGATTTAAAGGAGGAGGGTAGTCTAATATTTCTAGAGGCTTATATACCTCCTTACTATAATAATACTAAGTACTATAAATATAGTATTAAAGGGTATATTAAATTAAGATATATAAAGCTAAATTATAAGATATATAATAATAATAGGTATATTATAAAGAGATATTAACTTAATAGAATTTTACTTATAACTATATTAAATAATATCTATATTAATATTATCTATAACTAGAGATTATAATTTACTATAAATAAGTTTAAATTATAAGTTTATTAATAATAAAGTCTTAATTAAAAAGTAGTAAATATATTAGGAGATATAAGTATAAATAAGTTATTAATATATCTAAATTTATTAATAAATAAAGACTTAGTAAAGTTATAACTTATAATAAAAAGTATTTAAAATATTTAATATAATTTAATTAAAGTCTTTAAAATCTTTAATAAAGTAATTAAAGTTTAAAATAATAAAAATATAATAAAGTATTAGAAGGTTATTTTCTATATTATTATATTATTAAATAAAGTAATAATTATTAAAAGATCTTAATTTAATAAAATAAACTTATAGATCTTATTATAGTAAGTAGCTTATTAAATATATTCTTTATAATAATATAGCTATAGCTTTATAAAGAGTTTAAAATAAGCTAGTAATATTATAAATATAATATATATTATAACTCTTTTTATATATAATTAGAATATAGTAGTAGATAATAGACTAGGAGGTAATAAAGATAAAGGCTATATATTATAAAGAAGTAGTAAGAATATAGATATAGAGCTTTTTTTTAAATACTTAAATTATAAAGATATATTTAATTTAATAATATCTAAGAAATTAGCTTCTTTTAAGGGTAAGATATATATAATTAAGTTAAAAGAAAGTAAAATATCTTTATAAAGGCTTATTTATAATCTTATTAATAAGAAGCTATAGGTTCTTTATAATTACTTAGAGATTATATAAGATAAAGATTAAATCTAGTATTTAAAGAGCCTAGCTAGTATATTTATCTTATTTATATTTAAATTTAATAAAATACTATAGCTATATATAGATTATAAAGATTTAAATATAATTATATAAAAAAATAAAGTACTACTATTATTAATAACTAAAATCCTTAATTAGCTATATATAAGAGTTATTTATATAAAGTTAAATATTAAAAATATATATTATTAGCTATATATCTATAAAGAAGATAAGTAGAAGATAGTATTCTACTACTATTATAATTACTTTAAATATAAAGTTATACCTTTTAGTTTAATTAATATACTAGCTACTTTTTAAAAATATATTAATAAAGTACTTAAAAGTTTATTAATATTATTTATATTATCTATTTAGATAATATCTTAATCTTTAGTAGTAAATATACTATCTACTTATAATATATTTACTAGGTTTTTAAAAGGCTATATAATATAAAGTTATATATAAACTTTATAAAATATAAATTCTTAGTCTTTAAAGTAGCTTTTTTTAATTTTATAGTTTTATTAATAAAAATTAAAATAAAGTAAGATTATATTAAAGCTATTATAAAGTAGCTAATATCTTATAATATAAAAAATATCTTAATATTCCTTAAGTTTATAAGATTTTATAAAAGATTTATTTTAAATTATATAAAATATATTAGCTTACTTAGTAACTTATTAAAAAGTAAAAGGAAGAGGGATTTATAATTATAATCTTATAAGATAGTAATATTTAAGAATTTAAAGAGCACTTTTACTAAAGTACTTATTTTAATATATTTTAACCTAGGGTTACTAATCTATATTAAGACTAATACCTTAGGGTATATTATTAATATAATATTATTATAATTATAAGGAGATTACTAGTATTTAGTTATATATATATTAAAAAAGCTAATAAAAATAGAACTTTATTTCTATATATTTAATATTAAATTACTTATAATTTAAAAGACTATTTAAACCTAGAGGTATTATATAATATATAGCTATTATATTATTTAAATTTAAATTAATTACTTAAATTATAAGTCCCTCTTTATAAAATAATAGCTAATCTATAGGTAGATATATATACTAGATATATTAAATAAATTTAAATATAAAATCTACTATAAACTAGGCTATTTAAACCTTATAAATAGATTATTAAGAAAGCTAGATTATTATAATATAACTAAGTAAGAAGAAGTAAAATAAGGCCTATTATTACTATTCCTTAGTAAGTTTATTATAAGTAAGTAAGAAATAAGTAGCTTTAAAGAAATAAAAGAAAAGAAAGATAAATAAATTATTAATAAAATTAATATTTATTTAATAATTATAAGACTTTAGTAAACTTAAGAAGAGTTAGCTATAAAGCTAAACCTAGCCTAAGAAGAGGAAATAAATATACTATATAGGTTTCTTATTATAAAGGAAGGAGGTTTATTACTAGTAGGTAATATCTTATAACCCTTAATTATAAATAAGTAGATAGATTATAAGGATATTACTATAATTAAACTTATAATACTAAGACCTACTTTAAACTAGAGAGAATAATTAAATTAGAAAGTAAGTAAAGGAGAAGGAAAATATATATACTTTACTAATAGATCTAAGTTTATATCTCTAGAGAGAACTTATAAGAGCTTAATTATAATTAAATTACTTATAATTTAAATAAAAATTAAGATTATTTTCTTTTTAAAAAAAGGCTTATAATTTAAAGAGCTATTAAGAGATTAATAAGCTAATAAGTTTATATAATAAAAGTAAAAATAAATAAAAAAGCTATATACTTATAGTAAGCTTAAAGTAGATAAGTAAGTAAGAGAGATAAAATAGTAATACTATAAAGATAGCTTATTATTATATAATAATTAAATATATATACTATTAGTTTTATAATTAGAAGTACTAAAACTAGTTTATAATAATCTTATAATAAGTTATTAAGGAGTTTATAAGACTTTTAAAAGGGCTAGGTAAAACTACTACTAGTATAAGATAAGAGATAATATTAAGAGCTATATTAAGATATATTATAATTACTAGGTAAATAAGGTAAGATAATATTAACCTTATAGTAAGTTAGTAATATTACTAGTACTAAGAGAGCCTTTTTTAAAGTTTTTAATAAACTTTATAATAAGAATATCTCTATTAGAAGATATTTATAGAAATATATATAATACTATCTTAGTAATTATAAACTAATTAATTAAATACTCTTTATTTATTATAACCTAGAAGGTACTTACTAGTAAGGGCCTAGTAAAGCTATTACTAGATTATATATATTATAATTATAGAATTCTAAAAGGTATTATATTAAATTATAAATCTATATTTATAAATATATACTAGAGAACTCTCTACTACCTCTTAAGGACCTTATAGTAACTTAATATTATATTCTACTTATAAATAGATAATTAAATTAAATAAATAAATTAAGTCTTAGAGTATTTTCTCTATATTTATAATTTAATTAAATAGATAGATTAATATAAGTAGTTAATATAAGTATAGCTAGTATATAATATAAGTATATATATAGCTTATAGTAAGGTATTAGTAATATTATTATAAGGTTTTATATTTACCTATTTTAAATAAGTAGAAAGAGAATTAAAATATATTAATAAGCTAGGAGAAGTAAAATTAAAGAAAATATATAAATACCTTAAGGTAGCTAAGTAATAACTTTATAATATAAGGAAGTTATATATAAAGTATTATAATAAAGGGTATATTAATATAAAATTTAAAAAGAATAATCTTATATTTCTATTAATTAAGTATATTAACTTTAAATAACCTAATAAAAAACTAGCTATAAAATACTTAAGACTTTATAAAGTATTTAAAGCTATTAGAAATTATAATCTAGTATATAAATTAAATTTATTAAAAATATTAAAAATTTATAATATATTCCTTATTTTATTATTTAAAAAGTATAAAAGTAATATCTTAGTTATAAATATATAGGAAGATAGCTCTTTTATTAATAAAGATAAGTATAATATAAAATATATTATAATTTATTAAAATAATAATATAAGAAGAAAATACTTAGTTAAATAGCTTAATTATAATAATTTTAAAAATTTATAAGTTTTTTTAAAAGGATTTTAAAAATAAAACTCTTATAACTAGTTATAACTAATATATTATTAGTAAAATTATAAAAAATTAGTAGCTATAATATAAATTATATAAAATAATTAAATTAAAAAGACTAAATTAAGAAGCTACTTTATATTAATTAATTTTAGAGATAGCTACTTTATAACTACCCCCTAGTAAAATAGTAGAGGTTAATTAAAGAGCTATCTTATTTTATAAATAAAAATAAAAATTAAAATAGTAAGTAATTTACTAATAATTTTATAGCTAATTAGCTACTACTCCTTATTATCTTTAAGTACTTTAGTAAATATAATTTACTTTAATATTACTAGCTTATTAATATTATTAAAATATTACTATATAGTAAATTAGTAGTAAACTAGTAGAAGGATAATAGTAAAATAATACTTATATTAATAATAATAAAAATACTTTTAATAAGAACTTATAAGTAGTTTCTAATATTAAGAGCTAGTAGATTATAGAACTTTTTATAGTAAGCCCTTTTAAATTATTATTAAAGAGTAGTAATTATAATAAAGCCTACTAGTAAAGTAATAGAGACTTTCTTTAAAATAACTAACTACTAAATAATATATTATTATATAAAATAAAATAAAACTTATTAATATATTAATAATAATCTAATATCTAGCTAGCTAGGAGGACTTACTTTATTAAGTAAGATAACCTTTATAGTAATTTATAGTAAATCTAGTAAATTTTAAAAAGTATTAATAGTAGAAATATATAATTTACTTTAAGTATAGTACTAGATATTCTTACTTAATTTAGTTAAATAATAGTAAATTAACTATAAAATAGTAATAAAGTAATAAAGAAGCTAATACTTATAAAGTATTATATAGTAGTAAGTAGAAAGTATAGAAATTATATCCTAATTAATAAAATAAGTAATATAATATTAGTAAATAGTAATAACCTTATAGTAAGTTAATAAAGACCTAATAGTAAGTAGTAGTAGAAGTAACTTTTATAAAATAAGCTATAAAGGTAGTAGACTTATCTTAAGGTTCTACTTTATATTAAATATATTACTAAAGTAGTAAATTAATAGCTAGTAAGTAAAGGGATATAATATTATATATATTTTAGAAATAGTACTAGTAGTACTAGTAATAGATAAAGGAGATTAAATATTAAACTAGTAAATTAGTAGCTATCTTATAGTAAAGAACTAGAGGATATTATATAAAAGAGAGCTTATATTAATATAGTAAGGAGAAGATATTTTAGCCTTAAATTAATATATTAATAGTTATATTATATTAAGGTACTAGGAGAACTCTTATAAAGTAGATAGTAAGGTAGTAGTAGTAGATATAGTAGTACTATATTAGTAAGTTAGTAGCTATCTTATAATAATATATTAAGAAGCTTTATATAGAGAAGAAGAGATATAATTAAATAAAGAAATTCTAGGTCTATATTAGTAAATTAGTAGCTATCTTATAGTAATATATTAGAGAGTTTTATATAAAGAGAAGTTTATATTATTAAATAGAGAAGAATATTATAAGTTTAATTATTATTAGTAATAAAATAGTAATAAGTAAGTAAAGAGACTTATATTATAATAAAGAAGATAATTAATTTAAAATTAAATTAAATATCTATTACTAGATTAGTAGTAGCCTTATAGCTAGATAGTTAACCTTTAGTAGTAAGGTTATAGTAAATAAGTAAGGCTACTTATAAAATTAAATAAGGCTTAAAGAGAAAGAAAAGGAGAGGAAAAGTTAATTATTATAAAGAGGGTAGCCTATTTATATAAATCTAGCTATTAGGTAGTAGCTACTTATAATTAAAGTTTTTATATTAACTTATATCTTATATTATAGTAGCTACTAGGTATATTAAGAAAGGACTAAGGATTATATTACTATAATAATACTACTAACTAGCTATTACTTAGTAGAGTACTACTATATATATACTAAAATAGTAAGGAACTAGCCTTTATTAAAGATTATATAAAGATAATTAGTTATAAGAGTATTTATAATATAGTAGCTAAGGGGAGAGCTTAGCTTACTTTACTACTATAATATTATAGTAAGATAGCTATAGTATAGTTATTATATTAGGGGGAACCTATTAGGGGCTAAATAGGCTAATTAGACTATAGGTACTTAAGGTAGGATTTTCTAGTTAAGTAGCTTTAAAAATATAGGGGTATATAATTATAGTAGAAGAATAAGGACTAACTTATATAATAATAGAGTAGTAGTAAGATAATAAGGAGATTATTATATATATACTATAAGCTTGCTATAAGTCTCTAGCTACCTAGCTTACTAACTTTCACTCCTTAGTAATAACCTATTTTCTAAATCTAATACTATCTCTAAGAGCAAGTCTTATTCTCTATCTTAATATTATTTTAAAAAGCTTAGAAATTTAATATAATAAAATAAGATATTTTAATAATAATAACTTTAAATAATTAAAAAATAATAATTAATAAAATTATTAAAATAAATAGATTAGCAAGGTATTATAGAAGTAGGAAAACCTTAGTCTACTACGTATATAAGTAGTAGATAGAGGTTTACTTACTTATAAGAGTAGTAACTAGATAAAGAGAATAATAATAACCTAAATAAATTAAATCTATATTTTAAAGCTCTATAATATAGCTAAGCTATAAAGTAGGACTTATATAAATTACCAAGCTAACTTATATTAATTAATATTATATCTTATAAATATAATATAGACTAGTAAAGATAAGAGATTAAGATTAATTCTATAAATAAAGTTCTACTATATTAAGAAGCTATAAATAACCTTATAAGAGATTTTAAAAATACTATTCTAACTAGTTAGAACTTTTAAGAGATCTTAGGTAATAGGAAAATACCTATTATATAATCTATAAAAGTATTATCCTAATTAGTTAAAACTCTCTACTAAAGATTACTACTAGGCTATATTATTAGCTATATAATAGTAATAGTAATAAAATAAGTATAGTAAAGTAAGAATAGAGCTCTCTAATAAATCTTAATAAACTAAAAAAAGTAAAATAAGAGCTTAAATAAACTATAGACTAATTAAAAATAATACTCCTACTTAAAATTAAGAATACCCTTAATACTAAGTTTATTATAAATTTATAATATAGATTTATAAAAGCTCTAGTAAGTATTTCTATAAATCTTTAAGAACTTATAAATTATTAAAGCTATAAGTAAATATAAGATTAAAATATAGAGATAATAACCTACTAGAAGGATTTATTAAAGATTTTAGTAAATAGAAAGTAAAGAACTTTAAAAGCTATAATATCCTAATTATTTAAGTACTAAAATTATATTTAAAGAATTATAAGATTAGTATATCTAGATAATAAAACTAGAAAATAATAAAATAACTAAAATAACTCCTTTAATATAATAAAATACTTAAAAAGCCTAAGTTAAGCTTAATTAATTAAAAAAAATCTAGAACTTAAATAAGCTCTAGAATAAATAAATAAATAAAATAAAGAACTAGAAGTAAGAGAAAGTTAAAGAGCTAATAGTTAAATATAATTATTAGATTAACTAGAGGTAGCTCTAATATAATTTTTAATTAAGTAATTTATTACTTTACTAGTAAAATAATTTACTAATATAAGGCTTATTAAATAAAGAAAATAAAATAATACTTTTAATAATATATTTAAAATAATACTAGGATATTAGTATTATATTTTTCTATTAATAAAGTATATAAATAATATAATTAATAAAGTAATTATAAAGCAATTTACTTTATTATAAAATAAAGAAAATAACTATTTAGTAGAAATATATAATATTTTAAATAATAAAATAAAGATATTTATAAATATATATAAACTACTTTAAATTTAATATTTATAATTTTATATACTCTTCTTAAATATCCTTTCTAAATATATATAAGCTTTCTTCATTAAATATATAAATTATAGAATATAGTTTAATAAAATATATATAAAAATTAACTAAGTATAGTATTATATAAACTAAAGCTTAATAATATTTTTCTCTATTATTACTAAAAGTAGGAATATTAGACAAATATAAATAAAAGTACTCTAAATCTTACTAAACTAACTTTAAAGATATTAATAAACTCTTAATTCTACTTTTAATAATAAAATATATCTTCTTATAAATACTCTATATATAATCTAAGGTATATAAGAGCTTAAGATTATATTTATAAAATTAGAATAAATATTTAATATATTATTTATATAGCTTAAGAGTATACTATAAGTAGAGGAAAATATAAAAATACTAGGTTATTTCTATATAAATAGAAAATATAGAAAAAGTACTTAGTAATTTTAATAATATAGTAAGTATAAATATAATAAAAGATCTAATTTTAAAGAGTAATAAAGAGAATAAAGTAGCTTTAGATTATAAAGTAAGAACTAAAAATATTAAATTTATATAAAACCTAACTACTAATTTATAAAGTACTTACTTAAAGAATAATAATCCTTTAAGAAGTAATAGAAATAAATATAGAATACTTATAGAGAATAATAAAAAGAATATTACTAATTCTTAATAGCTATTAAGCTTATAAAAATATTATTAAAGTCTAAATCTAAGAAATTAGAGAGCTTAAAATTAGAGAAATTTAAAAATAAAATATATAAAAATAAACTAATAAATAGTTATATTACTTATTTCCTAGTAAATAAATTATTTATTTATAAAATAAAAAAATAAGAATAAAAAGCTAGATTTATAACTCCTCTAAAGTATATATTTCTCTAGTATTAGTTTAATAATACTATTTAAAAATATAATTATTTCCTAACTCTTTTTTATAATATTAAAAAAAAATGAAGTTAAGAATATTTTAAATAATATTAATATACTTCTTTTAAAAATAAATTATAAACTAAATTTTATTATTAAAGTAAAAAAATATAAACTTAGTTTAGAACTAATTTATAATTAACTTTCATTACTTATTTCTTCATTATTAAAGAGACTAACTTATTATATAATAAAGAGTTTATATTAATATATAGAGTATTTAATTATAAACTTTATAAAAAGAGTTTTTAAATTTAATAATATTATAAGTATTTTTTATATAAGTATATTAGAAAAGATTATAATATATAACTAAATTATAAATAATATAATATTAATATATACTTTAAAGAAAGCTAGAAGAAAAATAATAATTACTTTATTATATATAATAATATAGAACTAAAGTATTTACTTTATAAAGAACTATATTTAATATAAAATTAATTCTATTTTATAAAAATTAATTATTACTAGAATATAAAAGTAAACTACTTTATATACTTTTATTAATATATATAAAACTTAAATAATAATACTCTTTAAAGTTATAAAACTATAAAGAATATTTATAATTAACTTAGATTTTTCTATTTATAATATAAGGATTTTCTTATAAAGAATATTCTCTTCATAATTAATATTTTTCTCTTAAACTAGATATAATATATTTATATTCCTAGAGCCTTATTAAAATAGTAAAATATAAAAATCTATATATTTAAAAATATTATTATATTACTTAATTTATAATAAAGAGTAAATTATATTATATATATATATAAATAATATAAACTTATAATATAAGTATATAATATAAAAGTAAATTAATATATAATTTATAACTCTTTACAAAGAAAAGAAAAACTAACTTAATATAGATTCTATATAAATTTATATTAAATATATTTCTTTTCTTTATTAATAACTTTAATTTAAATTTATAACTTTTTATACAATTATTACTAACTTTTATTAAAGTAATTATTATAATATATTAAATTTTATATAAAAAACTCTTAAATTAACAATTTAATATAAATATTAATTATAATTTTAATAGCTTTAATTATATTTTATAATATATTTATATAAAGTTTAATATAATCTCTTAAAAATAATTTAATATTCCTTTAATAATATATTTTTAATTATAAAGAAATAAAGAAATTAATTAAAATATATTTATATTATCTCTTATTAATTAAAATAGAATATAATAGTAATTTATAAATATAAGCTAGGTAGATATTAAAGTAAGTCTCTCTTTATTTTAAGATTAAAATTTAAGATCTTTCTTTTAAAATTCTCTATACTTCTCTTTATTTATTCTTATTTAATTAATAAGAGTTTTTCTAAAGATTCTCTAGATCTCTATATATTAAATAATTATAATAATACTTCTTTATACTCTCTACTAGTTATTTTCTTTATATAACCTAGAGTATTATTAATAATTTACTAGGTTTCTATATATCTAGCTCTCTTATAATTATCCCCTTACTTTTTAGTAAATATCTTATTTATCTTTAGCTTACTATTATAACTAGTTCTTTAATAAATAACTATTTCTTAATTTTACTTTATAATAATTTTATATATATTATATTATTATAATTACTAGGAGTTATTACTTTAATTTTTTTTATATAATTTCTTTTATTATATAGTTATAATTTTAGTTATTTTTTATTCTCTCTTAAGTTCTTCTTCTTTTCTTTCTTTTATTACTTCTCCTTATTTATATATTATCTACCTTTTTCTTATTATATTTATAACTTTTTTTTATTATTATTATATTTATATCTCTCATTATTAGAACTCTGGTTATTTCTTTTTATTATATTAAGAAGAAGGCTATTTTAATTTTCTTAATATTTACTTTAAATAATTAAATTTATATTATTTATAGTTTAATAACTAGTTCTTCTTAATATAGCTTAAGTTTATTAAGTTATTATAATTATTCTTGTGATAGGCTGGCCTTAATAAGGCTAAAGCAATAGCTGCCGCTATGGCCATCATCAGCTGCGAGGCCGATACCCTTGGCCACTATGGCAAAAGGATACGTATTAAATAGCTACTTTACCACAGCTATCCAACTAGCTATAAGGCCTAGTATCATGGAACAAGCCCAAGCCCCTAGGCTTGAGCCTATAATAATTCCTTTACTTTTTATTCTTTTAATTATATTTATAATATTTAGGCTAATAAAGTTACTATTTCTATTACTATTTATTACTTATTCTCTTCTATCTTCTAAGTCTAGAGATATATCTAAATATCTATTTTAATTATAAAACTAGCTATAAATAAAGAGTATATTACTTTTAAAATTATAAAGAATAAAGCCTTTATTATTAAAATAAAGATAAGTCCTTTAATAAAGCTTATAATATTTTAAATATAAATAATTTAAAAGAGAATATATTTAATATTAAATTAAATAAAAGTAATATTAAGATTACTCTTTCTTTATTATTTAATATAGTTATTTTTTAATAAATTCTAGATTACTTTTCTTTATTACTATAACTAGATCTATAGATATAAAGCTAATTAGTTCTATTTTAATATTTATTTTTTATGATTTACTTTTAATCAAGCTAGTATTACTAAAACTAATATCTATCTTTTAACTTAATAAAAATCTAATTTTACTATTATTATAAATTTCTATATAAATTATCCTTTATATACTTTACTATTATAAGCTTAAGCCTAGGGGCTTAAGCTTATTCTATAATACTAGGCCTTATAGCTAGTTAGATAGCTATAGTAAGTAGCTATTTAATATATATCCTTTTACTATATAGAGGTACTTTTTAAAAGTTTCTACCTATACTAAAATTAATATTAAGCTATATAAGGAATAACTATACTAAATTAATATTATAGATATCTCTAGCCTTCTATATACTTATTTCCTCCTTTCTACTTAATTATCTCTTCTATATACCTTAGAATATATTTAATCTAAGCCTAGATAGTCTCTTATAGGAGGTTATTCTAAGCCTCTTCCTAAGTCTAAATAACTTCCTACTAGGCCTTTAGAGTGCCTTTTCTAGTAGTCTATCTCTTTAGCTACTATTAGGCTAGCTTAATTATATTAAGGTTAGGGCTATTATTATACTGGAGTAGCTATTTTACTTTATATAAATTAAAATAATATTATTAAATTATATAACTATAAGCTAGGGCCTTATCTTCTTAAATAATAATCTTTAGGTAGCTCCTTTTATATTCTATTATAAAAAGGAAGAGCTTTAAAATAAGAATTATCTTCTAATATTAATACTAGTTAATTCCTTTTCCTTTTCTTTAGGAGACTTTACTAGTAGTTTTATTAAACTTCTAGACTAGCCTAGGCCTAGGGGTTTATTAATAAAGATTTAGTTTTCTTATTAAAGACTCTAGCTCCTATTTCTCCTTTACTAATAGCTCTAGCTCTTTATTTATTTCCTTAATTTCTTTAATCATAGTAGCTCTTTCTTTAGTAATCTCTAGTAGCTAAGAATAGTAAAAACCTTTCTTCTTATAAGAAAAATAACCCTAGAATATAAATTCTAAATATCCCTTCTATTACTTATAAATATAGCTCTTAATAAGAGTCTTATTACTAGTTTACTAGATTTAATAGCTCTTATAATAATATAATAATATATAGAGGTCTTATTTAACTAAATAATATTCTTCTAATCCTTAAGAGTCTAATATTAATAAGCAAGGCACTAGTTAAGCTATTCCTTTTTTATTTTCTTTATTAATCTAGGCTTCTTTATTAGCTTTATCTTATAGAATCTAGCTATATAAAGAATTTACTAGATTATAATAGCTAAGATCTTAATTCCTTCTTAGCTAAGCTTACTAGCTAAATTAGTATAAGCCTTTTCCCTTCTATAATAATTATAGTATACTTTAGAGATAATATAGTCTATAATATTATCTATTTACTTCTTTTTATAGCTAGATTTTAGAGTATTAGTAAGAATACTATCTTAAAGAACTAGAGGTCTTACTACTAGATTAAACCTATATTTAATTATATAAGAATAGATATTATTAATTAGTTTATTACTTAAGCTAGTAAGAAAAGTAACCTTATTAGTTATCTTACCTATAGCCTTTAAGACTATAATAGTTACCTATATTATAATATTAGTATTTAGTATTATTATAATTTAATAAGGGGAAAAGTAATAAGGGGTTAAAGGTTAAGAATTAGGCTATAGAAATTAGGTATATAGGCCCTTTACTTATAATGCTAAAATCTACTAGTGCCTTGGCAGGCGGAAACTTTTGAAAAGCACGTCTGTAGTAGCCAAGGGTATCGGCCTAGCAGCCGATAATGGCCATAGCAGTAGCTATTACTTTAGCCTTATTAAGGCTAGCCTATTATATTTAAATAGCTAATAAAAGGTCATAGGTTCAAATCTAGGTCGGTGTATAGTTAGGCACTATAGTGTAATAACAGTTACCTAGGCTAATAGGGGCACTAACCTAGAGGGGGGGCTAGGTTAAGCTATAAGCTAGGGGGTTTATTATTAGGCTTATAGTAAAATACCTAGAGAAGGTAGCTATATTATAAACTCAAGCCTAGGGGCTTGGGCTTGTTCTATGATACTAGGCCTTATAGCTAGTTAGATAGCTGTAGTAAAGTAGCTATTTAATATATATCCTTTTGCCATAGTGGCCAAGGGTATTGGCCTAGTAGTTAATAATAGCTATAGTAGTAGCTATTACTTTAGTCTTATTAAGGTTAGCTTATTATATTTACTTACTTTCTAAATTAAATTTATAGTAATTCTTAATAATATCTTTATTACTTTATAATATATTTATATCTCTTTATAAACTATAAGATCTAGTCTTTCTCTAGCTATTATTACTAGCTTAATTATTATTATATTAAAACTAAATAGTAGTATTTTCTTTAAATAAAAAAGTTTTTTTTTTAAATATATAACTAATTTATTTTTAAATAAAGTATTATTATTTAAAAATATTATTAAAATTTAAGCTAATAATTTAATTTTATAATCTAGTTTTATTAATATTAATTTACTTCTTTTTCTTTATATTAAAAATAATTTTTAGCTTTATTAATATATTTTCTATAAATAATATATTATAAAGATCTTTAAATAAGAAATAGATAAAATTAAGGAGAATTACTTTATTATTTTATTTATCTATTGATTAATTATATATTTATAAAAGGAAAATCTAAGTTCTATATATTATATAAGAATTATTAGAACTTTTATATATCTATAAGTATATTCTCTTTTTTTAATCTAGTTTTAGTATTAATTTACTATATTAATTTTCCTTTTTAGGCTATTATAAGTATATTAAAGAATCTCAATAATATAATATTAATATTAAATTAGATATATTATATATATAAAGCTTATTATCCTTATAATAATAAGAGATAGTCTTTATAGAACTTTTTTTTTTTATATAGCTATTACTAGTAGATTATTTATATTATTAATAAGTTAATAGAAGTATTTTTTACTATTAAAATAATATAAAAAAGCTATTATTATCTTATTAGTACTAAGCTAATATACTAGTAGTTATCTCTTAGTAATTACTCTATTTTTATTATAAATATTAACTAATAATTCTATATCTATTCTTTAAGCTACTCATATTATATATATAGCCTTTATAAAAACTTAATATTAATATTACTTATAAATATATCTATATTTTAATATTATTAAAGTAACTATTATTTATTATAATAATAGTAAGATAATAGCTAATTAACTTTAGATTATTTAGACTAAATTAAACTAGAAGTTTACTCTATTTATATAATTACTCTTTAAAAATAAAGAATATAATATATAATTTATTACTAAGGTAACTTACTATTATTATATTTTTACTTTTTTTAATTATATATATATTATATTTTTATAAAATTATATAATTAATATTTATACTATCCTTATAATAAATAATTAATAAGAGCTAATAATATTACTTTATTATATTTTTATTTTAATTATAATCTATTATTTATCTAGCTTTAAATAATTTATATTAAAATTTTAATTCTTTTAACTTTATATTTCTTATTTTATTATAAAGGTTTCTATTATAAAGTAATATATTTTCCTTTATTTACTTATCTTTTTTAAGATATATTTTATAAAATACTTTTATTAATTTTATTATATTTCTTATATTTTTATTTATAATTTATTTATTATATTTTACTAGTTATTCTTTTAATTAATTAAATAATACTTTTATTTTTATATAATTTTTATATTTTTAATTTATTTTAATTTCTATTTCTTTTTATTATTTTATAAATTTAAATATAATAATATATTCTCTTAATTTTTATTTTTAGTTATTTATAATTTTAGTAAGCTAATATAAAATATATTATATAAATAGCTATATTTTATTAAGAGTATTAGTTAATATACTTATTTTCTAATTATATTAATAATTTTAAATAATTTAATAAATTAGAAAAGTAATTTCTATTTTTTCTTTTAAAAGTATATATTTTTTAATTAATAATTCTATTTTATTTTATTACTAGTAGTTAATAATATTTATTATATTATTTTATATAAATTTATATTACTTTTTCTTAATAAAGATATAATTAATCTTATATTATATAATTTTATAATTTAGTTTAGAACTCTAGATATTATCTCTCTTTATAACTTTTTATTAATATTTATATTAAGCTTAAAGTAATAACTTAATAGTATATAAAATAGTAATAATTTATTATAAAGTTAATAGCTAAGTTTATTATAAATTATATTATATATAATAACTATAGCTAGTTTATTTATTTTTCTCTTATAAAGTAATATAAATAATATTTAAATACTTAGTTTATTTATTTTATTTAGTTATTAATTTATAAATAAAATATTATAAATAATTACTATTTAATCTTATTATAGAAATATAATTTTAATTTTAATTTACTTATAAAAATTAAGCTATAGTTTAATATAATCCCTTTAAGAGTTCTATATTAAAGTTTTACTTTATTATAGAAGAGTTTTAATAAGTATAGTATATTTATTATACTTTATATTAAAAAGAATAATATATACTTTATATATTTATTTATAATTACTTAAATAATATTTACTTCTCTTCTTTTAAAATTTATAAATAATAAACTTATTATAAAGTTTATTAATAATTTCTTCTATAATTTATAAAATAATAATAATAATTCTAATTTACTATAAAGATAATATTATTTTAAAGTAGTACTTTAATATATAAAGTAGCTCTTTTTATATTTTTATATTTTTTTTTAAGTTAATCTAGTAGAATTTTCTTTTTAATAATTTTATAATTTTATGAACTTTAAAATATCTCTCTAGTAAATTATTATAATATAATTATAAAAGTACTATTTTAAGCTAACTTCTATAAGTATATATATTTAATTTTATAATATAAAGTTCTCTTATTATTTACTATTTATAAGAACTTTATTATACTTTCTATATCTTACTTTATTATAATTTTAATTTTATAATTCTATATCTATATATCTTATATTTATAATTATAAGATTATCTTTATTAATAAGAGATTTATATCTTTATAAATTATCTCCTAGCTTATTATTATATTTATAACTCTTAATAAAAGTCTTTAATTATAATTTATTATACTTTATATTTAATTATTTAAATATTATAAGTTTAGCTCTTTTTCTAAAATCTCTTTTTATATAGAAGTAGTATATTTATTACTTTCTTCTAATTAAAATTAAATTTATAATCTTTTATTTTTATAATTTACTAAGCTTAGTTTTATAAATTATATCTTTATTTAATTTATTTAGTAGTTTATAACTATCTTTCTCTAAAGCTCTAGTAATAGCTCTTTATTTATCTTTATTTTATTTTTATAATTAAATCTCCTTAATAAAGTATTAATAAAGTTAAATCTTCTTAATTAATATTTTATTATAAATTTAAATAAGATAAGTATATATTAATATATCTATCTCTTATTTAATCTCTATATTTTAATAAAACTTTATAAATTTTAATAATTTAATAATACCTTTACTAATATTTATACTCTCTTTAGATAATATTATTAATATTTAAAAGATTTTATAATAATAAATAGCTCTTAATTTAATATATTATAATTTATTTTCATTATAAAGAATTTCTATAACTAAAATATAATAATATAATAAATTCTTTCCTTATTAAATTATAAATAATTCTTATTATTACTCTTTAATATATTTATTACTACTTAAATTAATAATTATAAAATAAAATAATATAATAATAATATTTTCTAAAATACTACTACTAGTTATATAAAAACTACTTTACTAAATCAAATAGAACTATTTGTAGTTTTTTATTATTTTTATTATTTTTAAAATAAACTTTCTATAGAAGTTATAAAATCTAAAGAAAATCTATATTTCTTTATAAATAACTAGCTCTTTTTACTTCATTATTATAATAACTCTTTTCTTATTTATAATTATTCTTTCTTTTAAATAATATAAAATTAAAGAATTTTAAATGAATATATAATTCTACTTTCTTTATATATTTAAAAATAATATAAATATATTTTATATACTTTATCTTTATTTTAAAGAAATTTAATATATATTAAAGTAAATAATATAAATAATATCTAATAATTTATAAAGTATTTAGTAAATGTAATATTAAAATATTATTAATATACTTATTAACTTAAATAATAATATTAAATATTTATAATATTTATAATAAATTTAAAATATTATTTTCTATTTATCTCTCTTTTTAATATAGATATAATAGTAAATATTTTTAATATTAATTTTAAATAAAAACTTTACTTTTAAATTTTATTTAATATTTTTTAAAATTAGAAGAAACAAATATTAGTTTTTTTTTATAATATTATTTAAGCTCTTATAATTAATATATAAATATAAAATACTATTCTTCTTTAATATAAATAATATTAAAGTATTAGCTAACCTTTTAAATAATTATATTTTTTTTATTTTTACGTTCTTATTAATATATTTATAAAGCTCTACTAACTTTACTTATAATAATAAGTAAATTAATTTATAAAGTAAAGAGTATTTTTTTTTAAATTAATTATATAATTTATCTATTTATAATAAAAGAGAATATTTATATTTTCTATAATAAAGATATTAATATAGTTTCTAAATCTCTATTAAGATCTTCTCTTTATTATAGTAATTTTTATTATCTTTATTAAATAGTAATATTAGTTCTTTAATTTATATTATTAAAAATATTTAAATTTTATTTAATAGAGCTTTTAGAACTTATTTATTAATATAAATTATACTACTTTCTATATATATTTATATTACTATTTCTAATTATATATATTTAATATTATATAATATTTTCTTAATATATTTATTTTTAATATATTAGATTTTTTATAAATCTATATTATAATTAATTATAAAGTAATATATTATAAATTTTTAAATATTTCTTTTTATATTTATTATTAATATTAATATTTTCTATTAACTATAGTTCTTTAGCTAATAATATTCTAGTATTATAAAGCTTAGTATTTTATAAGATATCTTTTTTAATTACTTTTTCTAAGTAAATTTAATATTAATAAAATTAATATTTACTCTTATATTAAGACTTATATTTATATTAAGTAGAGATCTATAAAATATTATAATAAGTATATCTAGCTTTTACTTTATAATTTTTTATAGAGAGTTTTTAATTAAGTTATTAAAGTTTACTTTAATTATTTTCTTTTTCTTTAATATATTTACTATAATTTATAAGTTAAGTAATATCTTTTAATATATCTCTCTTATTTATAATTATAATATATAATTTTTAGTTTTTCTTTAAGTATTTTATTTTTAAAAGATTTTAATTAAATATTTATATTTTACTAGTAATTAAGAGTTTTTTACTTATTCTCTAGTTTATAATTCTTAGAGTTTTATTAAAAGTTTATTTAATTTTTTAATTTTTTTAAATATTTTTATTTTCTTTTTAAATAATATTTTAAAAAGTTAAAGAAAATATAAAAATTCTATAAATTTTACTTTTTTTATTACTTTATATTTTATTAATAAATAATTAAATAAAATTCTTAATATATTTCTTCTTTTGGAATTATTTTAAATTAATTAAAAAAGTAATTTAAATTATTTTTATATAATTTTTAATTCTTTAAGCTTACTTTCTCTAGATATTATATTTACTTTATTTTACTTATATTATTTATATAATTAATAATATATATAATTTTTTAAAAATTATAATTGAAATATTTTTTTATTTCTATATAATATATTATAAATTACTCTTTTATTTAATTTATTTTTAAAGACTTATTCCTAGAATAAAGATTTTAATATTTTTAATAATAATATTCTTTTTATTATCTTTACTTATTTATTTAAAAATTATTATTATTTATTAAATTTTATATTAAATATAAAGTTAAAGTTAAGTTCTTTTATTAATTATATCTCTTCTTTCTCTAAATTTTAAATTTTTATTAATATTTAATTTAATTTACCATTCCTTTTTTTATAAGTATTTTCTTTAGCTCTTAAGTTATCCTAAGTTTATTTTATATTAATATTATTAAAATTTTAGTAATTTCTAGATTCTATATTCATAGTTTTTTACTAATTAATAAAATTAAAGTTCTTCTTTATTATAAACTTAAGCTTTAGCTTAAGTTATCCTAGAATAGGGAGCTTAAGTATAAACTATACTTAGCTATAGTAAAGGGAGAACTTACTCTCTCTATTTTAAAGAATCTTCTTCTTAAGTATATTAATATAAGAATTAACACCTATCTATAATATACCCTAGAGCCTAGTCTATTAGATATTCTTAATCTTAAGCCTTTTTACTATAATTTTACTTAAGTAGCTCTTTTAAAAAAGCTTTAAAATTATAATAATAGGTTTATACAATATAAGTTAATGTAAATATTAAAGTAAATCTCTCATTTAAAATTAAAGTTTAAGATCCTTCTTTCAAGATTCTCTATATTTCTTTTTATTTATTCTTATTTAATTAGTAAAGGCTTTTCTAAAAGATTCTCTATATCTCTATATTAGTATAATTATAGTAATACTTTTCTATACTCCTTACTAGTTATTCTCTTTATATAACCTAGAGTATTACTAGTAATTTACTAGGTTTCTATATATCTAGCTCTCTTATATAAAAAGTAAATTTAATAAAGTTATTAATTAACTAAAGTAAAAACTACTTTACTTAGTATTTTACTGTTATATAATAGTAGTAGAGGAAATATATGATTAATGAAGCGTGGATAATGAAAACTGATCTAGGCGTTTTTTCGCCATTAGCTCCATTGTCTTCTTCTAATATTATAATGTTATAATATATATAGAATTACCGCAATAAAAATTTAATATTATAATTATAATAAAAGTATGAAATAAGCTAGAGAATATTTATCTTTTATATATAAAGATAGAATGATATTAATAAAAATTCTCTTAATTTGAATTATATTAAAATTCCTATAAATGAATATATAAAAGATATAATAATTTAAGATATATAAAGTAATATTATAAAATTTAATATATTTTTTTATATTATATTTTATATCATAACACTTTTGAGAAAAATTAATTATAAATGTAAAAAAAATATTATAATATAACTTTTGAAATTTTTAATTTATTTTACTAATATAATTAAATAAAGAAGAAAAAGAGATAATTAACAGCTTTATTAAATTTATATTTTTTTTAAATACATTAAAACTATTTATTATTTATTTATATAAATTATTAATTAGAAAATATTAAAATTATTAAAATCTCTAAAGCTATTACTAGTTTTAATAAGCTCTTAATTTATATTTATAATAAAGCTATTCTTTATTATTTTAGTTACTTTTAATTTCTTTACTAGTCTTTTTTCCTCTTTTTTACTCTCCTTCTAGCTATTGCCTCCTTTTCCTTCTTCTCTTTATCTCTAGCTATTAGCTTAGAAAAAAGAATGTTTTATAAGCGAAATTAATAATTTAATTAAAGTACTTGAATATTTTTTATAACCTATAAATTACTGTATATATATTAATATTATACCAAATGCTTTACGTAAATAACTATTATTTAATGATAATACCAGAAGTATTACTTGTATTAAATATTGACGGTTAAAGTTAATTTAACGTTGTATGATGTTGTTTTGAAAAAGAATATATAATAAACTGTATAAGAAGTGCTTAGAGAGGATTAGAAACTTGTATTAAGTGCTTGGGCAAGAGGGAGAAGAGAGAGGAAGGAGGCGGGAGGAAGAGAAAGAAAGAAAGAAAAAAGAAAGAAGAGAAAGAAAGAAATAAATGAAAGAAAGAAAGAAATAAGAAGAAGAAATAAAGAAGAAAGAAATAAGAAAAAAGAAAGAAATCTTTGAGAAAAGAAGAAGAAAAGGAAAGAAAGAAAGATAAAGAAAGAAAGATAAAGAAATAAATAAAATAAAGAGAAGAAATAAAGAAGAAATGAAAGAAGCAAGGAAAGAAGAAGAAAGAAGAAATAAATAAAAGAGAAATAAAGTTAAGCGATGAAATAATTATTTAAAATTTATTCTTAATGAGAAGTAAAACTTATTAATGTATTAATAGTTAAAAAGTATAGTAACTTTAAATAATAAATATAAAATCTTAAATTGAAAAATAATTTACTATATATAATAAGCTTAAAGAAAGAAGAAAAAGTAAGAAGTAAAATAAGAGTTTATTACTATTATAATTAAGATTAATATTATAATATTACTTATACTTATATTTACTAAATTATATTATGTTTATATTAAAACTAAATATCTCTTCTCTTCTTAAATCTCTCTCTTTTAATATAAAGTAAGCTAGATAGTTATATTAATGCCTAGCTATTAAATCTATTATATATTAACATATACTTAACTTAGGCTTAAATAAGATACTATATAGAGATTTTTATCTAGTACTTATATAATTTTTTCTCTATAGTTTATTTATAAATATACTATATATTCTATCTCTTCTAGGTAATAGATAGTATAATAATAATAATATTATTCAAGCTTAGTAATATTAATTAATAAATTAATAACTATTATAATTATTTATAATATACTTATCTATATATATATATTCCTAAAACCTTATAGAGAATTATAAAATTCAAGTTAATATATATATATATAAAGAGCTTAAAAATAGTATATTTATTGAAATATTATAAAGTATATATTATAGCCTAGATTAATAGTTATTTTATAGAACTTTCTATTAATCTTTATTCTCTTTATAATAGTCTCTTCTACCTTATTCTCTTCTTATTTCTATACTTATAGAATTTAACTATATTAATAACCTAGCTATTAACAGTATAGAGAATTATATAGAAAATAAAATTAGTTATAGCCTATAGATATTAATAAGGGTAATTAGTTATCCAACTATTGAGATAGAGAGAACACACACACAACCCAACCACTAGGCAGGCCCAATAGAATACTATACTTATAGGAACTTAAGAGTTACAGATCTATAAGTTATAATAAGGGGACTATTAATAGTTCTAATTAATATTATAATATATGTTTTTATTTAATTAAATAGGTTATTTTAATAATATATTTAATAAAGAGATATTAAATAGTTCATTTTAAGAAATAATAGTAATAATAAAGAAGAGTATACTATTCTAGCTATTATAATATTTATTACTTATATTAACTTCTGGAGACTCACGTGACTAGAGACTGTTATCTCCAATAACGAGTCTCATTCTCTATCTCACTATCTATATAACTAAGCTCCGCGAGGTTTTAATATATATATATATATGTATATCTAGGTAAGTACACTATAAATAACTATATATCTACTAAATTAACTAGTACTAATAATTATATAGATAGTGTAAATAGTAATACTTTAAATTAACTAATTTAAAAAAAAGTTAAAAGATATATTTATGTTATATTGAGATATAATAAATATAAAAATTAGAAAATATAATAGAAAAGTATATTTTAAAATAATTACTAATTTATATATAAATTTATTACTAGTTTACTAGTTTTATTAAAGCTTTTATATAAAATTTAGTTTATATTAATAGTTTAATAAGAGAGTAGTATATTATAATTCATATAATTAATGTAACTAAGAATTAGCAATTACCTTATATTGCTTCTTGTCTTATGTCTTCCAGTAATATACCACTTAATAGTAGCAAGTTGCTTAATAAGGTAAATTGATCCGTACTCTTTATAGAGCCATCCTAGGATTAAGTATAGGAAGCTGAGTCCAATGAGGAAGAAGCTATAATCCCAACTTATATAGCTCAGTTGCATCAACTCTTTGAGCCAGAGAGCGGGTCTTAGTACCATGTAAGCCGTTACCAGCAATGCTACCATCAGAGTAATAATAAATGGTCCTGCCAGTTATTAGATAATTATACATTGAAAAGCAAGTAGATATTCCTCGTGAAAAAATGCTTACTATTCTGCGTTATGGGTTGTCTAAATGGAAGGCCGGCATTAAGTAAGAAGGCGGTGTAGATATATTCAAAACACGAAATAAGAAAAAGCGCCGTGTTTTCAGAGTTTTCAATATTGGGTTCGTCATAACGAACTTCTGGCGGAATATACCATGGCTGCTCTCTTATAGTCACGTATGTGATCGCCTGTATTATCAAGCACAAAGTCATGAGACCAAGTAGTGGTATTAGTACTTTCCCTGACACCAAGTCTGCTGTTGGTTGTTTGGTAGAAAGCGTTGATGCTCCTCCCGCCCACCCCATGAAAACAGCCATTGGTAGAATGAGGCCGAGGTCGATGAAAAGAAACTGAAAGTCTCCTAAATTCGACGCATGCGCATACAAGAAGCTTACCGACGTGAACTGAATTGCTGAGTATAGACTCATGAACTTAAAGCAGCAGAAACTGGTGACCAGCGCAGCTCGCCCTTCCCTGTCTTGTTGTCAGCCTTGTTGCATGTTCTTAAGTTTTTGAAATTGTCAACGGTACCTAATGACCTCCAGTACACAGCGTATATCAAACACTTGTGATGTGAATGGTGCTGCAACGGAAGCTTCTGCCTCAGATAGCGAGATGCCAACGTCTGCCGCCTTGAGCGCACCACAATCATTGGCGCCGTCACCACAGAACCCACAGCAGTAGTCAATGCTCTGCAATTTCTCGACCAATTCATGTTTCTCATCAGGTGACATCCTCGCGAAAACCTTCCCTCGCACGAGCGCCTTGGCGGTGTTAACGTCATGGATTCTCGCTTATTGGTTCTCCCTGATGGGTACACAAAACTTACTTGATGAAGAACTTCTACAGGCGCATAGTCCACAATCCATCGGAATACGTCACCGCTTATGGCCAGTGTGTAGTTCCTGATATTTGAAATATCGTAGGGCAAAGACACGTCACTCTCCGGAGGAACAGGAAGAGGCTACACCATCAGTTAGAATGTTGCTACTTCCCTCGCACTCATGGCACTAGCAGTACATACCTCAAGTGTCGATTTGTCGAGGCAGTAACTACTGTTGTCAATGCTCTCCCATCGCAGTTCGGCACACGGGTCTCGGGAGTCGCCTGCCCATCCGTTACTCTCTTATTCGCACGTATGTCTTGGTCTGGATTCACATACCTCTGATGAAACGAGGAACGAAACAATGCGCAGTACGATCGAGAAGTCCACAGTCCCTGCCGACGCTTATGGCTGTCAGGATATTATCACCCGTCACCATTACCGTACCTATGTTGGACTTTCGCAACTCTTTCAGAACAGAAGCAGTCGACGGTTTTAGCCTGTTCTCGAAAATGATGAAGCCGATGAAATTGAGGCCACTTTCCGCCTCTGACCGAGTCATTTTCTGTGCCTTAACCCATGTCAGTTTGACCAAGTGCTTGCTTGCGCATCCAATAACCCTATAGCCTTTTTGAGTATAGTACGAGAGTGTCTCTTCATAATCCACTGGGACTACAGGATCTAACGTTAGTTACGCCCTCAGTCCTGAGATTTTCTGCACATACAGGTCTCTGGGCGACAGATTTCTCGCAGAGCTTCAGGAGCACCTTTAACAAATATGTCACCAGATTTTTGTCCAAAATGGCGTACAACAACACTCGCCCGTCTGAGGTGAGAAACGAATTCGAAGGACTTCAGCACTCCAAGTTCAATCGAGCCCTATACATCTAGTCAGTACATATCGATTAGAATAACTGCTGACACATACAT
The DNA here is from genome assembly GCA_009828645.1 of Calcarisporium arbuscula. NCBI lineage: Eukaryota > Fungi > Ascomycota > Sordariomycetes > Hypocreales > Calcarisporiaceae > Calcarisporium > Calcarisporium arbuscula. Next base: position 47,865 of record WBSA01000046.1, read on the forward strand.
CAACGGGTCGAGCGACTGAAGGTGCTAAACCACCCTGCTCTTCGCTCTCACCATCTGCATTTCTTTGCTTCCCTTCATCAAAGCACCACTCGGTAAACTCAAACATTTTGACATCCAAGGGATCGCCAACAAGTTCTCCGTCAACGCAACGTAATGCGTGACAAGTTGCCATAGTATACAGAGCGGCTTGAAGAGCATTTGGTGACTGCCGGCTCGATGTAGTGCTATCCACTACAGAAGGTGCCTTTGGAATGACTTCGGTGAATCTATTTGTATCACTAGAGACAATGCGAATCCCCAGCACATCCAGCCCATCCTCTGTCAGTGTTCCCGTTTTGTCAAAGCACATGATATCTACCTTGCCCCCCACATTTACTCTTTGCGGGCTGATGCAGAATATCTGCTTCTTTTTAAGCCGTCTGAGTGCGAAGTTCGTTCCAATGGTCAACGTTGCTGGTAGGGCAGGCGGGATGACAATAGTTATCAAGTCAAGCGCCCGAATGATAATTAAATGCCATGCAATTTCGAGACGAATGAAATTCGCAAGAGAGGCAAAAAAGCCAAAGCCAGCAACTAACGCCATGACACTAATATATCTGAAGGAATCTTCATAAAACTTGAAACTTGAAGGATTAGGGAATAGCATTGACCGCACAAGAGCACCCTTTGTGGTACTGAACCCTATTCGAGTCACTAGAGCTAGCGCAACGGCATCGCCATCCTGGTCTTCTTGAGGCCGCCTGGTCCGGATGATCTTGGTCCCAGAAAATAAGAAGTGCCTGGCAGTTTCAGCAGAAACAGATGGTGCTCCAAGATCCATACTGTGCAGTGATTCATCAGTAGCAGGTAACTTGGAAACAGGAACAGACTCTCCTAATATCATTCGATATATTTCAGTACAACATTACCAAGTAAGAGATATGATAAGACTTACCTGTTAGCATACTCTCATTCACTATACAGTCTCCGGTAAGTAAGAGACTGTCGCTCGGGAATTGAGTTAGGTTCGGGTCGCTAACTTCATAAATATCGCCAGGAACTAAATCAATAGATGAAATATTTTTCCCTAGCAATTGTTAGTGGCAGGTTGGCTAAGATTACCAACACTCAACTTACAGAACCCATTTCTAAGAACTCGTACATCGCACTCGAATCGGGATATATCCCGAAGTCGCCTCATTGTCTGGCTGTTTGTTAGCGTACATTGCATATTGAGCCGAAACTAGAAATATGTACCTGGCGTGTTTCGATTAGCGTAGTACAAATGCTCCCCACCGATATTACGAGAATGCAGGCAGCATAATAATAGTAAGTGTCAAGGGACCAAAGAATTAGACTAGCCACCTGAAAAACGTAGAAAGGATGTAAAATCTTAGGTTCATGTCAGCAACTTTGTTCAATTCCTCGTCTTTCTAGCCTTTGTCAACGAGAGGCAGTTGACATCAAGGCAGACCTAAAGGGAAACCTACTTCCTCTATCAACAACCGTCCGGTAGACCTCTGCTCGATATCAATAGCATTTCTGCCAAATATAGTGGCACGAACAGTCCTCTCATCACTATCAAGACCAGTACGCACACCACGGATGCTTGACCACTCGGGGTCCTTCCAGCCGGTGGAGAGCATGAATTTATCCAGGAATGGATGGAAGCAGAGGCGTATATACCGATAATCGACTGTCCTTAGATCACTGAGCAGTGGATCGGTTTCGTCGTCGACGCCATATAGGCCTGTGTGTACGGGATAACCAAACACAGACGAGAGGGGTCGCCCAAATGGCTGCGAATTGACGGACAATGTGGTCATTTCTCCCCATTGATTTTCAACGACAACCCAGTCACACTCTCCTAGGGCACAGGGCCGTCCAACGAGGCCGATATACCAGCGGGGTAGCCATCTCAATAATAAATAAGCTATTCCACAAGTGAGAGTGCATAGAAGAACGTATGCCAAGTATCCTACCCGGCTTGTGCAAAAGCCGGCCACAACAATAGTAAGATCTTCGTTCATCATGTATAATTTTTGGCTGGTGCGGCCCCTCTAGAGGACCACTGGCCGCTGTCGCTGTACTGTCTCGCCGAAGGAGATGAGCATGAACCGAATTTCGAGAGTGCGTAGTTGAGCAACGACGGAGAACATAATTATCATCAGATGCCACATATTGCTCAACAGACTCTTCGTCATCCCCTACGGCAAACTCAGCGTCACCTACGTCGCTCAAAGTTCCCGAGTAACTGTCATTTAACCCCCTAGGGGGAGAGCTTTTGGATCCATAAGTTGGTATAGTATGCTCAGCATCTTCATCATAGTAAGTGAAACTTGCCGTTGAATCTGCACGAGCCCGGCGGTGAGAGAACGCAGAGACACTTGTCGGAAGACTCTCGGCAACCGGACCGGAATAGAGCTTTGTGATGATAAGTCAGCGTCATCCAGGTAGGCGTTATAGGCGCATCGCGTATTGCACTTAGGTGAGGCTACCTCCTCGTGGGCCATCTCGACATCCTCGAAGACACTCGAGCCACTTTGATGGGAACTCAACCGATAGATGGGATGGTGGAGATCAGCACGGGAAGGGCTCTGACTTCCCTCTGTCAAATGTGTGGCGTTGGTTTCCATGAGGGATATTTATAGGGTGTTGTATCCCATAGCGATTTCCTAAGCTACAGCTAGCATCAAGGCAACAATGGTAAGCGTGGATTAGGCACTCGGCAAGATGGAACGTGAATATTAGAGGTTTCATTGAAGTTGTTAAACTACCTTGACATGCTGTAAGGTACCGAGTAGTTATCACTGAAAACAATAGACACTGTGTAGTTCATATATGTTGCTCCAGTACGTTCTTGACACTTAATTCGAGTATATAAATATAAATATAAATATAAAAGAAAGTAATATAAATATAAATATAAAGATTAAAGAAAATATAAATATAAATATATAAATATAAAGCTAAGAAAATAGAAGAGAAAGATAAAGTAAATATAAAGAGAAGAGAAAGGGAAGATAAATAGAAATTATAAATATAAATATAAAGATAAATAAAAAGAAAGATAAATATAAATAGAAAGATAAAGAGAAGATAAATATAATATAAATTAAATAGAAAATATAAAGATAAATAGAAATATAACGAGAATAAAATATAAATATAAATATAAAGAGAAATATAAGATAAAGATAAATTATAATATAAATATAAATAATAAGATAAATATAAATAGAAATATAAATATAATATAATATAATATAAATATAAATATAATATAAATAAGATAAATATAAATAAATATAAATATAAATATAAATATAATAATATAAATATAAATATAAATATAAATATAAATATAATTATAATATATAAATATAAATATAAGTATAAGTATAAGCAAAGTAAAGAGTTATATATATATTAAACTTGATATATTTTAAGTAAATAACTTTTTACTTAAGATTATATTTAGTAATAAATATATAATATTAATATCATTTTAATAAACTTGAAAGCTATCAAGAACTCTTAAGATAAGAGTGATAGGAAACGCCGTCTATTCCCTTTCATGGTACGAAATCACAAGGGATGACAAGCAAGTGAGTAACTAGGTGTGGACTGGGCGCCTCAAGGTAGCAGGCAGATGCCAAATGCCCCGCAATCACAATAAAGCACTTCGCTAGTTTACTAAATCATCTCCTTTAGGCGGATTTTACCCAACTGAAATGTTGTTTCTTCTGCTCTTACCCGGCCGGGTTGTCTTGCGCGACTTAGCCCTTGTCCCTGCCTTCATCTTCTTCGCATTAAAACCTGTCAAGTCACCGGAGCTGATTGCATCGCCCGACTTTGCATGCCGTTTTTTACCGCCATACCCATATTTTGCATCTTTCTTCTGTCGCTTCATGCCACTAGTTCGTTGGGTATGCTTGGCAATTTCATTGTCCACACCAATATCAAATACATCGCTCTCGTTGGCGCCCACATCGCCTCCAGACTCTTGACGCTCTGGAGAAAGGATGGTCAGAAGGGAAAGGAAGTAGTACAACAGGTGACTTACTTCTTTTCAGTGTCTTGATCTTTTCCAATGTATCACGCTTGGCTTTTTGACGTTCTTGAAGTTTCGCTACTTGAAATTGTTTGCCGAACTTTTTGAGGTCACGAAGTTTTCGTGCTTCTAATGCGGCCCGTTTTGATGACGCTTCTTCAACCAACTTCGCCTTAATCTTGTCCATGTGCGCATCCTGTTTGACCATCTCTGCAAAATAGTCCTTAGGTCGAGAAAAAGAAACACCTTCAGCAAGCAACCTAGTTCTAGCCTGGCGGGCGGCTTCCAGACATTGAGAGTAAAACGCCAACTCGCGTTGAATGTCATCTGATACCTCGACTATAGAGCTAGCTGTCTCAATGGTCGTCGAAACAGATTGGTGAGTAGCAAAGGGAGTTGCATCATCTGTTGGGATAGATATACGATCCAGTGCCGCCATGAGGGCAGATGTATTATTAATGGTGAGTCGTGTATGTGGTATGAGGTCATCTCTATCCTCGTCGTCTAGATCTTCCAGATCAGAAACTGGTATATCATCACTCTCCTGTTGGACGAGGGCTTCACTCCTGACTGAGCCCGATGGTTGCGCCCTTTGTGGCAGCTGTGTTTCGAGCTCGAGCGAGGACTCCGACGTATCACTCTCATCAACAGCGTCAATGTTAATCTGTTGAAAATTATCAATCAATGGCCTGTATTGTGAACTAGCTGGTGAACCGATCAAGTTTTTCCAGCACGAGATGATATCTGTACCTCTTCTAGAGAGCCGTCGCTATCTTGCTCGCCTTGCAAGACCTGAGTCGTCGAGTTCCCATCATGATGTGACTTCGATTGGCGACTTGGTTTCGCTTCTCGCTTTTGTAACCGTCGAAACGGCATTCCAACATGCAGAACAGTCGCTTTTTCTCTCTTTCCCTGAGTAAGTTTCGTTAAATCAAGGCCATGTTCAGCAGCCAATGCCAGTCGCAATTTACTTTTAGTGACCATGTTATATTTCTCGCAAATCAGTTCCTCAAGACAATATATATCTAAGGAAGGAATGCCTAGCCTTGGAGTGTTTCCTAGGATAGTTGGCTGGAGGAAAACTCTAATATTCTGCCAGTACTTTGCACACCGCCTTCAGAAGGCTAGCGCACCCTGGTAGATAGTAGATAATTATTGATACTATCCAAGCCCCACAACTGCCAAGGCTTTCTCAGATAGTGTGAGTTTGACGAAGGGACCAGATTTGTCATAGTAGAGTTAATATGGTACTAATATTTGACTTCGTTGGGGCATCACTTCATTTCTAATGTTATTTTCTATTTTCAAGTTGTTTTTTTATAATACTAATATTATTTCTTTAATATATAGTTGCATTATAATAACATATTTCATTATTATATCATTTTAAATAGTTATTTCAAATATTCTAAATATTAAGACAATAATCTTTGAAGTGATATATTAAATAGGTTACACTCTCTGAACCCCTATCACATCATGGCCTCTTCATTTAGATACATTAAACCCATAATAAAGCAAAGCCACAGTATTTCATTGCTAGAGACAGAAAAAATGGAGAATGAGCATAAATATAAAGAGCCGCTGCCATGCAATGCTGACACAAAGTTCCAAAAACAATGCGTAAAAAGAGGCAGCAGGATGAAAGGTAACCAGAATTCTGACGTAGGCATGTAAAGCAGCTTCTCATTGTGAAGCAGCAACACACCAGTGCCGATGAAATGCCCAAGCGCTCTTCTGGCAGTCTTTGCTACAATACTTGGTCCGACGGCATCGACGGCATTTTGCGAACTGCCTTGTGTATTCTTCCCACTTCCCACATTGATAGTAGGCACACTGCCTTATGCCTCCGCGTGTGTCATCCTTGCGACAGAGATTACGCATCACAACACCAGCCCAATACTGCATGTCAGTGCTGTGGTATCTGACTGTAAATTTCTCCACTAATGGAAATAAGTTGAAGTTCTCCGGTAGAAGATACTCCTGATCAACAGCCTCCGCGCGGCTATCTTTGTCGCGCTGTTCTTCCTCTTCTCCTCCACTTAACATCTCAATGCTGTCGCTAATCGTAAGACGTGGAACCAAGTGACTATGTTGGAAGTATGAACGCAGGCCACAATACTTTGAAACATAAGCGAGAAGTTGAAGAGACATCAGAACATCCTCTTCACGAGGCATTGCAGCGAGCATTTGTGGGTTTGGGACGAAATGACGGTCCAGGAGATAGCGCGGAATGGCCGAACTTGACACAGGTTATGGGGGGGGTTGCGGTGGGGTTACTATTGTTGGGGGGGGCGGTTTGGTGGACATGCCAATTGCTGGCATTGGAGTTTGGGTTGTGTTATCTCTTATACTTTCCGTCCATCGGCGTGCGATGGGTTATGTTGAATGTATCGGCATCTGCATGGGTCTCAGACACAGTCGGGGTTGTCATCTCCAAAGAGGCGCCTGCGAGCATACTCTCACTGCCATCCATGTTTATATCTTGAATTCCGACGGCCGATTCAATGTCTGTAGTACCATTCATATCCGCATCTGGTGACTCATCAGAGGGCATGCTGTCTCCGTTAATATCATCCACCTCAGCGGTGGAATTCTGATGTCTAATTGATGGGCGCCGACGTGGTAAATTTTCTGTGGCGGTTCCAGGTCGGACTGTCGGAGATCGAAGCTGAGGTGGCGGGAGCGGGGTGGTTGGTGAGGTAGGTTGAGAAGTAACATCCGTCAGGCCGTACGAAACCAAAGCGCCTCCGACCAGATGTTCGACGGTGCGCGTTTGACGGACCAGGTTATCCATAGATTCTGCAGCTGAAACGACCTCAGTAGATTGTCCCAGGGTTGTGCCCATATCATATAATCTATTATTCCTCATACCTGGGCGAGATCGAGTTGGAGTAGTCGCCAATAACTGCTCGGAGACTATTGGAACACTGCGAGTGGGTTCCTCAGCCGGACGTGGCTCGAGTCTTGAAGTTCCAGCATTATTGGGAGATGTGTTGATAGACGGGGGCAGGGTTTGCCTGCGAATTGGTCTCTGATCTATATCAGTGCGAGTGGTGTGAGTTCCAAGAGATGAGGAAGGCTTTGAAGTGACACGATGTTCATGGCCTCTGTGACGATGGCGGCTATCCTGTGTCTGCCGATGCTTGACCTCTTCGGCCTTTTCGCGGCACTTTTCGATGACTTTGATATAGTTGCTCAGAATTGTGGCAATTACAGGGACCATGTCTGCCTCAACCACCCTAGTTCGTACGTTTTCGGTCCCTCGAACGCCAATATTGACGACGCACTGGAAAGCTAGATTCCATTTCCACATACCCATCATATCCTTGCTGCGACCCTGTTTCAGTATACAGACGAGACGTTCAATCCCACCATCAACGGTGAGAATATCACGGATGCGAGCTGAAGACGTGGTGAGGTATGCAAGGTGATTGAGGGAATTGATCAGTGGTAAGGTGGAGGTGCAGTCGAGCGCCCTGCGGTCGTACAGTGCTGTCGTAATTGCCCACTGACGCCTTGTTGACATTAGGGATGCTAAAGTTGACTTCCCGCATCTTGGTAGACTGCTGGACGCAGCCAAGGGGAACAAACTGACGTCGACGTTGATGACTTAGTGTACTTGAGAGGATACACTCAAACTTTGCTGGCAGTAAATACGCTGTCGGGGGGCGAGTTGTGGTAAAGATAGCGGGCAAGCCGTTTTGAGTATATGCCTCAGCGTCTTGGTCGCAGTCAAGGTGGTGAATAAGTCGAGGGTGAGTAGATGAGTTGATCGATAAAAAAAAAACTTGACGTAGTTTGAACCAGATATCAAGGGTAGAGAATGATGAGGTAGCAGTAGACTTGAATTGTCTCTGGATGAAGATAACGCGTTCTAGTTTTCGAGACTGTTTTGTGTGGTCGGGTCTGCTGCTCTGAGGGAGGGTCACCGTTCGTTGATGATGTTGGTTGTTGCAATAGCTCTGTTGTGGCGGACGTGATTGACGGATGGTCTAGATGTGTTGGGCTTGGTGTTTCAGGCCAAACTAGGGTGACGCTGACGGCGATTCAAAATCGAGAGAATAATGGATGCAGTTTAGACGTCAAGCATGTTCCTAGGCAGGGAGAGTATGACGATGAGCAATGTGGTAGGTGACATGAAGTGACAGGAAACAGCGAGGCATTCCCCGATGTCGTGATGGTTGGCGAGGAACGGTGAGTGAGTGCTGGACGTTTAGACCCCGAGGGAGGCTGGCTGGCTATTGGTTCCTAGATTCATGCGTTTCCCTGCGCCAGGTTGTATTACTAACCCATTAAAGTTTCATAATCTAGTCTATGAAATTCAAGACTTAAAATGCTGTCCTCAGTACAGGGTAAACTGCTTACTTCTTATATGGAACATATACTTTTAAAAAGGCTAGGGAAAAAACAATAATATAAAATAATAATAAAATAAATTAACAAGTTATATATATATATTAGAGGAGGGAGTTAAAATTAATATTTCAGATATAAATTGAAGGATATATGAAAATTGAAATTTATTAAGTTTAAGAAAAGTAAATATTAGATAATATAAAAAGCTCTACTTTATAGCTTTAATAAGATATATCTAAGCTACTAGTTGAAATTATATTACATTTTTAGCTATTAAATTAGATATTTATATATTTTCATTATTAAGTATTTTTAACCTATCTTTAATAATAATATAACTTAATATAGCTTGATTAAATTTAAAATACATTATATATTATTATTCTCTATATATTATAATATAGAAATATTACTTTTAATATAAAAAATAAGATAATATATTAAAAATAATATCTCTATATAGAGAAACTAGATTATTTAACTATAATGTAATATTCTCTCCTCTTTCTTTAATTATATTAACTATTTTTATTATAATTTTACTAGTTACTTTCTTTAGGATTATACTAGTTACTTTCTTTAAGATTATATTAAATATATTTTTAGAATTATATTAATTACTTTCTTTAAATTATATAAATAGCTTGCTCTAGTATTTTTATTATAGGTAAATTATTTTATTTTATATACTTATAATAAGAAGAAAAGTTATTATTTTTAAATATAATAAAAAGTAAAAATTTAAGGTGTTTTATTTATATATTTACTTATATATTTAAAAAGTAATGTTTTTAATTTAGGAAACTTGAATAGTAAAATAAAGTAGAAATAATAATAATAGATTTCTTACTAAATATAAATCTCTTAACTGTTTTATATTAAAATACTCTAGTTATCTCTTTAATTTTATTTATAATAATTTATTTATTTTATTAAAATAAGATTATCTAATTTAATAATATTAATTATTAAAGCTCTTTCTTTAATTAAGTTTATTTTAATATATAAATCTCATCTCTAAATTAATTATAAATAATGAGATTAGTAATATATTATAGAAAAGCTTATATTCTTTAAAGTAATATTATATAAAATAAGTATAATAATAGTAATTATAAAGCTATATTTAAAATTATTAACTATATAAATAGCTTTCTTAATATTAATTATATATAAGTTTAATAACTATAAATATTAATTAATTAATTATTATTATTAAATTAAATTTTATTAAAATAATAGAGTCTTTTAAAATTATATTAAATTAGAAATTATAATATTTTCTATATAAATAATAAAAAGCTCTAGCTATTAAGCTAAATATAAAGATTTATATTTAATTTCTACTAATGATATTTTATATTAAAACTTTACTAAATTTCTTATTTTAAATAATATATATATAGTTTATATTTAAATAATTTTTCTTCCTAATTTAATAAATAACTACCTTATTTAATATTATAAGAAATGTATTTTTACTAATAGCTATAAATTAAAATATAAAGTAATTAGTTAAAATTAAAATACTAGAAGAAAATAAAGTTTATTATTATTTTAAATACTTCTTTATATTAATTTTAATAACTAAATATTACTCTTAATTTCTTTTTATTATTAAATATAATAAGCTTTATTATAAAGTTATTTAATATATATTTTATATAATATAAAAAATAAGTCTATCTTTAATTAAATTAATCTCTAAAATAAAATCTAATATTATTTTTATAATTCTTAGATCTAACTTACTCTTAATATAATAATATATTAGCCTTAAGCTATTAATATAAGTACTAAATTAATAAATATTTATTTTAAATATTATAATTTAAAATATAACTACTATAATCTATAAAATATATAAATATATTATATAAGCTATACTTACTTTAATATTATAATAAAAGTAGATTACCCTTTTACTAACTTCTAAGAACTTAAAATATATAATAAAATTACTAGCCCTTACTTCCTTATTATTAATTCTAGATCTCTAGGCTATAGCTCTCTAGCTCTTAGAGCTTAATATATTATAAATATATAATAAACTTATTCTAATATAGAAATAAAGACCTATATTAAAGACTAGATAATTAATATAATTATTATTATAATAATTAAGACTCTTTAACTTACTAATATCTTTAAAGTATCTCTAGGATAGCTCTAAAGCTATATAATAATAGTAGTAGTCTCTTTCTTATAAACACTCTTTTCTTTAAAACTTTATCTAAAACCTAGCTATTTTTAAATTAATTATAAAATAATTATCTAAATTAAAAATACTCTAGTTAATATTAAAAATAAATTATATTAAGAAGTTATTTAAGTAGTAAATATTATTTAAAATAAAATTAATATAATTCTTATTTTTATTATAATAATTATAATTAAGTTCTTAAATAATAAATAAATAGTCTAAGCTTTTTATTAAAAATATAATTATCTTCTAACTTTTTTTATAATATTTATAAAAAAGATTTAATTAGAAAATATTTTAAATAATATTAATACTCTTTTTTTTAAAAATAAATATAATAAACTAAATATTTATTACTAAAGTAAGGAAGATATAAAGCTAATTTAAAACTAATATATATTTAATATTAATTATTTATCTCTTAATTATTAAAAAAATTAATTTATTATATAATAAAGAGCTAATTTTAATATATAAAATATTTAATTATAAGCTTTATAATAAGAGCTTTTAATTTAAATAATATTATAAATATTATATTATATAATTATAATATAGATAATATAATATTAATATATATCTAGAAGAGAGCTAAAAGAGAGATAGTAATTATCTAGCTATTAATAATAATAAAGAACTAAGCTATATACTTTATAAAGCCTATATTTAATATAAAACTAAACTTACTTTATAAGAACTTACTATTACTAAAATATAAAAGTAAATTACTTTATATATCTTTATTAATATATATAGAATTTAAATAATAATACTTATTAAAGTTAAAGAATTATAAGAAATACTTTATAATTAACTTAAATTCTTCTATTTATAATATAAATATTTCTTTATAGAGAATACTCTCTTACTTACTTATATTATTTATTAATACTCTCTTTCTTTAAGAAAAGAGCTTATATTATATTTATAATTCTTAATTAATAATAAAACTCTTTGTATTAAGCTCTTAATTATAAAAGTAATATATTAGAATATAAAGAATAAACTAAATCTTACTTAATTAATACTTTTTTTCTAAGCTAGATATAATATAATTATATTCTAGAGCTTTATTAAAATATTAAAATATAGAAACTTATATATCTAGAAATAATATTATATTATTTAATTTATATTAAAAAATAAGCTATATTATATATATATATATATAAGTAATATAAGTTTATAATATAAATATATAATATAAAAATAAACTAATATATAATAACTTTCTTATATTAATAAATTTAAATTATAATTACTTATAATTCTTTAAGTAAAGAAATAAAAATTAACTTAATATAAATTTTATATAAATTTACTTTAAAGTTCTCTCTCTTTTTATTAATAACTTTAATAGTTTTAATTATATTTTATAATATATTTATATAAGTCTTAATATAATATCTTAAATAGAGTTATTACTTTTTTAATAATATATCTTTAATTATAAAGAGATAGAGAGATTAATTAGAATATATTTAAATATATTTTTCTTAATTAAAATAATATATAATTTAATAAAATTATTAATTAAATAAAATAGAAACTACTTTTAATAATATTTTATTTAATATAGTACTAGAAGTATAATATAATTATTAGAAATTAATAATAAAATAATAATATAGTAAATATTATTAAAAAATATTAAATAAGCTAGATAATATTATTTATATATAAAAATAATAATAAACTAGTAAAATCTCTTTAATTTAAAATATATTAAAATTAATATATAATTAAAGTAAATAAATTATTTTAATATAAATATATAATAAATATTACTAATAATTATAAAAGTTTCTAAATTTTTAAATATTAAGTTAAATAATATAATAATATTATATTAAAATTACTATAAGTTCTATTATTAAATTAAGTAACTTTTCTTTTATTAGAACTTTTAAAGAGAAAGTTAATATTTTATTTAATATTTCTTCTTATCTTTAATAAGAGATATTAATAATATACTCTTACTTTTACTTTACTTTTAAAAAGAAAATAATTTAATACTTCTTACTTATATAATTATAATAGATAATATTTATATTATCTTTATTAATATTTAATTATAGAAATTTATAAATTTCAATGTAATTCTAGTAAAATTCTTTAAAGTATATAGCTATAACTTTTATAAAGCTATAATTAATATAATAATAGCTAGCTTTAAATTTAAAAATTTTTTATCTTAATATTAATATATAAATATTATAATTATTTTTAAATAAAAGAAAACTTAATAAGAAAAATATAAAATAAGAACTTTATATTTTATCTTTTTTCTTTATATTTTAAATAAATTAATTAAATTAATTTTTATAATTTATTTTATAACTTATATAAAGAAATTATTAAGGACTAATTAAACTATAGGTACTTAAGGCAGGAATTTCTAATTAGGTAGCCTTAAAAACGCAAGGGTATATAACTATAGTAAAAAGATAAGGACTAACTTATATAGTAATTAAGCAGTAGTGAGATAGTAAGGAAGTTATTGCGTATATATTGCAAGTCTACTACAAGTTCCTAGCTACCTAGCTTACTAACTTTCACTTCTTAGTAATAATCTATTTTATAAATTTAATAGAAATATTAACTTCTTTTAGAAAGCTAAATAAAGAATTAATAAAAATATTCTATAGAATTAGTAATTATATTAATAATTAAAATAATATATATAGTTTAAAATTATAATAATTTAACTTTATTTTTTTAATTTAACTTTATATAAGTCTTTAATTTAATTAATTATAAATATTTACTAAATAAGCTTCTCCTTATAAAACTATTATTATAGCTTTTATATCTCCTATATTCTTATTTTAATTTATATATAATATATCTTTAAATTAAGTAAGTCTTTACTTAGATTTTTTTATTAAAGTAAGTATTTTATAAAGAACTTTATTATTTTCTATTTTATTTATTCTCTTTATTTCTAATTTTTATAAATTCTTAAAGAAAGTAAAAAGTATAACTATTATTAGCTTTATAAATAATATAAATATTTCTATATTTAAATATAATATAAAAAAAACTAAAGTTTAATTTAAAATTATATAAAAAATAATATTTTAATAAACTATTAAAATTAAAATAACTTTTAAAAATAAAAAAGTATATTTAATATATTTTACTAGAATTTATAATTTAGCTCTTTAATATATTTAATTTAGTAATATATAAATTAAATTTTAAAAGTCTAATTACTTTCTTAAAATAATTATTTATAAAAAAGTTAATTAGAAATTATATATTATTAACTTTAAAAATTATAATAAATATATAAAGTATTTACTTTAAAGCTATATACTTTATTTATAATTAAATTATAAAATTAATTATTTCTTATAAAAGTACTACTTTTTATTAATTAATAAAAAAAGATAAAAAATTATATAAATTAATAATAATATTTTAATTACTTTAAAACTAGGTCTTTAAAGTAATTACTAGTACTTTTAAAATAATTTTAATATAAACTCTTTATATAAAAATAAAGATTTCTTTATTAAATTCTTTACTTTAATTATTATATTATCTAATTTAGAATTATATAAAAAGTAATAGAGAAATAATATTAATTTAATAAATAACTATTTTAATAATATATTAAATATAAATTTACTATTATTAAAAGTATTAAATAAAGTCTCTTTTTAAAACACTAGTAAAATAAAAAGCTAGCTAAAGTTTTTAATTAAATAATAAAAAAGTAATATAATAAATTATTATTTAAAATTAGAAAGATTAAAATAAATATAATAAAGTAATTTAATATAAAATATTATAACTTTAAAGTAATTAATAAAAATTTAAATATTTTTAAAAAAATATTAAAGCTCTTTACTTATTTAAATAAAATAAAATTATATATATTTAAAAAAAAATCTTTCTTTATAAAGTTTTTAAAATATTTTTATTTTATTATTATATAAATTTAAAAATAAAATAATTTATTATATTATTTTATATTATTAATAATTTAATATATAAAAAGTATTATTATAAAATTTATTATAGTTTTATATTAATTTTTTAATAATTTTAAAAAAATTATAAATAATAAAATATATTATAATATAATTTCTAGAACTTTATTTTATTTTTAATTTTTCTTAATAATAAAATTAAATAAAAAAAAGAAAAAAAAACTAAAATCTTTATAAAATTTTTATTACTTTTAAATCTTTAAATAATTAAAAATAATTATTTAAATATTTAAGAAAAATCTCTTTTTATTTAAAAAGAAAAAACTTACTATTTCTTTATATTAACTATTATCTAGAAATTACTAAAGTTAATAAAAATATTATTATTTTTAATTTATTTCTAGATTTTAATTATAATAAAGCTTACTTTTATTATCTCTCTTTTCTTAGACTTCTTCTTAGAGCTCTTCTTCTTCTTTTTATCTTTTAATTTCTTCTTCTCCTTCTTCTTCTCCTTCTCTTCTTCTTCTCCTCCTCTTCTTCTTAAACTAGAGCCTAATAAGTTTAAAGTACTATAAAAGAGAACTAATAACTTAATTAATTTATTAATATTTTTATTATAAATATAAGCTATTTTAATATGTTAATATTATAAAATATTTTAATATATTAATATTATAAAATATTTTATTATATAATATATTAAATTACTTTCTAGAAATTATAAAATATTAATTATTATATTTTTAATAATATTATATTAGTTATATTTTATATTTTAAAGAGCTATTTTTTTAATATCTCTCTTTTTTATTTTTTTCTTAATATTATTTTTAATATTTATATTCTTTTCTTTATAATTTAAAATATTAATATATATATTTTATATTAATAAATATAAGTTATATAATTAATAAACATAAGTTACCTAATTAATAAATATAAGTTATATAATTAATAATTATTAAATCTTTAAATAATAGGAAATAGTATTTAAATTAAAGTTTATATTTAATTATTTATTATATTAATTATAATATAAAGCTATTATTTTTATTAAATATATTTTTAATATATATATAATATAAAAAATATTTTATATTAAATTTTTATAATAATAAATAATAAGAATTACTTTTATATTTTAAATATAATATTAAATAACTTAGCTTTTTATTATTTCTTCTTTTTTTAAAAAATAAAGTTAATATTTAATATATAATTATAGAGATTATAATAAACTCTTATAAACTTTTTTTTAAAAAAGTTTTAAAAATTATATTAATTATCTTTAGTTAATTTAAGTAAAATAATAAATTAATTAAAAGATTAAATAATTACTTATATTATTATTATTATTTTTAAAATTAATATTATTATTTTATTAATAACTTTAATTTATATTAATTTTAAATAATAAATATAAATCTCTAGATTAAAAAGTTAATTTATTTTATATAAAGTTTAAAAAAGAAGAAAAAGTAAGAAAGTAAATATAAGAGAGTTTATTATTATTATAATAAGTTTAATATTATAGTAATAATAGCTAATTACTATAACTTCTTACTAGCTAGTATTAAAATACTACTTATTGTCATAGGCTCAAGCCTAGGGGCTTGGGCTTGTTCCATGATACTAGGCCTTATAGCTGGTTGGATAGCTACAGTAAGTAGCTATTTAATATGTATCCTTTTGCCATAGTGGCCAAGGGTATCGGCCTGGCAGCCGATGATGGCCGTAGCGGCAGCTATCACTTTAGCCTTATTAAGGCCAGCCTATCACACTTATAATTATTAAACTAAGTTATATTTATATTAATACTAAGTTTATCTCTCTCTCTCTAAAAAACCTCTCTCTTTAATAAAAAGTAAGTTAAATAGTTATACTAGTCTAGCTATTAAATTTACTATATAATTATAATATACTTAACCTAGATCTAAATAGAGTATTATATAGAGATTTTTATCTAGCTTTAATATAGTTTTTTCTATATTATTATCTATAGATATATTATTATTATACTATCTATTACTTATAGAAGGTAGAATATATAGTATATCTATAGATAATAATATAGAAAAAACTATACTAAGACTAGATAAAAATCTCTATATAATACTCTATTTAGACCTAGGTTAGATATATTATAAATATATAATAGATTTAATAGCTAGGCTAATATAATCATTTAACTTACTTTTTATTAAAAAGAAAATATTTTTAAAAAAGAAAATAAGCTTAATTTTAATATAAATATAATATAGTTTAATAATTATAAATATATTATATTATAATATTAACTAATAGAATATTATAATAGCTAGTAATTATTATTATAATATTAAATTTATAATAATAATAATAAACTCTCTTATATTTATTTTCTTATTTATTTTCTCTTTCTTTAAGCTTATTATATATAGTAAATTATCTTTCTAATTTAAAAAATTATATTTATTTTAAAATAATAATAATAATATAAGTAATTATTTAATTTTTAATTAGTTTAACTTTTTTTATTTATATTAATTAAAAGTAGTTAATATATTTTTTAAGTACTTCTTAAAAAAGAGCTATAAAAATTTAGTATAATCTTTATAATTATATATTAAATATTAATTATATTCTTTAGAAAAAAAGTAATAAAAGTTAAATTATTTAATACTATATTTAAAATATAAAAAATATTCTTATTATTTAGTATTATAAAAAGTTTAATATAAAATATACTTTATAGTCTATATCTATATAACAATATATTTAATACGCTAAATCATTTTGATATATAATTAATATAATAAATAAATAAATAGAGATATTTTAATTTAACAGGTCTTTTTTTCTTACATTATTTAACAATTTAATAATTATTAAATTATATACGTATATTATTCATATAAAATTCTATTATTAGTATTTTAAATATAAAGCAAGCAATATTATCAATATTAAAAATAATATTAACTTACAAATAAAATTACTATAATATTATTAAAGAATAATAATTAATAATCTCTTTATATTTTTAAAAGTAATTTAATAAATTACTAATAAAATATTTTATAATAATAATATATTAAAATAGTTTATATTTATAATAAAGATATTAATAAATTAATTAAATAGCTAGTTCTTTTTTATAGTATTTTAAATTCTTTAAACTTTAATTTAAGAGAAAGAGAAGAAGAGAAAGAAGAAGAGAGAATTAAGAAAAAAAAAAAGAAAGAGAGCTCTAAGAAGAAGTTAATAGAAAGTAAGATAATAAGAGAAAGCTTTATTATAATTAAAGTTTAAAAGTAAGTTAAAAGTAGTAATATTTTTAATAAATTTAATAATTTAGTTAGTAATTAATATAAATAAATAGTAGGTTTTTTCTTTTTAAATAAAGAGAGATTTTCTTAGGTATTTAAGTAGTTACTTTTAGTTATTTAAAGACTTAGAGCTAGTAAAGGTTTTATAAGAGTTCTAATTTCTTTCTTTTTTTTTATTTAGCTTAATTATAAAAAAGAATTAGAAAATAAAGTAATAATAATAATAATAATAATAATAATAATAATAATAATAATAATAATAATATATTTCTTATATAATAGAAAATATATATTATAGAGTTAATACTTTATTTAAATTAAATAGTATAATAATATTAAATATATTTAATTATTTTAGTAAATTATAGATATTTTTCCTTTTTAAAATATTAAAAAGAATATAGTTTTCACTAGCTAACTAGCCAAGTATATATACAATAAGTAAATTAATAATCTTTATTTCTTTATTCTTTTATTCTTCTAATCACCGCTAATTTTAGCATGTCGAAAATACTTCATACCAACCCATGCCACAATTACCCACACCCACGCGAGCACACAAGTCAGGATCAGCAGTGCAGGATAGTATCCGACAATAGGCAGCGTGGGGTCGTCCTCAAGTTCTGGCGGCGCATATGGGGTCTTTCCCACATCCCATGCCCAGCTCCAGGTATTCAAGCATGATCCCATACCGACGATAAACACAAGCCAAGTCACTGTTAGGACAACCCAGCCCCACCACTCTGTCTCTGAGTAGTCCCAGTCAGAATTAGGCGGTGGCAAAGTTGTTGAGGTTATTCCGCTATATGATAACGGTGATTTCGATTGCTGGAAAGACCTCGATCGTTTTGTTGTACTCAAACTCGCGAAATAACCCTCGGAGCCAGATGAAGTTGACATGCCACATCTCGAAACATCTGGACCAAGTTGAGTTTGAAGCGCATCTTCTTCATCAGTTGTAGAAATATATGTAGTGGGCTGCTTTGAGCTTGTATCGGACGTAAGTGTGACTCTTGTTGGCGAGACTGGCATAGTAGTTGCCGTCGGATGAGAGATGGACCCGAGAATAGGTGGTGGCATGACGCAGTCGGCGATAGCGAGACCAAGCGCGTCATGTTCAGTCATGTTGGCATTGGATGCAGCCTGAGAAATCCTGTAAGGTATAGACACCGCTTGGTATGTATTAATGGCTAGCCCCTTGCCTTCTCGTCTATCGCGCTGGGCACCTCTACCCAGTAGCGCTGCCTTTCGAAGAGATCCTTTCCGGCGTCGACTCTTTTGCTGTGGTGTTAAACTGGTGTTGGTAGGCTCAGCTGGCTGCATATTGTTGTCTTGACTCTCAAGCCTTGATCTACGCGAGGAAGACATTATAAATCAACCCTGAAAAGATGAGCTTTTTGGGCATGTAGTCGGCAAATCAAAGGCGGTTCAGATATCCACACCTACATATTTCAGGAACATAGAGAAAGGAAGTCTCACCGTCGTAAGGTAACACAATAGGCCTGATCGGCTGGAGGGGTTTGCTGTCATCCTCAGAGCATGAATTTTAAAACTCCCTGGGTCACATTTTGTTGAAGCGCAGCAGTGTCATTGTGTTCTATGTTGGCTGTGTTGACCGTTGTTTCCCACTTCTTACTCGAGGCTTTAGGTGACCTAGTTACACTATGCTGAACTAGGGTAGTATTCTATATAATTTTCCACTAATATTATAATGTTTATATTTATTATTTTAACCATGTATTATAAAAATACTAGCTATCTTATATATGAAGCCCTTAGTTTAATAACAATATATCTACTTTGTAATTATTATCCTTAGAACAAATAAGCTTATTATACTATTACCTTATATACTTTCTCTACTAGAAGTATAATAGTAATAGCCTTTTCTTTATAAAATTATTATTTTTTAAATTTACTAAAAGTAAATTCTCATTTTAGTTACTTATAAGTTGATTATTTAAATTTAGAATATATTAATTAGTATTAAGAATTACTTATATTAAGAACTATATAAATAATAAAATATTTTAAAATATAAATTTAATATAGTAAGGTAGAGAATAAGACTTGCTCCTCGAGATAACAGTCTCTAGTTATATAGATTTATAGAACTTAATATAAGTAAGAATATTATAATAGCTAGAAAAGTATACTCTTTTTTATTATACTATTATTTCTTAAAATTAACTATTTAATATCTCTTTATTAAGTATATTATTATAATAATATATTTAATTAAATAAAAATATATATTATTATATTAATTAGAATTATTAATAGTAATTATATATTATAATAGATTTTTTATATTAACTATACTTAAAGATAGATTATATATTACTTTTTAAATTACTAAAATTAAGAGAATATATATATTATTATTATTAAACCAAAGGCTTTTTATATAATATAAGATATATTTCTATAATATATTTTAAATAGTAAATATATATTAAATTTAGAAAATAGATTATTACTAACGAGTAAAAGTTAGTAAGCTAGATAGCTAGAAACTTATAATAAACTTATAATATATATATAATAATCTCCTTACTGTTTTACTACTACTTAATTATTATATAGGTTAGTTTCTTATTCTCTTATATGATTATATACTCTTTATTTTTAAGGCTACTTAATTAAAAATCTCTACCTTAAGTACTTATAGTTTAATTAGCTTATTTAGCTCTTAATAAGTTTCTCTTTAATATAATTACTATATTATAGCTATTTTACTATAATATTATAATAATATAGGACGTATAGAGCTCTCTCTAGTTACTAGATTATAAATACTTTTATAATAAGTTCTATTTATAAAATTTATAATAAAAGCTAGCTCTTTATATCTCTATATATAAATAGTAAAGCTTTATTAGATAGTAGCTAATAATAATAATATTATAATAATATAGCTCTTAGTTCTTTTTATATTCTTAATACATTATTATAAAATATAAAAAATAAATTAATTATAAAACTCTAACTATAAATAACTCCTATCTAGTAATTAACTTTATATAAATAAATTAACTTTTTTATAATAATTAACTTTTTTTTTCTTTTTTAAACTTTATTTAATTTTATAAGTAACTCTACTTACTTATTATAATTGTATTATTAAAAGTTAATTATTTAATTATAGAGCTACTACTAATTTAATAATAGAATTTTAATTTAAAATTTTAATCTCTTATCTTCTTTATTATAATATAACCTCTTAGTTTATCTTATTATTATTTTAATATTAAATATAATTAAATTCATAATACTCTTCTTTATTTAATAATATAAACTTCTCTTTATATAAAAGCTCTTTAATATATTTATATAAAATAGCTATTAATTTACTAATATAATATTATTCTATCTTCTACTATTACTTTATTACTTACTTTATAAAGGTTCTCTTAATATATTATTATAATATAATTATTAATATATTAATTTAAAATTAAAATTTTCTCTTTTTATTATATTAATATAAACTCTTCTTTATATAATATTCTCTAGTTTTTTATTATAATATAATTATAACCTTACTAATTAATATTAAATCTTCTTACTTCTATTATTATTATCTCTTAATCTATATAATATTATAACTTTTTTCTTCCTAGTTACTAATTTACTATTATAATAAAACTACTATTATAAAATAGAACTCTAAGGTAAGTTTACTATCTTTATAAACTTATTTTATAAAAATTATCTTTACTATTATTTACTACTAGGTCTTTATTAACTTCTTATAAAATTACTATTATTTACCTAGTATTATATCTTCTATTTTATTAATTAAAATATAAAAAGTAATATTTCTTTTATTATTATAATATTTTATATAAATATTAACTTTTTTATTACTTTATTATTATTTTATAATTAATTTATTATTATATAGCTAAATTAGCTAAATATATTTAATATTATATTTAAAATAAAATTTATATTTCTATTATTAATTACTTTTTAAAACTTACTAAGTTTATTATAATATATTATAAAAATTACTTCTTTTAATAAAGTAAGTTCTTTTAGTTAATTAAGTACTAGATTATTATTAATATATTAATAAGTTATATTTTATATTTTATAATAATAAGTTACTTAGTAGCTTATAATTAATAAAAAAGCCTTTATTATTTTACTAGTAAGCTTTATTATAATTATTACTTTTTAATAATAATTTAAAAGAATTTACTATAGAAAGTTCTATAATTTAACTAGCTCTTAATATTATACAACTCTTGTATAGATTTTTCTTTTATAAACTATTATTATTATTTTATTCAATATAAGTATTATTTTATTATTATCTTATTATTAATTTACACTACTTAATTTATTAATCTAATAATATTTTAATAATAATAATAATCTAGTAATATTAAAGTAAATTATATTTACCTAATACTTAAGATAATAAAAAGTAGTAGTTAATTAATTATAACAATTACTAGTAAATTACTTATTATTTTATTTTTATACATTTACTTATCAACATTAAAATAGCCTCTTAAATTAATTATTAATTATTTTATTAAAGATAATTATAAAGTAATTATTACTAGAATTGAATTAATATAAAATAGTTTTTAATTTTTTTCATTTAATTATTTTTATATAATTTACTATTATAACTACTAATTCTTTATAAATTTATTAGTAATATATATTAATTATATTAATTATAAGAGTTTTATTCTAATATTCTTTAATAAATAATTATTAATTTTAAAATTATTATAATTAAGTTATTAATTAAGTATTTCTTTTTAATATTATTATTTTAATAAATTATAATATATCTATATTATTTTTATTTTTATTAATAAAAAGGCTTTTTTTTATATTTTTTTAATTAAAAAATATATTATAAATTTATAAGTTTTTAGTAAATTTAATTTATATATTAAATTATAATTTTTAATAATTTTTAAATATTTATAATATTTTAAATATATAATAACTAGTTTTCTTATTAATTACTTGAAGTTAATATACTTAGTTAATAAAATATAAATTATTCTTTCTAAATTTTATATTAATATATTCTTTATTATTATATTTTATATATAATTATCTTATATTATAAAGTTATTACTAAATTATTTTAAAATATTTATTATATTTCTTTAATTTTATATATATTTAATTTCTCTTCTATTTATTAATAATTTATTTATTTTTCTTTTCTTTTATTTCCTTAAAGCTATATATTTCTTATTTATTTATAATAAATTTATTAAGAAATAATAATAATAAGCTTTATTTTACTTTTTTTTATTTAATTATATTATAATAATCTAGCTTTCTTAATAATTTCTTTATAAAGTTTAAATAGCTTAGTATATAGTAAATTTTATATTTAAATTTATTTAGTATATTTAATATATATATTTACTTATAAATTAGCTATTACTTTATAAAAAGAGATTTATAATTTAAGTAATTAATTTAAATTTAAATAATATAATAATTATATATTATATAATATCTCTAGATTTAAATAATCTTCTAGATTATAAGTAATTTAATATTAAATATATAAAAATAAAGCTTTACTTTTATTAGCTTTTTTAATATATATATAACTAAATATTAGGAATCTCTTTATAATTATAATAATATTATATTAATTATATACCTTAAGATATTAATCTTAATATAAATTAATAAATCTAGGTTAAAAATATATTAAAATAAGTACTTTAATAAAAGTACTTTTTAATTTTTTAAATATTATTATTTTATAAAGTGTATAATTATAAATCTCTTATAAAATCTTATAAACTTAAGAAATATTAAAATATTATTTATATTATAAAATATTAATTGCTTTATAATAACTTTAATATAATTTTACTTATTTTAATTTTTATTAGTAATATTATAAGTTTAAAAAAAGTTACTTTAAAAACTAAGAATTTATATTTTTATAAAGTTTATATATAACTTTATATTATATAGTCTTTTAAAAATCTAATAAGTATACTATAAATATATTATAAGTAAATAATATATTTATTATTAAAAATTAGAATATTATTAAATAGATAATATAATAATATTAATAAAACTTTTAAATACTTTATTAATATAGTTTTAGAAAGTAATTAGTATATTAACTAAATTAAAAAACTATAACTTTATATTTAAAATAATTATAATAATAATAAAATACTATATTTTACTTATTTTCTTTATAAATATTTAATTAATAATATATATTCTTAATATCTAGCTTTATATAAATAATCTTTATATATAGTTAATTAAAAATTTTAATTATTAATAATAATAATACTTTATTTTTTTAAATAATTATATCTAAATTTTTATAATTTATATATAATTATAGTATTTTATTAAGATTAAATATAAATAAAATAGATATATTAACTAAGTTTTTTAAATATTAAATTTAATCTTAGTTTATATAATCTCTAGGTAATTATAAAGAACTTATAATTTCTTATTAATAAGATTATAAATAAGTCTTTATAAAGATATTTTACTTACTTCTAACTTAATTATATACATTTAGCTCTTAAAGAAAGCTAATTTCTTTAATATTATTAAATTAAATATATTCTTATAGTTTAAGTATTTAAATAATAGCTCTATTTCTATACTCTTATTACTATTTTATAATATATAGTTTTTATTTTTAATATTTTCTAGTTTATTATTTATTATTATATTTTAATTATATATAAAAATAGTTATAATATTATTAATTATACTTCTAGCTTTTTATAAAGCTATAGTTATATTATTATAAAAAATATATTTAATAAACTACTTATTATAATAAGATCTATAAATTTACTTTATTTAATTAAGATCTTCTAATAATTATTACTTTATCTAGTAATATAATAATATAAAAGATAGTTTTCTAATATTTTATTATACTTTTATTATTTTAAATTTTAATTACTTTATTAATTTTTTTTAAAAACTTTAATTATATTATATTAAATATTTTAAATACTTCTTATTATAAAATATAGTTTTATTACGTTTTTATTTATTAATAAGTTTAAATATATTAATAATGTATTTATATTTATATCTTCTAGTATATTTACTACTTTTTTAAATAAGACCTTACTATTAATAAATTTATAATTTAGACTTATTTATAATAAACTATAATCTCTAGCTATAAGTAATATTAATTTAAATATTATTTAATATAACTATAAATAAATCATTATTAAATTAATATCTTTTAATAATATATTTATTATTATTATAAATTTTATAATTTAGCTTTATATATCTAGATTTAATATAGCTTTTAATATTATATTATAATAAGATAAAGACTTTTATAAATATTATAATCTCTATCTTTATTATATTAAATATTAATAAAGACTATAATATTAACTCTTCTAAAAGTAATTTTTACTTATAATTTTATTATATAAAACCCTTACTAAATCTCTAGGAAATTATTATTAATTACCTATCTTTATAATACTAGTAGTAAATATAAAATTATATAAGAATATAATTTTACTCTTTAGTTTAATTTAAAAGCTTAGTTTTAATTTAAATTTATTTTTAAAAAAACTTCTTAAATAACTAGCTCTTAGCTTATTATATATATACTAACTTCTATTTTATTATTAGCTTATAATTATATAAATTCTTTATTATTTTTTAAAAAATATATATAATTTCTTAAAAATTATTTTTAAAGATAATTTCCTTAAAGCTAATTAATTATAATTATATTATATAATCTTTTTAATATATAAGTTAATTAATAAGACTTTTAATTATTTAATTTAATAATAAAAAATATTTTCTTTAATATAAATATTAATATTATATTTATATAATTATAAATTACTTTATCTCTTATTTTTATAAATATATATTTAATTTACTTTTCTTCCTTTTTCTTAATATATATACTAATTATTAAGTAATTATATTAATATTATAGTATTAATAATAACTACTTATTTAAGAGTTTTATTTTTAATATATAATATTTTAAAAATTATATCTCTTCTCTTTCTTTCTTTAGATTTTTAATTCTCTATTTCTTATTAATAATTTACTTTTATAATATAACTATTTTACTATATTACTATATCTTAGCTAGCTCTTTTATAATATTTTAATTTCTATTATAATTAAATTAAGACTTTTAAGCTTAATTAAAACTTAAATATTAAAAAGATCTAAAGTTAATAATCTTTTTATTTTAAAGTTTAATAAAAAATTTTTAATATTACTTTATAATAAGTTCTTTATAAAATTAATATAATTTTATAATAATTTTTTAGTACTTTAATTAAATATATTTATATTTTATATTATTTTTCTTATTAATTAATAGTTCTAATTTTTAAAATAAAGCTAATTTATTAAATTTAGAAAATAAATTATTATTAAAAAGTAAAAATTAATAAATAAAGTAGCTAGAAACTTATAGTAAACTTATAATATATATATATAATAATCTCCTTATTATTTTACTATTACTTAATTATTATATAAATTAGTTCTTACTTTTTTATTATAATTATATATCTTTATATTTTTAAGACTACTTAATTAGAAATCTCTACCTTAAGTATCTATAGCTTAATTAGTATATTTAGTCTCTAATAATATAAGCTTTGTATATAATAGTAGATAATTAATTTTATAATATTAAAATAGAGCTATAAAGAGTACTAAGTTAATAAGATTTTATAAATAGTAAAAGATAGTAATTTTATAAATATTATAATAAAAAGAATATTAAAATAAATATTAAAAGTACTAGTAAATATAAGTAAAATAAATATTAAAATTAAAAGCTAAATAAAAGAATAAAATATAAATTACAGAAAAAGTATTATTATTTAATAAATTAGTACTAATACTAATAAGTAATAAAAACTAAAAAACTAAGTTTTAAAATAAGTAAATATAGCTTATAATAAATTATTTCTTAACTTTATTATTATTTCTATTCCCTTAATTAAGAGAGTATTATTATAAATATTAAAAGAGCTAAAAAGTAATCTCTTTCTTAATATTCTTCCTTTCTTTATTATTTATATTATTAAGATCTTATTAAGATTAATATTTTATATATAAATATTAATTTTAATAAGAAAAATCAGATAATATATTAGAAGTAGCTCTCTTATTTAAAGAAGCTAGATTATTTAATTATAATATAAAATTTGCTTTTTTTAAATTATATTTAACACTTTCTTTAAGATTATATTAATTACTTTTTTTTTAGTATTTTTATAATAAATAAATTATTTTATATTTTATATTTATAATAAAAGGAAAAGTTATTATTTTTTAATAATATTGTTCTTAAGTATTATAGAAATAGAAAATATTTTATTTATATATTTATTTATATATTTAGAAAGTAAAATTTCTAATTAAGATATTTTAATATTAAATAAAATAGAAATAAATAATAATAAATCTCTTAATAAATATAAAATTTCTTAACTTCCTTATATTATTATATTTAAGTATTCTTTTAATTTTATTTATAATACTTTATACTCTTTATTATACTAAGATTTTATCATTTAGTAATATTAATTATTATAAATTATTTTTAATTAAGTTTATATTATATAAATTAATTTACTAAAGTAATATTAAGTTATTAAATAAGTTAAGTTTTAATTTATTTTATGAAGTACTTAATTTAGCTTACTAGCTTTATAATTAACTAGCTTAATTTTTTATATTTTTTTATATTTAATTAATTTATTTTATAAAATAAAAAATAAAGTTAAGAGTTACTTTCTCTATTAATATATTTTCCTCTTAAAGTAACTTATAATATTAGAACTTTAATATTATTACTTAAAGTATATTAATTTTAATAAACTAGCTTTATAATATATTATAAGTAAGTATTAATTCTTTTATTAATATATTTAAAAAAGAATATTCTTTAAATAAGAAGAGTAAGTTTCCTCTTTTACTATAGCTAAGTATAGTCTATACTTAAGTACCCTATTCTAAGAATAACCTAAGTTAAAGCTCGAGTTTATAATAGATAAATTTAATAAACTATATGTTTACTACTAAAGTAAAGAAAATATAGAGCTAATTTAAAGCTAACTTATAATTAACTCTAATTATTTATTTTTTAATTATTAAGAAGATTAATTTATTATATAATAAAAGACTTATATTAATATATAAAGTATTTAATTATAAACTTTATAAAAAGAGCTTCTAACTCTACTAATATTATAAGTATTTTTAATATAACTATATTATATAATATCATAATATATACTAAGATATAGATAATATAATATAAATATATATCTTAAAGAAAGCTAGAAGAGAGATAATAGTTATCTAGCTATATATAATAATATAAAATAAAGCTATTGACTTTATAAAAAACTATACTTAATATAAAACTAATTTTACTTTATAAAAGCTTATTACTATTTAAATATAAAAATAAGCTACTTAATATACCCTTATTAATATATATAGAATCTAAGTAATAATACTCCTTAAAGTTATAAACTTATAAGGAGTACTTTATAATTAACTTAAACTCTTCTACTTTTAATATAAATATCTCTTATAGAGACTATCTCTCTAGTAATCTATATCTCTTATTTATATCCCTATCTCTTGAAAGAGTCTAAATTATATTAATATTAAAATTATATAGCTATACTTTCTATTTTAATTATAACTTATATATAAAGAAATTATTATTAATATTATTAACTTATACTTTAGCTTAAGTTATTATTAAAAGATATATATAGTTTATATAAACTATATATATACTATATGTAAAGAACTATATATAATCTTATTTATTATTGAAATCTTTACTTTTGATCTTAGAGTTATAACTAATTATCTACTTAATTAAGTTTCAAAGTAGAAACACACATTTATCTTTAGGTATATTATTATAAAATAATACACTAGAGAAATATTATATTATGATTTTAGACTGATTTATATTACTTTCAGGTATTATATTTATTATTGAGAAAGAGTGAGGTAGGATGTGTTCAAGTATAGTAAGCGCGTGGAGGGAGGGAACAGGTTAATTACTTTGTACAACAGAGTAGTCTCACTTCTACGTATGCTATAGCAACTTCTGACACTTCTTGCCCTAACTTATTCATTGCTAACTTGGTGTATAAATTTAATATGAACTGTCTCCTGCGAATAGCGCTATGGCTTGCGAATTAGAGGAGGTTATCGCGCAGCTACTTATCTTGATCTCATGTGCTGGTGAAGAAGGTATGTGGTTTGACAGTTTACACCAAATATTGCGATATACTGGCTTCCGTGATGAGTACTGCCTGTGTTCTACCCGTTTGCTGTGCATCTTTTCATAGCGGCATCTGAAAGAATCTGACAAACAGAATAGGTTGCCTAGCTACTGATCTGGTCGATGCCATCCGAAACATACCCATTGCACATGGCGTGTTGTCAACCGAGCCACTGCAATGGACAGTACCTGGCCACAGTTTTGCGTCTCTTGGCTCGGCAAGAACCATGTGGAAGTGGCTTGTAGAGAGAAATGATGTGTCGGTTGGTCCGCAGAGAAAGTTTAATCACCTCATTCTAGACGACATTTTGGTTCTCTTGTCTCCATCGTCACGAACACCAGGCAACAAAAAGTATGATAATCCGATATCGGCTGTGCAAGCGACTCTCGAAAGGAAGGAGAAGCCATATCTCGATGCTGAGGATATACGAATTTGCACCTCTGAAGATACTATGTGGGAAGCAATCACTGGCCACGCAGTTGACTACAAGCGAGTACCGCGATCTGAGTGGCTTTTACTCCTGGGCATTGCATCCTCCAAGTCACAAGGCATCCTGCAAGGGGATCTGGGTAGACTTGTGGATCAAGACAAGCGGTCCGTTCCCAAGAGAACAGATTCGCTTCATAGCAAGGGCTATATCGCAAAGAGGACAACCCTAATCAAGGGAACCAAGACGAGCAAACTATGGCTGAAGTCATTCGCGCCTCCGCTCCCAAAGGATGGCGAACTTGATGAAAACCAAGCGACGATAAGGCTCTCACGGCAGGCGCTAGTGGCAGACCTTGAGTCTGTCCCTTGGCACACCAGGTGGACTGGCAATGATATAGACTATACCGCCTTGGCAACTACTATCATGGCTGTTACTCGGGGCTGGGGTGTCTTGCGTCTGCAAGACCTGAAGGCTAAACTAGGAGTTGTCGGCATGCGCTGGCAGATGAAGGTCGTGTCAAAGGTGTGTCGGTTTTTGAATGCTATAGACGCTATTCAATATGTTGCTGCAACCCTTGACGGCCGAATTTTCAAAGATTGTATTAGGTATAAGAGAGACTTGAACAACAGGGACTGGTCTGTCTTCTTGGCTACAGGCAAACGCATTAATGGGCAGACCAAGACTCATAACTTTCTTGGACAGGGATTTGAGAATGTTCCTCATCAATTCGCTAGCCAGCAAGCGAATACATTAAGTCTAGTCATTTCACCCCCTTGGTCTATGGACAATCCAATACCTGCTACCATTGCAATGACGGTACAAAACATGGAGCAGAGGGGGTTGACAAACCCAGACATTTATGCCATAACATTGGGTTCAACTTTCACACGCTACCTTTCATCAATGACTACATCTATCTCGTCACCTGGCATCCAGCCTCGTCACTTGAGGCATCTGCAAATGCGGAGCGAGCACATCAGAACTGGCAAAATTGCCTCATATCGATATTATATCTTTCAGCACCAACTTTCAGGCTCGCTTGACGGTGATAACCCACACATTCAACCCACAACTCTAACAAAAAGGTTGATCCCAATCGCTAGCCTTGATTCGGACTACGGATTCCAATCGAAGTTTAGCCTTGGACTTGCAGAACCTGCAGTTTCACTGGCTGACATTGGCGGCATCTATCAACCAACTAAACGGCGACAACAAGGGCAGTTCAAGAAAGCCATTACTGAACAATCTTTGAGACTTTCTATAAGCAGCATTGACCACGACTCGTTTAAAAAAAAAAAATCGAACCTATACTAATGTACAACGGCCCCAAGATGACTCAAGTTTCCTCGTCATATTGAAAGTGAGACCAGAGGCATGGAAACTTAACATAGAGCAGGGGCTACACCATATGGCCACAAAACACGAGGGAGCCACAGGGTTAAGAACGTCCTCGTATCAAAACGGCCTAGGCAATTCTGTATGCCCTGAACAATATGACAGCAACTGGGGAAAAAATGAGACAGCTATTTTACCGTGTGTAAGTTATCGTGGCTGGGGCCGAGGCCGGGGACGATCTGCACTACCTGCACGAGCTGCGGATACCAGTATTTCGAAACCATGGCGGTGCAGAAAATGTGGTGGAAGCTGGAAAAACGATGTTGGGCTCAAGTATCATCTGGAAAAATCGCGAACCCCATGCAATCCATCCCATATTGTTCCAGTGTATGATTCTGATTCGGTCGACGAAAAAAGCTCTGATTACCAATCATATCTTTTGCTGAAACAAGTAGAGTCCTTTAGTATTCCTCATAAAGGGGATGGTGGCTATAACCGCCAGCTATCAATTGACACAGTGAATACCGCAGTTGAACTACATGGATGGAAAATAACAAAGACCCAGCTAGCGAACTCACCGTTTACAGATATAACATCTCGAACTTCAGTGAAGCACAAGCCCGAATTAATGAGAGCATCAAATGTGCTGTTGTGGAGCGAAGCTACTCGGCCACGAGCTTTCTTCATTCCAAAAGACCGCCTCCCCACCATCAGTATTTCCCTTAGAAATGTTGGTATTAAGACGCCGACTCCCCCACCGAAGGCAACCTTGAGTTTTGATGGAGGTGTTCCTGAAGGTACTAAGATACCCTACCTGGTACATCAACACGCCTTGAAGGAACTCAACATGGCAAATAAAACCTCGAAGAATTTGGCGCAAGGAACGAATCTGAGTCCTGCACCATCTTCTCAAAGCACCACTCTAGTCCAGGGGTGGCAGGGGTAATGAAAAACACCGCAGAACAGACGTGGATAAGACGAGAGTGTATTCTATCATAAATGACCTCGTTGTGAAGGGCGGAGGTGCCTTTCCTGGTG
Organism: Calcarisporium arbuscula; assembly: GCA_009828645.1. Classification (NCBI taxonomy): domain Eukaryota; kingdom Fungi; phylum Ascomycota; class Sordariomycetes; order Hypocreales; family Calcarisporiaceae; genus Calcarisporium; species Calcarisporium arbuscula. Next base: position 79,827 of record WBSA01000046.1, read on the forward strand.
ATAGACCCCTGTGGCAGGCAATCATGGTCGTATGGGAATGCAGATTTCCAGATCGACCCATGCCAACAACTGAAGTTCTTCAATCAACTCTAGTTGACATGGTCGAGGACAAAACGCTTGCCGAACACTGGCATGGTTTTCGTGCGACAGATGGGACGTTCTCGAAATGCAAGCTTATAACTTGGCCGAACATCGATGCATGTTCGGCCAGATCGCTTCAGCTAGTGGATGAAATCAAACAAGCCCACCCACATGACTTTTCTCCACCTTGGTTGATTTTGAAAGATATAACTCAGTCACTCTCGGCGAGAGAAGCACCTCGTGGGCGTGGTCGTGGACATACTCGGCGTCGTTCCCTTGCTGCGGAAATTGCGGGTCTTAGATGCTCCAGTTTATGCCGCACAGATCGCTTCTAAAAGGGTTTCAGAGGTTGGGACACACAGTCCCAGTCGATTCAAAAGACGAAGGCGTTTGACCAATGATGAAGAAGGCATTGGATTGAGCCCGGTTGAAATCCGGTGGGCCATCGATAGCCAAAAGAATACCGTCAGCAGTGACGTCGGTGAAATCGATTCAGACTACAGTCTATTGAACATACCTGCAAATGGAGCGATTAGATTTCTGACTCCAAATACATTCTTAGAGGACGACCCACTGGATTGTGAAAATCAACCCGTTGACTTATTTTATGCTTCTCCAGCGGTTGATAGCTCTCTTCGCAAGAACACAAACAAACTAGATAGAGACCGCCAGGGCATTGCTGTTGTCGAGCCAGCAATACCAATTGTTGGTACAGATGGCAGGTGGCCGTATCTAGATGTCCCATACTTCGAACACGCTGGCACCAGCTTTACGTTAAGCGGCTGGGTTCCAAACTCAACATGGTTTAAGTGGGCGGCAATTGCGCAACTTATCGACAAACGCCTTCCGGGTAAGAGGGCTGACCTTTGGTGTTATATGACCAAGCACCAAGAACGGTTTGCTGATAAAACTACTATGCTGCCTATTGTTAGAACTGTCATGGACTAAATTTCTAGCTATTGCCCCTGTGCAATCGGCTGGTCCACACAACATTTGGATCATATTCCACACCGAACAGAAAGACACAACTTTTTTAGAACTACCACGTGTTGACTGGCTTCTCAAAGATCAACTAGGGTTACGATCGGCCGATCTAATCACCCAGGAATGTGAAAACTGGGAGGTATCCTCTTCTAGTGAGGAGGAAGGGGGGCCTCCGTGAATGTGCAAATCTTAGATCCGTTAATACTCCTTCGACTACTATAGAACCACGTCAAGTCTCACAGCGCCTTAAAAACAAACGAGTGGCTCTCGCGACACGCAATCTGACAGCTGTTGCTTCGACAAGGATTGAGAGGCGACGCGACTCCCAAAACACCGTCACAGGGCGAGAACGAGATGGATAATACCGACGAGGTCTTGGCCGCCGTTATCGCGGTGCGTGTCATATTGGGTGGCACGGATAAAGATATCGACTGGGGCTTACTCGCCATGCTCTTTCCAACCAAAGACCCTGAGACACTTCAAAGATTTTGGGTCACTGTGGAAAAGGAACAGGCGCCATTCGTCGCAAAATATACTCGGGAATTTCAGTGTAAACTTATAACGGCCTACGAGTGTGGCGAGCTTCCATTAATCGACTTCGACAATCTAGCTGATTATAACTGGCAAGGTCTGATTAAATGGACTATGCAGATACCACATCAAAACGGACTCGGTATTCCGTCATCCAAGGACTTACTGGATGATTGCTTTACACTATATGAACCTAAATATACTGGCGAAGATTGGGGGGAGCGATTTTTCCATGTGCAGACTTCGATTTTCTCCCGATTCGAAGCAGTAACCTCGGATCCTGGGGCAGTTGGTGTTGATAAATTCAAAGAAGAGTCTATTAGCCAGAAAGGTGTTGTCACTACTCTAGATACTGCGAAATCGTGGATCAAGTCTTTGTGCTGCACCAAGGAGTCAAAGTACTCAGTCCAGCAAGTCAAAGAAAAGTTTCTGACACTACCAGGAACTGACCACAACGGAGGGTACTCACTCCTTCATAGGGCTGTTGATGAGTTGGCCCAGGAAAGAGTCATAAGCAGAAGCAAAAAGCCCCCCCTTGGTGGCCGACCCTATCGACTGAGTGAATGGTATATTTCCTCGCTCCTCAAATTTGCGCAGCGGGAAAAGTTCGAGGATGCGGCGACGTTCAAAACCGAGCTTGATTCTACGTTTCGCCGCCAGGGTTTTATGAAACTACCATATACTCTAAATGATGGCTCCATTATGGCGTTGACCAATCTCAATGCGATGGGCAGAATCAGGCTGATTGCAAGGAATGTGCCAGAGGTTCCCTTTGGATTCGAACTCGGCAACTATGAAAGCCGGAAGTACCCTAAAGCATACTTCCATTTCTATCTAGAGGCGAGACCAACGAAAACATATCAGCATGACGAGAATATCAGCATACTAAAAGCTGCGACGAGAGAACTCCCACCATCCGAGGGTCCGCGCGGGGAGCTTCCACAATGGGCCGACTTCTTTGGCAGGTGCGATGTTAATAAGTGGACAGATATCTTGGGAGCGTTTTGCTTTTTACTGGCCACGCGTGGGGCTTTGACAACAGAAGGAATATGTGTAGCCCTCAGGCCCACACTAGAGACGTTCGAAGCGCAGCTCATTGTAGATTGGGGTAAGAATATCGGCATTCTCAGAGAACTAGTAGATGGCATGGGGATAGCGGTCCGAGAATGGTGGTGGCTAGTGGTTGCGAGGCGTAATTTCAGTAACGCCTACTGAGCTGCCAAGATGTAAAAACAGTGCAATACTCAATAATATTGAAATAGTTCACATTTGGAAATTGGTGTTTCATTTCAAAGTCTAAAAAGGCACCAAATACGGACACAACATTTTTATTACCTCACGAGCTGGTGGCCAAACATATAATTACGAGGGTTCGGTTTAGTGACCCATCGTGTCTATCTCTACTATGCAAACAGAGCATGAAATCTTATCCATAGACACAAGTTTGTTTTTACATACTCGCTTTTATAGTGGGTTATATTTTGCCGTAATCATAAAGCCAAAAGGCACTCCCAATTTGGACATTTTAGGACAAGAATCTTTAGCAACGACGGAACAAATCGCTATTGCTGCATCACAGAGCCGACCATACTATCAAAGGAAGAGTCATACTTATACTCCGAATAGGATTTTGAGGAGCAGCGCTGCCAACAGTATGAGAAGACCAACAATAGCCCTATCTAACCAAAGAGGTACATCTTCATCGTCCGAATGTCTCTGGTACGCTGTTATATCATGCGAAGGCAGCTGGGGTGGAGAGTCGTTGTTGGCGTCAGTCTGAGAACGCTGGACCATGCCCTCCACGTCATTAGCCGCACCAGAGTCGCCAACATAACCTTCCCCATGAATTTGCCCGGCCGGTGTGGTTACCAGAGGGTCTTTCCAACTCATACTCAAGTTTTTTGGGATTTTTATGTCTTCAGGGGGGGACAAGACTTGTTTACTTCGTTCCCTGGATTTATCTATGATATCTGCATTCGATAATACACAGATGGGACATTTGAAGAGTGCTGATGACTTCGCTAGACTCTGTCGAATTTTATCGGTAGTTTCTAAGCCGCCTAATTGACCCTTGGCATCCGTTTCCATAAAGCTCCGCAACCTAAACGCGGTCTCTTATTAGCTTGCCTGTACAGGATAAGTGACCTGAGGAGAGAACATTGAGGGAATAAATATGTGGTATAGCAACGTACGCCACGAGGGCCGTGCGGATTCCCCACGCTGGCTGCCACGTTTCTTCGTGGTGGCCGCTAATGCTGAGGCATATCTCACGGTTGACTTCGAAGCGGCCATTTGGTGTAGCAAATCGAAAGCTGGGAGGGCGCAGGGGATATGTTGGTGGCAGGATTATACGGCCGTGGTAGACACCCTCACTATAGACTGAAAGAGGTGGTCCACGGAGGGTGAAGTGCCATTCAAACATGTCTGTCTCAAGAGGCTCGGCTGCATAGTCTGGTGACGGGTTGTTGGATATTTCGGTAGCTTCACGGACTGGACCCAAGAAACGGATGGTGAACAAGCCTGTTCGCAATGGATACGTAGTGAGGCAGAACACGGGGAGGAGACTAACGTATGCGCCTCACGGTGGGCGATTTAGAACTCAGCCTTGTCGACGATATCATCCTGACGAAATGAATATATAGAAACGAAACTGGCACATTTTACGAGGATCAGGAACAGGTCACATCAAGTTTGCACTGATGACAGCCGTTATACTGGACGGTACCTGGGCGGTTAAGTTAACAGAAGTGTTTAAAAATGAGCTTCCGATTAAGCACCTACACTGTTGAGCTACATGTATGTGATGTAGCGGGGTAAACCTACATCTCAATAGGTAAATAGGACAGAATATATTAAACCGTCGTAGTATAATTATAAAAGTAATATAGTTTTTATCTTTAGAAATGGACTTAGCTGATTTTAATTATTTCAAAGTGCTTTAATTTCTAAAGTACATTATTAATATAGTTTAAATTTATAATCTTATTAAGATATTAAATAGATATACTAAATATAGAATTAATATAATAAATTAATTATTTAATAAAGTAATTTTATAATTTAATAAAATAAAATAATATAAATAAAATATTAATATAATAACTTAATAATTTTTATTTAATTTAATTCAATTATAAAAATATTTAATTTCTAATTAATATAAATAAATATTAGTTAAAGCCTTATATATTTAAATTAATACTCATAACTATCTAAGTAAAATATAATAAAAGTTAACTTAATTAATTTTTCTTATAAATTAAAAAAGAATGAAAGTTAATATATATTTAGAAGTTAATAACTATAATTTTAAATATTTATATTTCAAATTTAGATCTAAAGCAATATTTTTAAATGAGGTATTTTTATTATAATTTTAATTATGCCTTTTAAAGCTACTATTTTATAGAACTTTGAAATTAAATTAATATTAAATAATGTTGTCGAGAGACTTCTGTAGTTAGATGAGACTAAAATTAGGTATAGACCCGAGCAAGGGTGGGGTGAAGGTTGGCCTGCTAAGGGCTGCCAGATGTTAGTTGGTACCCTGCAGACTCTTCTACTAGTACTCTGTAGTGGCAATATAATACCCCTGACAGTTTCCTCAACTAGCACATGCTACAAGAATACACACCCGGCATTGCGGTTATTCAAACCTCGTGTCTGGATTTGGAAACCCGCGCAATAAATCCGTGCATTAGGCGTACTATTACAGTCCTACCTAATTTCACCTGCGAGGATCTGCTGTTTCTGGGACCATGCCTCACAAACACAAGAGAAAAGGGGGCGATCAGTCATCGTAAGTAGGTCCTTATATTATGAGAGCGTTCTCCATTAGTCCTTAGAATCCAGAACTAACACCAATCCTACTGATGACAGGTTCGATCTTCCGCCTTCCCAAAAAGCTTGGCCTCTTTCTACCAGGCCAAGCAAAGTTGGGACAGCCCAGGAAACGTTGACGTCACAGAAGAAGCGGAAGAGTCGCAGTGGGGATAACGATATGCCTCGTGCCTTCAAGCGCATCATGGCAGCCGCGAAGGGCGGGAGACTAAAATCCGGCCTTGACAACGGCGAAACTGGTAAAGCAGCTCCCAATACGCAGGGAGATAACATTATTACGCCTAGTATTCTCCCTGGCGAGAAATTTGGATCTTTTGCGGCCCGTGTAGACGCAAGCTTTCCATTATCCGGACTCTCTTGTAAAACAAAGAGAAAAGATGGAAAGGATACTCTAGGTTTCAAAGTGTATCAAACACGCAAGGAACGCAAGATGCATAAACTGTACGACCAATGGAGGGCGGAGGACCGCAAAATAAGAGAAAAAACGGGAGGAAGAGCTTGAGGCAGCCGCCGAGGATAAAGAAGATTATAACATCGGCGCATCGGCCTGGCAGTCAGGTCATATGATGGACACTGCCAACAGACAATCAACTAAGAAAAAAGCTCGACATCGTAATGGTGACGAGGATCCATGGCTAGAGCTCAAGCTCCGTAGATCCGAGACTAGAGTTGGCCTTCATGATGTTGCCCTGGAACCTCCGCAACTTCATAAAAGCATGTCGCAACCACTCAAGATAAGGGGTGCTACTGTCAATGTGGAGGATGTTCCCAAGTCTGCAGGCAGTCTACGTCGACGCGAGGAACTCCAAACAGTACGGAGAGATATAGTAGATGCTTATCGAAAGATTAGAGACTATGAACAATCTAAACTTGATAGATAATAGATAGTTTTATTGTAGCTATATAAAATTATTTTTTAAGAAAGTTTTCATTTAATATATAATTTAAAGAAAGAAAGGAAAAATTAAATATAAAGAAAATCTCTCTTATTAATAATTAAAATTTGTAATAATTTACTTTTTTTATTTTAAGAGATATAAGATACTCTATACTATAACTATAGGTAATAGTAATACCTTTTCTATATTATATTATTTATATTATTATTATTATTAGTATGATTATTATTATTATTAGTAGTATTATTATATTATATTATTATTATTAGTATTATTATTATTATTATATATTAGTATTATTATTATTATTATTAATTAATGTTATTATTAATTATTATTATTATATTATTATTATTCTTATTATTATTATTATTATATTATTTATTAATGTGTAGGGCATTACATAATCCACCAGTAGTAGTTACCTACTAACCCAAGAGTCTTGTCAAAAAGACGGATGCTCTCTTCCCAACATGCCCACCTGTGAAGTAAAACTACTTTTAAGTAGTCCTGTTGGTTAATATATCGAAACAAAAACTACTACTACTAGTCTATTGGGTAAGTTAGCATGTTTTTAACTCATTTCTGCTTGACATGTTAACCAACTAGATGGGCGGCAACGTACTGTGCCCATCTCCAGTTCAATCTACCTGATCTCCTCTCCCCTTCGCCCCCATACATATCAACAGCTCGGCTAGATCCTTCGACAACACACACTATGGGTCCTCCGAAAACCCCCTATCCCTCACGTTGCGCCGATTTGTACAGAATAACAGCACGGCACTTGGTGCTGGCATGTGGTTTTGGGTATGTCCTTTGCCCTTACGACAGACATCCAGCGATTCCCAATTGGCCACAGGTGTCTACGACGTGACCTACACAGGGTATGTATCTGTTGACAAGACCACAAATTTACTAATACTACGTGGATAGTTGATGTACAGAGCGAAGAAAGATGGTAAGATTTATATAGAGTTATCTCTATTGAGCAACTGGAGCCAAGGCTAATATAGTAATTCTAGGTCCAGTTTTGATGGGGTGGAAACATCCATGGGATCACTAGTTCAGAGATTTATGTCTTTATTAAATATAAATTATTATTTTAAAACTTATATTTTAATATATTTATATTATTTAGTTATAGCCTTTGAATTTTAAATTAATTGCTTTTAAAAATAATATTTAGTATTTTATTAACTTTATATAATAATATTTAGTATTTTACTAACTTTATATAATAATATATAATTATAAGTAGATAATAAGCTATAAAATAAGATTCTTTAAAGTTATATTTATTATTTTAAGAAGATTTTAAAATAAAAATTAAATATATAAAAATATTAATTTTATAATAAAGAAATTTCAAAATAGAAATTAGAGAAAATTAATATTAAAAATAAAATAATATAGAATATAGAGATTACTAATATATTTTATTTTTTTAAAGAGTAAACCTATAAGAAAAGTTGAAACTAAATAAAAGTAAGTAAATAGTAATATTATTTAATAATTTATATTAAGAGAAAAGTCTTTAATATAAAGAGAATTTAATATCTTTATAAGAAAGACTTAAAAATTATAAAAAATATTTTTTTTATAATTAACTATAAGATATATTATAGATATTTATATTAAGATAGAAAATAAGACTTACTTCTAGAGATAATAATCTCTAGTTATATAAATTTATAGAACTTAATATAAGTAATAATATTATAATAGCTAGAAATAAATACTATTGTTATTATTATTATTATTTCTTTGAATTAGCTATTTAATATCTCTTTACTAAGTATATTATTATATTATTATATTAATTAAAATATTTAATAATTCTCTTATTATAATTAATAAGGTTTATAACTTTAAACTCTTTAGAATTTATAATATTCTATTAAGGTTTACTTAATAGTTAAACTATATTAAAACTATAGTACTATAATATCCTTATAATTTTTTATAACTATTATTTCTCACTTCTAAGAATTTAGTAAATTAATAATTAAAAGATTTTAAAAATAATAAAATAATAAAATAATAAAATAATAAATAATAAAATAATAAAATAATAAAATAATAAAATAATAAAATAATAAAATAATAAAATAATAAATAGAAATAATAAAATAAGAAAATAATAAAATAAGAAAATAATAAAATAAAATAATAAAATAATAAAATAATAAATAATAAATAATAAATTAAATAATTATATTACTTTATATTTATAGTAAATATATAACCTTAATTTATTAAATTATAAGATATTTAAATTTAAAGAAAAGTTTAATTATTTATTTTCTTATTATTCTATATATTTAATTATTTCTATTATAAAATTAATAACTCTTATAAGTAAAGATTATAGCCTTAAAATATTATTTTATATATATTTCCTTATTTAATTAAGTTAAGTAATATTATAAAGAAAAGAGAGTTTATATTAAAATAGATAAATTAATAAAGTATTATAGAAATAAGAAAACTTTAGTTTTGTCAGGGGCCAAACGGCCAACTGGGCCGTAGGTGCCTGAGGCAGTAATTTTCTAGTTAGGCAGCCTCAAAACGCGGGGGGGGGGCGCCACAACTGTAGGAGAAGGACAAGGACCAACTTGTGTAATAATCGAGAGGGAGCGAGATAGCAAGGAGGTCGTTGCATACACACTGCGAGCCCGCCGCGAGTTCCCAGCTACCTAGTTTGCCAACTTTCACTCCTCGGTGATAACCCGTTTCCTAAATCTGACAAGTTTATTATTTATATAAGTAGTACTAGAGGTTTACTTACTTATAAGAGTAGTAATTAGATAATATCTAGAATAAATTAAATTTATATTTTAGAGCTCTATAATATAGCTAAGCTAAAAATCAGGACTTGCTTGAGTTAGTAAGCTAACCTATAATAGTAGAACTTAAAATAAGATCTACTATAACTAAAGTAAAAGTTAATATAAGTATATCTAATTTAATTAAAGTAAGAGATTAACTTAAGTATATAAGCTAAAATTATAATTCTATTATTACTATTTACTTAGAATATAGAGTATTTAATATAATATAAAATATGTTATTTAAAGTAATATATTAAATTAGTTATTTATATTAAACTAATAATAAATTCTAGTATAATAATATTAATTAATAAATTTTAATAAATATAGCTACTAATTAAAGTTAAAATACTAATTACTTAATGTAAAATATTAATTAATAATTAATAATAATAATAGCCTAGAACTAGTAACTTTGCCTTTAAAAGTATAGCTTTAATTGTTATTATTTATGTATAATAAGCCTATATGAGGAATATTGACCTCTTGTGATTAAATACTACATCATAGCTCTTACAGAACTATATTTGCTAGTCTCTATTGTAGATAGGAGAGCAGAAGAAGAGAGGGAGAGTCCAAGCATTTCACCCCAACACACTATTCCAGCCCCTGGGCCTTGATTCCACAGGAGAACGGAGTATCAGAGACTCTAAATTCGCCTTCCAGGGTTGATTTTCTCTCCGGGGAGGGATTTTTTTTCCAAGAGGAAGGAGGGGGGGTGGCTCGTGAGTCCGTGATGGGGTGAGAACATCCTGAGTTACATGACAATGCAACCTGTGTAGCCAATCCCAAACCTCTCGTTTGTTCGAGGTTTGTCAAGGGCTGTCTTAGAGATAGGACATCTGATGTCTCCACTCTCTTGAGGATGAACTGACTTAGGAGCAAGCATATTGAGTGACAAGTTATGCAAGTGTGATAGACGAGCGGGAGGAAGCAAGACTTAGTAACCTTAAAAGCGAGAATGACAATGTGTACTTATTTAATGAGGCTAAATAAATTGTTGGCACTGGTTTTGAATTGGTAACGAGATGGTTGTGGATGGTTGTCTTTCTCAAGGTATGCTGCTGGCATTTTATACTCGTTCCTCAACTCCGTCCTGCGTACCACACGCTTCAAACCCGCGCACTCTTAATATTGTTCTTGGATTGTTCATGAAGCTCTGTTACATTCTGTTGTACATTTTAGCCATGAGAAGACATATGTTTTGTGTTTACATAGGACTAGCCGTGCCCAGCTCGCATCATGGCCCAAACCCCTGTGCACGACAGATTGGCTGCATTTCTTAGGATGCTTTTGCTAATGATTGTAATACACACCGCACGGATTTTCACCCCTCGTCCTCCCTTTGTTAGCAGCATAGTATTGTTCTACTATTCCATGACGTATTGTTTGGGTGATCAGTGTACTATGAGGGCCATGTACTGTGGCGTTCGATGAAACTGGAGAATGGCACTTCTTGACAGAGGTGTTGAACCGCAGCAGTGTATTTAATTGGGCTCTGTTGATTGTCCCGACTATTGTTCCCCGCTTCTTGCTTGAGGATTTATATTATCTAATTATACTAGGCTAACTTGAGGTAATATATTATATAACTTTCTATTATTATTCATAAGGCTTATATTTACTATTCTAGCTATATATTAAAGAAATATTACTTGTAATATATATATACATAGCTTTTAATTTAATATATATCTCTAGATTAAAGCTTATTAGAGATCTAAATCTAACGTATTTATACTTTATTTTCCTAATTTATATTACATGTATCTTTAATAGCTATTATCTCTTATAATATTAAGAGAAATTTATTATAATTATAATATAAATATAAATAGTTTATATCTCTTTTCCTTGAAAATTTCTTTTTCTCTTTTATTTTATCTAAACTCTATTATTGTATTTATTAAGTAATAGGCACCTAGTGTAGTAGTTATAACTACAGCCACTATAGCTAAATATACTATAGCGAGCTAAGTTTACTATAATATAAGCGCTACAGGTAATATTAAACTAGAGGTCTATTATATAATAGAAGAGGTGATTCTATAATATATAGTGAGATAGAGAACAAGACTTACTTATAGAGATAATAATCTCTACTTATATAGATTTATAAATCTTAATATAAGTAATAATATTATAATAGCTAGAAAAATAGACTTTTCTTTATTATAATAATTATTTCTTAAAATAAACTATTTAATATCTCTTTATTAAGTATATTATTATATTATTTAAAACTATTAATAATCCCCTTCCTATAATTAATAAACCTATAACTCTTAAATTTCTATAAAGTATAGTATTTTATTAGATCTACCTAGTAATTAAGTTATATATATATTCTCTCTATCTTAATGTTACATATATATATAGCATAGCTGAGAACTAGTGACAGAAGTCAGAACTTAGACAAGAATACACACAGTTGTCGGCATATGACCTTCATTGAGTTGCACCAAGTTGCAACACTTAATATAAATTTATATTACTACTTAAATCATATTTTTATTAAAATAAATAAATTAGCAAGATATTATAGAAGTAGGAAAACCTTAATCTACTACTTATATAAGTAATAGATAGAGAGAATAAGAATAACCTAGATAGATTAAGTTCACATTTTAGAGCTCTAAGATATAGCCAAGCTATAAAGCAAGTTAGCAAGCTAACTTATACTAATTAATATTATATCTTATAAATATAATATAAACTAGTAAGAATAAGAGATTAAAATTAATTCTATAAATAAAGTTCTACTATATTAAAGAACTATAAATAACTTTATAAAAAATCTTAGAAGTACTATTCTAATTAGTTAAGATTTCTAAGAAATTTTAAATAATAAGAAAATACTTATTATATAATTTATAAGAGTATTATCCTAACTAGTTAAAACTCTCTAATAAAAATTACTACTAGGCTGTATTATTAGCTATATAATAGTAATATTAATAAAATAAATATAAAAATATAAAAATAGAGCTCTTTAATTAATTTTAATAAATTAGAAAAGTAAAATAAGAACTTAACTAAAATCTAGACTAATTAAAAATAATATTTTAATAAAAGATTAAGAATACTTTTAATATTAAGTTTATTATAAATTTATAATATAAGTTTATAAAAACTTTAGTAATTACTTTTATTAATTTTAAGAGCTTATAAATTATTAAAGCTATAAGTAAATATAAAAAACTAAAATATAGAGATATAACTTACTAGAAGAATGTATTAAAGATTTTAATAAATAAAAAATAAAGAACTTTAAAAACTATAATAACTTAATTATTTAAATATTAAAATTATATTTAATAAAGTATAAAATTAATATATTTAAATAATATAACTAGAGAACAATATAATAACTAAAATAACTTCTTTAATATAATAAAGTATTTAAAAAGCTTAATTTAAGCTTAATAAATTAAAGAAATAATAATTTAAAACTTAAATAAGTTTTAAAATAAATAAATAAATAAAGTAAGAAAATTAAAAAGCTAATAATTAAATATAATTAGTAATTAATTAAAAGTAACTCTAATATGATTTCTAATTAAGTAATTTAATATTTTACTAATAAAATAATTTATTAATATAAAGCTTATTAAATAAAGAAAAATAAAGTAATACCTTTCTTTAATAATATATTTAAAATAATATTAAAAGATTAATATTAATTTTTTTTATTAATAAAATATATAAATAATATAATTAATAAAGTAGTTATAAAGTAATTTACTTTATTATAAAATAAAGAAATAATTATTTAAAAGAAATATATAATATTTTAAATAATAAAATAAAGATCTTTATAAATATATATAAGTTATTTTAAATTTAATATTTATAGCTTTATATATTTTCTTAAATATTCTTTTTAAATATATATAAGCTTTCTATTTAAAATATATAAATTCTAAAAATATAATTTAATAAAATATATTATAAGAATTAAATAATAATTTAATTTAAAAATTAACTAAGTATAGTATTATATAAACTAGAGTTTAATAATATTTTTCTTTTTTATTACTAAAAGTAGAAATATTAAAAAATATAAATAAAAGTATTTTAAATTCTCTTAAATTAACTTTATAAATATTAAGAAGCTCTTAATTCTATATTTAATAATAAAATATTATCTTCTTATAAATACTGTATATATAATTTAAAAAATATAAAAGCTTTAAAATTATATTTATAAAATTAAAATAAATATTTAATATATTATTTATATAGCTTAAGAGTATATTATAAATAAAGGAAAATATAAAATATTAAATTATTGCTAAATAAGTAGAAAATATAAAAAAACTATTTAGTAATTTTAATAATATAATAAATATAAATATAATAAAAGATGTTATTTTAAAAAATAATAAAGAAAAACCTAAAGTAACTTTGTAATTATAAAATAAGAAATTAAAAATATTACATTTATATAAAATTTTAATTACTAATTTATAAAGTACTTATTTAAAAAATAATAATATTTTAAAAGTAATAAAAATAAATATAAAATATTTATAAAGAATAATAAAAAGAATAATATTAGTTTTTATAATAAACTAGCCCTAGAGTATATTATAGATAGATATTAATTCTTATATTAATATACTTAAAGAAGAAGATTCTTTAAGATAAATAGAAAATAAGTTCTCTCTTTACTATAGCTAAGCGTAGTCTATACTTAAGCTCCCTACTCTAAGGATAACCTGAGCTAAAGCTCGAGTCTATAATAGTTTTTAATAGCTATTAAACTTATAAAAATATTATTAATATTTAAATTTAAAAAATTAAAAAGTTTAAAATTTGAAAAATTTAAAAATAAAATATATAAAAATAAATTAATAAATATTATATTACAAGATATAAATCTAAGGTATAAACTAGAGAGTCTAGAGTAAATACCTTCTACAAGGTAGGGAATATATACTATAACTAGCTCGCAAGTTATATAAGGGAAATCTCTATTATAAAGAAATAACCTTATAAAGATAAAAAAAATTCTTATAAAGAGATATAAAATATAAGATATAAGAATATTAGAGAACTATAGAGAACTAATCTTATTTTAGTAATAGATATAGAATAGAAAAGTAAGTTTATTAAAGTTATTTTTCTAAAAACTATCCTAAGGGAAATAGGGCTCTATTTATACCCATCTAACTCTTATAATAGTAGGTTATGCCTGCTGGAAGCTTCGGGTTATAGTGGATATCTTGTGCTAACGTATTTTGCCACAGTGGGTTATATAGGTCATATGATCACTATAGGATTCTTGCCACAGTGGAGCTTACAGGGGTCAGTGCCCGCTGGGAGCTTCTAATCACAGCAGTTAAACCACTATGCTGGGTGCCTAAGGTTTAATAAATTATATTACTTATTTTCTAATAAATAAATTATTTATTTATAAATAAAAAAAATAAAATTAAAAAACTAGATTTATAACTTCTCTAGAATATATATTTCTTTAATATTAGCTTAATAATATTATTACTTAATATAATATTATTTTTAATATAGAAAATAGAAAATATTTAATAATAAAAAGAATTTAAATATAAGCTATATTAAATATAATATTAAATTTAAAAATAATAAAAAATAAGAAAAGTATTTATATATATTTTAAATTAAAAAAAACTCTTTTTATAATTAAAAGAATTATTATTTTAATTATAATAAGAAATATTAATTTCTATATTATTTTTATAAATATACTTTTTTTTATATTAATAATATAAATAAGCTTAATATATATTTAGATAATATATATAATAAGCTTATAAAATAAACTAAAAAGTACTTTATTTATATATTATTTTTAAAAGATAAAGATATTTATAATTACTTTTTAATATTAAGAAATAAAAAATAATAAAATTATATATATAATAAATATAAAAAGTAAAGAAATAATAATTTAATAAAGATAAAGCTTAGGGTTATTTATAAGAGATTTAGCTACTTATTTATAAATAAATTATAATTTTTTTTAAATAAATAAATTATAATATAAAGAGAGATATTCTAAAGCTAATAAATTACTTCTATTATTATTATTAAATTAAAAGATTATTTTTTTAATATTTTTAAAAAAATTTAAAAAATAATATTAACTTTAATTATAAAATTATAATAAATATTATATATATAAATAAAAAGCTTATATTTTATATAATTAATATAAGTACTAGATTTTAAATTATAACTTTCTTTTATAATTTTATTACTTATAGAGTTTAAAAGATTTTTAAGAAATATTAATTAAATATTTATTTTAGTTTTTTTAAATATTATAATATTTAATATTAATACTAATTTTATTATTAATAAATTTAGAGCTAAAGTATAGTTTATAAAGATAATATATTATTAAATTTTAATAAAAATATATTAATTAATTAAGAAAATTAAATATTATTATTAACTAATTTAAAAAGTATATAAAATTATAAAAATTAAATACTTTAATATAAAACTAGATTTATTATTTTAAATAATAATAAAAGTAGTAAATAATATAATAAAATTTAGTAAATTAGTTTTTAAATTATTTATATTTAGAGCTATATTATAAATTATTATAAATATTATTTTTATAATTAATTAACTAAAGTATATAAAAGTAATTAAGAAAATAATAATTAAGCTCTAGAAAATAATAATAAAAAAGAAAGTAAATAATATATTAAAAACTAGAAATAAATTAAATATAAAAAGATTACTTTTAAAATTACTAAAGCTAGAATTTAAAGTTTTTATATTTAAAGAAAAAGAGAAATAAATTAAATTATTTTAAATATTTAATATAATAAATATAATAATTATAATTAAAATTATTAATAAGCTTATTAAATTTTAAAATATATATATTAAGCTATATAAATATTTAATTAAATAAATAAATAAAATAATAATAACTTTAAAATTTAAATAAGAAATTCTAATATAAGAGAAAATTCTTAAGCTATTTATATATCTTAAACTAGTTTAATTATAATAATAAAAATAATTTAAGAAAGTAGTAATTTATATTATAAATATTTAAAAGTAAATAAAGAAGTAATTTCTAATTAAGTAGAAGTAATAAAGATATAATCTTATTATAAAATATTAAAATAAAAATAAAATTATAATCTTAAGGAATTTATTTAAATAAGTTAACTTTAAAAAGATTAAGTTATTATTAATAACTAGAGTAATTCTTTTAATTAAATAAGATATATTTTTAAAAATAAAGATCTTTAAATACTATTATATATATAAAATTAAAGAGATATTATATATATTATATAAAAAATTAAGACTTATAATATAAAGTTATAGTAACTAGAAGAAAAGAATACTTTTAATATAATTATTTATAATTATATAATATAGCTAATATTTTAAGATATTAGTTAAGAATATATATAAAGTAATATAAATCTATTAAAAGATATATTATTATATATCTTTAAAAAATTTAAAGATTATTACTTTAAAGATATTATATTTTTAGTAATTAAGTTCTTATATAATATTACAAAATTAGATTATATATTAATTTATAATATATAAGAAATATTATAAAAAAAATACTTAAATTATATTTATTAAAATATAATCCTTTTTTATTAATAATAAAAATTAAAATAAGCTTTATATTTATTAAAATATAAATAAATAATACTTTAAATTTAAAAGATTTTTTATTTATTAAGAAAAAATAAATAGAATTTAAAAATTTTAAAATTTAAAATAAAGCTTACTTTTATATTTAATATAAGTTAAAGAGATTTTTAAACTAATTATATTATTAAAGTTTTTAATATAAAAAAGTTAATATATATTTTTATTAATTTTATAGAGCTTAATATATATCCTTTATTAATAATTTTTTATAATAATAAAGATCTTAACTTATAAATTAAATTTATAATTATAATTAATAATAAAAAATCTAGTAAATATAGAAACTATTTTATAATTTATAATAAAATTATTTATTAATAAAATATATAATATAGTTAATAGCTTTAATATAGCTTATGATAAATTATTCTTTATTTTTATCTTTATTTTTATTTTCTTAATTAAAAGAGTTTTATTATAAATATTTAAAGAGCTAGAGAGTAGCCTTTTTATTAATATTCTTTTTTTATTTTTATTTTTATTTAAATTATTATTAAAATTATTATTTTTAATAATTATATCTTTTTTTACTAAAATTAATATATTTTTAATAATAAAGTATTATTTATTTATTATTTAAAATTATAAATTAGTAATTAATATAATAATAAATAAGTTATTTAAAGCTCTAAGAAATTTATTATAATATTATTTTTATTATAAGTCTTTAGAAATTTTATAATAAATTTATATATAATAGTTAAATTATAAAAATATAAAGTTAAAAGTAAGAAATTATTATTTTATAACTTAAATAAGTAATAAAATAATTATTTAGAAATTAAGTATTAAAATTATAATTTAAAAATTAAGAGAATTTATATTATTTAATATAAATATTTAAATAAATACTTAAAGTAATAATAGCTTTTTAAATTAAGATTATAATATTTATTTAAAGTACTTTTCTTTTATTTTCTAATTAAATAGAAATAAAAATAACTTAAAAAAGTATTTTATAAGTAGTATTATATATATAAGCTATAAAATACTAATTAGTCATTCTTATAATTATTAAAATAAGAAATTTATATTTAGTAAAGTAAGTAATAATCTTTTATTTTTTAGAGATAGGAGATATTTTATAAAAGTAGTAAATTAATAATTAAAAAGATCTTTAAAATAGTAAAATAATAATTTAAAAATTAAATAAATAATAATAATAAAATAATAATATTTATAATATTTAATAAATAATAACTTAAGAATTAGAAAATTACTTTCTTTTTATATATATATTTAATAA
Organism: Calcarisporium arbuscula; assembly: GCA_009828645.1. Lineage (NCBI taxonomy): Eukaryota > Fungi > Ascomycota > Sordariomycetes > Hypocreales > Calcarisporiaceae > Calcarisporium > Calcarisporium arbuscula. The sequence goes on from WBSA01000046.1 coordinate 97,925, forward strand.
TTTTTAAAAAGTAAATAATATTATTATTAAATTTAGAAAATAAGTTATTACTAAGGAGTGAAAGTTAGTAAGCTAGGTAACTAAGAACTTATAATAGACTTATAGTATATATATAATAATCTCCTTACTATCTTACTACTTCTTAATTATTATATAAATTAGTTCTTATTCTTCTACTATAATTATATACTCTCTATATTTTTAAGGTTACTTAATTAGAAATTCCTACCTTAGGTACCTATAGTCTAATTAGCTTATTTAGCCCCTAATAGATCCCCCTTTAATATAATAGCTATACTATAGCTATCTTACTATAATACTATAATAACTTAGGTACTATAGATCTCTCTCTAGTTACTAGACTATAGATACTCTTATAATAAGTCCTATTCTTATAACTTATAATAAAAACTAGCTCTTTATTATCTTTATATATAAATAATAAGGCTCTACTAGATAATAGCTAGTTAGTAGTATTATTATAGTAATATAGCCTTTAGTTCTTCCTTATATCTCTAATAGCTATTATAAAAGTAAGATATAAGTTAATATAAAAACTCTAATTACAAATAGCTACTACCTAGTAGCTAGATCTATATAAATAAGCTACTCTCTTTATAGTAATTAACTTTTTTTTTTCTCTTTAAGCTTTATTTAATTTTATAAATAGCTCTACTTACTTACTATAACTTTATTATTAAAAATTAATTATCTAGCTATAAGATTATTACTAATTTAATAATAGATATTTAATTTTAATTTTAAATTAATTATCTTCCTTATTATAATATAAGTCTTTTAATTTACTTATTATTATTTTATTATTAATAGTAATTAAACCTATAGTATTTCTCTTTATTTAATAATATAAACTCCTCTTTATATAAAACCCTTTAATATATTATTACTAGATAGTTACTAATTTATTATATAAATCTAGAACTTCTTTATTTAATTATATCTCCTCTTCTTTATATAAAGTTCTTTAATATATCTTTATAAAATAACTACTAACTTACTAATATAGCGCTATTTTACTTACTACTACTATCTTATTATTTGCTTTATAAAAGCCTTCTTAATACTTTAATATAATATAGTTATTAATATACTAATTTAAGATTAAAATATCTTCTCTTTACTATATTAATATAAGCCCTCCTTTATATAATATTCTCTAGTTCTTTACTTTAGAATAATACTAATTTATTAGTTTAATATTTAATTTCCTTTATTTACTATTAGTATTACTAGTATTATTTCTAAAATATATATAATATTATATCCTTTTTACTTACTAGCTACTAACTTACTATTATAGTAATATATTTAATATAAGATAGAACTTTAAAATAGGTTTACTACTCTTATAGCTTATTTTATAAGAGTTATCTTTACTACTACTTACTACTAGGTCTTTATTAACTTACTATAAGGTTATTACTATCTACTAGTATTATATTACTTATTTTATTAATTAAGATATAGTTTCTATATGTCCTATTTATTATTATAAAGTACTTTATAAATATTAACTTCCTTACTACTTTACTACTATTTTATAATTAATTTACTATAATTTAGCTAAATTAAGTAAGTATATCTAGTACTATATCTAAAGTAAGCTATATATTCCTACTACTAGTACTCTTTATATTTTACTTAATTTATTATAAACTACTATAAGAGTTATTTTACTTAATAAAGTAAGTTCTTCTAGTTAATTAAGTACTAGATTATTATTAATATATTAATAAGTTATTATTTATTTTATATAATAATATATTACTTAATAGCTTACTACTAGTAAAAAAGCCTTTATTATTTTACTAGTAGGCCTTATTATAGTTACTACTCTTATTAAACTGCAGCACTATAATTATTATTATTAATTATTCTAATTATTATTCCCTACTTCTTACTTAAGGATTTAGGTTATCTATATATACT
>WBSA01000047.1:0-92994 GCA_009828645.1 Calcarisporium arbuscula
AATAAAGATAAAAATGAAGCTTTAAACGTATTAAAATATAAATAAATAATACTCTTAATTTAGGAGATTTCTTATTTATTAAAAAAGAATAAATAAGTTTAAAAAAGTAAGATTTAAAATAAAGTCTACTATAATACTTAATATAAGTTTAAAAGAGAGTTTTTAATAATTATATTATTAAAGTCTTTAATAATAAAATAGTTATTTAATAAAAAGATTAAAGGAATTAACTTAAGTTTATAAAGATAAGAACTAAGTACTTAAAATAAGAATATATTATATAATATATTTATAATATATATATTACTTTAATATATTAACTAGAAATAGCTTTTAATTTTTTATTATAATATAATTAAAGAGTTTAATAAAAGATAATTTTAATTAACTTAATAAATAAATATAATAATAAATCTTAAATATAGTAAAAGAGTTAATATATATTTTAATTAATTTATTAAGTATTTAATTATATATTTTTATTAATAATTTTTTTATAAATAATAAAGATCTTAGCTTATAAATTAAATTTATAATTATAATTAGTAATAAGAGATTTAGTAAATATAGAACTACTTTATAATTTATAATAATATTATTTATTAGTAAACTATAAAATATAAAAGAGTTATATAATTAATACTTATAAATAAAATTTATAATATAGTTAATAGCTTTTATATAATTTATATACTTAAATATATACTTATTAAGATTATTATATAATTAAATATAATAATAAAGAAATAATTAATAATTAATCTAATAGTACTAAAATAGAGCTATAAAGAGTATAAAATAAATAAAATTTAATAAATAATAAGAGGAGGTAATTTTATAAATACTATAATAAAGAGAATATTAAATTAAATATTAATAATACTAGTAAATATAAATAAAGTAAAGATTAAAATTAAAAAACAAATAAATAAGGAAGAAAAAAATAAAGAGAAAAGTACTATTATTTAATAAAGAGGTACTAGTACCTATAAGTAGTAAAATAAAGAAACTAAGCTCTAAAGAGTACTAAAATAGCTAGATATAGCTTATAGTAAACTATTCTTTATTTTTATCCTTATTTTTATTCTCCTATTTAAGAGAGTCTTACTATAAGTATTTAAAGAGTTAAAGAGTAGTCTCTTTATTAATATTTTTCTTTTATTTATTATTTATTTTATTTAAATTATTATTAAAGTTACTATAACTAGTAATTATATTCTCTTCTACTAGAACTAATATACTCTTAATAATAGAGTACTATTTATTTATTATCTAGAATTATAAATTAGTAAATTATATAAGTAGTAAATAAGCTATCTAGAGCTCTAGGGAACTTATTATAATATTATTATTATTATAAGCCTTAAGAAATTTTATAATAAGCTTATATATAATAATTAAACTATAGAAATATAAGCTTAAGAGTAGGAAATTATTATTTTATAGCTTAAATAAGTAATAAAATAGTTATTTAGAAATTAAATATTAAAATAATAATTTAAAGATTAAAAGAACTTATATTATTTAATATAAATACTTAAATATATATTTAAAGTAATAATAACTTTTTAAATTAAAATTATAATATTTATTTAAAATACTTTTCTCTTATTTTCTAATTAAATAAAAATAAAGATAGCTTAAATAAAGTACTTTATAAGTAATATTATATATATAAATTATAAAATAATAACTAGTAGCTCTTATAATTATTAAAATAAGAAACTTATATTTAATAAAGTAAGTAGTAATCTTCTACTTCTTTAAAGTAGGAGATATTTTAAAAAAGTAATAAATTAATAATTAGAAGATCTTTAAAGTAATAAAATAATAATTTAAAGCTTAAATAAATAATAATAATAAAATAATTAAATTTATAATATTTAATAAATAATAACTTAAGAACTAGGAAATTACTCTCTTTATATATATATATATAATAACTTTTATAAAGTAAATAATATTATAAAATAATAATAAAGAGAGTAGATATTATTTTTATTATTTTAAGAATAATAAATTCTAAATTATTATTAAAATATATTATAATAATAAGTAGAGATCTATATATTAAGTAATATATAAATTATATATTATATTAATAATTATATATAATTACTTAAGTAATTTCTTTATTTCTTTTCTTCTTATTTAAGAATTTATTTTTATATTATTATAAAGCTTTAAATAATAAAATTAAATAATTAAGTAATTATATTACTAGAGGCTTAAGTAAATATATAACCTTATATTACTAAATTATAAAATATTTAAAATCTTAAAGAAAGAGTTTAATTATTTATTTCTTATTATTTATTATAATTAATTATTTCTCTTTATAGAATTAATAGCTCTTATAAGTAGAGATTATAGCTTTAATAGATTATTTTATATATATTTCCCTATTTAATTAAGCTTAGTAATATTATAGAGAAAAGATAGTATATATTAGAATAAATAAATTAGTAAGGTATTATAGAAGTAAGAAAACCTTAGTCTACTACTTATATAAGTAGTAGATAGAAGTTTACTTACTTATAATAGTAGTAATTAGATAGAGAGAATAAGAATAACCTAAATAGATTAAATCTATATTTTAGAGCTCTATAGTATAGCTAAGCTATAAAGTAAGACTCGCGCGAGTTAGCAAGCTAACCTATATAAATAAAATTAAAATAATAAAACTAGAAGATATATATTCTTTATAAAAAGAGATATAAAAATTTAAATATAATCTTATATTAGCTAGCTTTCTTTAAAAATATACTAAAGAAGTTTAAAATAAATATAAAATAATAGAAAACTTAAAAATAATACTTAAAAAAGATATCTATAATTAGAGAATTATATAAATAATTAAAAGAAAAGAAGAAAAGCCTTTTAAAATAATTATAATAATAATTAACTTTATAAACTTAAATATTTATAAAAATAGCCTCTTTCTTTATAATAAATATTAATTATTTATTATAAAACTTATTAATTTTAAACTTAAGAATAATATTATATTTATTTAATAAAATAGTAAAATTTAGAAAGTTTTAATATATATTAAGAGATAAGTTTATATATACTAAATTAAATAAATTATTTATATTTCAATATAGAGAAGTTAATATTGAAATATAGAACTTATAAAATAAGCTTTAAATAATTAGTTTAAAGAGTATTACTTTCTACTTATAAATTAATATTAACTTAATTTTATTAAAAAAGCTAAAGTAATAAAGATATTAATAAAACTAGAGAAATAATAATAATATTATAAAATATAATAATAATTAGGCTTATTATATACTAACTTAATATTATAACTAATATATTATAAAAAGATTACTTATAATAATTAAATAAGCTATATTTATAATAAGATATTTATAATATTACTTTTAAATTAAGAAATTATTAAGTTAAGCTAAGGCTATAAAATAGTATTATTAACTACGCTATCTAGAACTAAGAGCTCTAAAATACTTAATAAATAATATAAATAATATAATTATTAAAAGACTTTTAATAATTAAATATAATATATATAATATAAATAAAATAAAATAATAAGAGTATTATAAACTATAGAAATAAGCTTTAAATCTAGAGAAATAAGTTTTTATTAACTTCTATAACTACTTAATAGAAATAACTAATATTATATTCTATATAATAGTTATAGATAAAGAAATAGGCTTTTATTAGAATTATTACTTTTTAAATTAAAAAGAGAAAAGCTTATTATTAATATTAAAGAATCTAATTTAAATACTTAAAAGAAGATATAATATTAAATTATAAGTAATTAAAATAAATAATAAGCTTTAAAAAAGTATTTTAATTTATAAATAATTTAAATAATTAAAAATTAAAATTAAGCTATATACTTTATAAACTTAATAATAAAATAGCTTAAGAGAGTATTCTAAAGTTATAGTAAAAGAAAAAGTAAAATTACTAGCTATTAATAACTAGTTATTAATAAAACTATAATTTAAGATAATAAAAATAGTTATATATTTTTTAAATTAAATATTAAAATAAGGTTTTAAATAGAAAATATTATATAAAAGCTTCTTTTTAAATATTCTTAATATAGAAAAAGATAATTAACTTTAACTTAGTTATTTAACAATATTTAAATATAAAGTATTTATAATAATAAAAAAAGCTTAATTAAAAGAATAATATTTATATTTATATATAAAACTAAAAATATAAATTAACTATTTAATTAAATATAACTTCTAAAATATATTCTATATTTAGAACTTATTAATAAATAAAATCTATATAATATAAAATATAATTTTTAATAAAAAAGAGCTTTTTAATATTAATAAAATATAATTAAAAGAAATAACTAGTAAATAAATATTAAAAGAAATTTAAATATATTTATATACTTTATTATAATTTAAGTAAATAAATTAAATAATATACTTAATTTAAAGTAAAAATAAACTTAAAATATATTAAATAAACCTTAAAAGCTTACTTAAAGACTTAAAGATTAGTAATATAGTATATAAAGAAAGAGAGTAAGTTAATAATTTAAAATATACTTAAATATACTTTAAACTCTTTTTAATATTATTAGAAAGTCTAATTATAAACTTCTTAATATATATAATTAAATTAAAAAACTAGCTATTATTTAAAAACTTAATTTTATAAAGAAATAGAATTATAATAAACTAGGCTTTTTTTATAAAGATTATAACTATACTTTTAATAAATAATAAAAAGAATACTATAATTAAAATAATATAATAAAAATATAGCTATAGAAAGTTAAAGTTTAAGTATAAGCTATAAATAATTTAAATATACTTTAACTTTAGTAAATAAAAATATTATTATAAAAATCTACCTTTAGTATTAAGTTTATATAATAGCTTAATTAAATATAAGTTTAAAGCTAAGTTTATTTAAATAAAATAAGAGTATTTAAAGAGTTATAAGTAAATAAATTTCTAAATAAAGATATTAAGATATAATTTATAAATTAATAACTTATAAATACTAGATTATATATAATTTATATATATAAGTTTAATAAATATAAATATATATAAAAATATAAAATAAAGTTTATTATTTAAAAAGACTAATAATAAAAAGCTAGTATAAAGAAAACTTATATTATAATATTAATAAGAAAGTCTTTTTAAATATTACTTATAATAATAATAAAGTTTAATTTAAAACTCTTATAATTTAATATTATAAATATATTTATAAATATTAATTTACTAGAGAAAATATTTATAAAACTACTTTTAAATTATTAAAAACTAAAAATAAAAATTAAATTTTACTTTTAAAGAAAGTACTTTATAAATTATAAATTATACTTTTTTTATAATAAATAGAACTTAAAAGTACTTTATAAAACTTAAGATTTAAACTAATCTCTTATAAGCTCTATTATTATATAAAGAGGAGAATATTTATATTTTTTTATATAAATAATATAATTATAATCTTTAAAAAAGAAAATAAAGAAACTATAAAGAAAGTAATAAAAGGCCTTAAATATAGATATAAGCTAATTAGTAGAAATAATTTATAATAGTTCTTAAAATAGATGTTTACTAAGATTAAGATTAAAGATATATTTAGATAAATTAAATTATATATCTATAGAAAATATATAAACTTAGGATTATAAATAAAGTAAATAAATCTCTTATAATAAAAATAGAACTCTTTTTATATAAAGAATTAGTAAATATTAAATTTATAAATTAATATAAATAAATTATTAGCTTATTATTATATATAGCTATTATTAATAGACTTAATATTATATTTAGCTAGATTTATAATAAATTTAAGTAAATAAAATATTAAAATAATAAATTAAATATTATATTATTTTATATAATATAATTCTATATTTTAAAATTTAGTAAAGGAGATAAATTTATAGTTTATAATAATATATTATTTATAGAAAATATATTAAATAGAATAAGCTTTTAAGTATATATAATAAAGCTATTTAAAGGCTTAATAAAATAATAAGTAAATAAGTAAAATACTATAATTATATTAATAATAAAGGTTAAATTACTTATATTTATATAAATTATAAAAAAAGGCTATTTTACTAGAGATTATATAAAAAATTAGATATTAAAATATAAAATCTATATCTATATCTTATATATAATAATTAATAAATAATTTAATTCCTTAAGAATTCTCTTAAAAAACTAAAAATAAAACTTAAATATATAAATATTTATAACTACTAGTTTAAAGAGTATATTTAATAATAAATAATTTCTATTTTCTATAAATAAAATATAAAGCTTATAGTTAATAATTTAATAAAAGCTCTATAAAAAAAGTAATTTAAAAAGAGCTATTATTAACTTAAGTTTATTAATTTAAAGATATATATCTTAATTTACTAAAAGGAAAATATTTAAAAATATTTACTTAAAGAAATTTTAAAATAATTATAAATTTAGGAAATAAGATTATATTAGAGATATAAAAATTAAATATAATAAAGTAAAGTAAAATATAATAAAGTAAAGTAAAGTATAATAAAGTAAAGTAAAGTATAATAAAGTAAAGTAAAATATAATAAAGTAAAGTAAAAGTATAATAAAGTAAAAATAATAAAAGAAAATTATAATAAATTACTTATTATAAGTAAAGATCTTTAAATAAAGAAAATATATTATTCTAGTATTTATATAATATAATTTTTATAATAATATATTATTTAATTTTCTTTTATTTAATATTAGCTTATATAATTTAAATATTAAAAATAAAGCTTAAAATTAAATTTACTTTTATAATTATAATTACCTTAAGTTACTAAATATAATCTAATAAAAATAATATTATTAGAAAAGTATTAAAAAGATTATAAAATTAAAATTAATAAAATAAAGTTTAAAAGATAATTTTAAAATTACTTATATTAATTAATATAAGCTATTTAAGTTATATTACTTATAATAAGCTCTTTAAATACTTACTTATATTTAGAACTAGCTATACTTTATCTAGCTAGAGTAAATAATAAATATAAAAAATAAAGAATTTTCTTTTTTTATAATATTATTTAAAATATTAAATAAGACTTAAAATAATAAAATAAACTTTAAGATAAATCTAGGAACTTATAAAATAGTAAAGATAGTAATAATAGTAGAAATTCTTTTATTATATATAATATAATAAATAATAGTAGAATTATTAATTTATAATAAATTATATAATTATAATTAGTAATATAATATTAAAGTTAAAAATAAAAAATAATATATATTAGCTTAATTAAAGAAGAGGAGAGAGAAGAATAAGTAAAATTATCTATAATTAGTATTTATATTATATTATTAAAATATAAATATCTTAAATATATATAATATAATAAGTTTATAAAAGAAGAAGAGAAAAAAGAAGCTTATAGTAAAAGAAGATATAAACTATTTATATTTAAGATATAATTATAATAAATTTCTTTTAATATAATTATAAGATTATTATTATTAATATATAATAAGATTATAATTAATAGATAATATAATAAATAAATTAAATAGTAAAATAATAAAAAAGATCTAGATTATAAAAGATAATAATAATTAAAGTTAAATATAATATTAATTAAGAAAATAAAGTATAAAGAAGCTAAATTTAGATCTTTAATAAGCTTTAGCCTAGGGGGATATATTAAACTAGAGGCTTATTATATAATATAAAGGGTATTTTTATAATATATAAGTATAATAGTAAATATAAGTCTTATTAATAGTAGTAGAAAGTTATATATTAAATTACTTTAGTTAAGCCTAGTATATATAGATAATTTAAATTCTTAAGTAAGAAGTAGAGAATAATAGTTAGGATAATTAATAATAATAATTATAATACTATAGTTTAATAGTATTTATAGGAACTTAAGAGTTATAGATTTATAAGTTATAATAAGAGGACTATTAATAGTACTAATTAATATAATAATATATATTTTTATTTAATTAAATAGGTTATTATAGTAATACTCTTAATAAAGAGATATTAAATAGTTAATTTTAAGAAATAATAATAATAATAAAGAAAAGTATACTATTCTAGCTATTATAATATTACTACTAATATTAAGTTCTAGGAACCTATATAATATAAGACTGCTATCTCTAAGGGTAAGTCTCATTCTCTATCTTAATACTTCTAGGGGTTAAGGCTCCCTAGGAGAGATTAAAATTTAACTATACCTATAGCTAAGAGTAAAAACTAGGCTACTTCTATAGTATTATTATAATAGCTATATCTTCCTACTATAAAGAAGGCCTTAATCTAGGGGGATGAGGAGTTTAGCTTATAATTTTAAATTTAGCTATATTTAATATATAATAAAACTAGTAGAACTTAAAGCTAGGAACTTAGAACTAGACGGTTAAGTAATTTAAGAATTAGTAGAAGTCTTATAACAAAGCTCTATTTTCTCTAATTATTAATAAAATAATATAGCTAGGTAATTATAATTTTCTTATATTCTAATATTAAAAGAGATAATTAGTTTTATAATTATCTAATTTATATATAAATATATAGTAGCTTTAGTATAAGCTATATATATAGTACTAGAGTTTTTATCTAGCTCTTTAGGAGATATAGTTTTTCTCTAGTTATTATAGAATAGATATATTAAATACTATCTTTAATAATAGAAGGTTAATTAGTATATAATTTAATAATAATAATAATAAAGATAATAATATTAATAAAAAGCTTAGAAGTAATTTATAATTTTAAAAGATAGTAAAGTATAGAGTATTTTTATAATAAGACTCTTTATATTATTATTAATAAGTAGTAATTATAATAAATATAAGAGAGCTAGATATATAGAAGCTTAGTAAATTACTAGTAATATCTCTAGTTATATAAAGGAGATAACTAGTAAAGAGTATAGAGAAGTATTACTATAACTATTTAATATATAGAGGTATAGGGAATCTTTAGTATAGCTCTTTATATTAAAAGGAGAATAAATAGAGAGAAATATAGAGAATTTTAAAAGAAAATCTTAAGCTTTAATTTTAAATAAAGAAAGACTTATCTTAATATTTACTTAGCTTATATTTATAAACTACTATTATAATAAAGTTTATTAATAAAGTAATAAAAACTTTCTTATTAATAGTAAGTTACTAAATAATATATTAATAATAATTTAATATTTAATTAATTAATAAAGTTTACTTTATTATAAGATATAATCTTCATAATAAATTATAATAAACTTAGCAATTAAAATATATAATTTACTTTAAATATTATTATAAATATATTTTCTTAAATTAGTTTAAATAATAATAAAATAATAAAGATCTAGTAGTAAGTAATAGTAGAGATAACTTTTATAAATAAGCTATAAGAGTAGTAAACTTATTATAAGATTTTACTTTATAGTAATTATATTATTATAATAATATATAAGAAGAACTCTTATAAGGTAGGGAGTATAGTAATAGTACGAGATATAATAATACTATATTAGTAAATTAGTAGTAATTTTATAGTAATATACTATAAAGTTTTATATAAAGAAGTAACTATATTATTAAATAGAGAAGAGTATTATAAGTTTAATTTATATTAGTAATCAAGTAGTAATAAATAAGCTAAGAGACTTATATTATAAAAGTAAAGATAAGTAACTTAAAAATTTAAATTAAGTATCTATTATTAAATTAATAATAGTCTTAGCTAGATAGCTAATCTTTAATATTATAATTATAGTAAGTAAAGTTACTTATAATATTAAATAAAGCTTATAGGGAAAGAAAAGAGAAAGAAAGATTAATTACTATAAGAGAAGTAACTTACTTATAAGAGATTTAGTTATTATATAATAGCTACTTATAATTAAAGTTTTTCTATTAACTTATATTTTATATTATAATAGCTATTAGAGATATTAAAGAAAGATTAAAGGCTATATTACTATAATAATATTACTAATTAACTACTACTTAGTAAAAAACTATTATATATATATAGAGATAGTAAGAAGCTAACTTTCTATTAAAAATTATATAAATAGAACCTATTATAAGAGTATTTATAGTATAGTAACTAGAGGAAGTACTAGCTTTACTATATTACTATAATATAGTAATAGGATAGCTAAAGTATAACTATTATATTAGAGAGAGATATATTAGGAGCTCAACTAACTAATTAGGCTATAGATACTTAAAGTAGGAATTTCTAGTTAAGTAGTATTAAAAATATAGAGATATATAATAATAATAGGAAGATAAGAACTAACTTATATAATAATTAAAAGGTAATAAGATAGTATAGAGATTATTAAATATATATTATAAGCTTACTATAAGTTCCTAGTTACCTAGCTTACTAACTTTTACTCCTTAGTAATAACTTATTTTCTAAATTTAATAATAGCAGAAAGATATTATTATTATAATATTTTTATATATATAATCTATTTAGAATCCTTAGCTTTAGATATTACCTATTATAGTTCTTTCTAAAGAGACTTAACTCTTAGAAGTATATTATTAGTAAAATTTAAATCTATAACTCTAGTCTCTTAATTTAAAATAATCTTTTATTATATATTAATTATAATACTATATTAATTTATTAAAAGTCTAGTTATTACTATATTTTATAATATTATTATTATATCTTTTATTCTAGTAATATTTTAATTAGTTTAGTTTTTTAATAAAATAAAATCAATATTAATTTATAAATAAAAAGTAATACTTTTTAAAGTAATTATTTTAAGTTTACTTTATAATTTTATTAAATAAGTATTATATTATTCTTAAATTTAATAGTAATAAGTTTTATAGTAAATAATTAATATTAAATATAAAAAAAGAAATTACTTTTATTAATACTTAAATTTATAAAGTTAATTATAATTATAATTATTTTAAAGAGTATTTCTTCTTTTTTTAATTTTTATATAACTTTCTAATTATAAAATTCTATATTAATAATTATTTTTTAAGTTTTTCTTACTTTATATTTCTTAATATATTTCTAAAGAAAGTTAATTAATATAAAAATATATTTAGATTTATCTATATAGTTTTTATAAATAATATATATTTTTTACTTTTATATTATAATTTTATTTATTTTACTTTCTATTTTACACTTTTTAATTTAAAAGTTTAATATATTTCTTTTATATAGAAGTTGAACTTTAAAATATTAGTTAAAAGGTTTTTTTAGAAAATATCTAGCTAGTTTTTAACTTATTAGTAATTCTTTTAATATTTTCAGCTTTTTATTTAAATTATACTAAAAAAATATAATATTAAATATTATATTTAATATTTTGCGTAGTTTTATAATATATACTTATAATAGTGAAGTTATATTATTAGCCGAGCTATAGTTAGGTAGAAGTAAAGATAGAGAGGTTGTTTATTATTAAGACTTGTGCTTAGGGAAACCTTCTCTGAAGTATCACGAAACAAGGGAGAGTCTAACACTACTCCTAATTATCATGTATTCCCCCTTAGTACTAGATTTTTCCCCTTATAATATTATTTTCTTTTATATAGTAGTTTGCTCTTTTTTAATTAGAATTATAACTTATAGCTTATTTAAATATTTTAAAATATTATTTTAAGTTTATTTTTATTTTAATTCTTGATTAATTTTATATATAGCTTTTAAATTAATAAGAAATTATATAATTTTTTTATAAACTTATAATTTAATTATTATTTAAATATATATTTTAATATAATATAAATTAACTTCATTAGTTATTTAATTTAATATACTATAGGTTTTTTAATTTTTTATAATATTAAATAAAATTATTTTAATAAAAAATTAATTTATCTTTATTCTCTCTTAATTCCTAAGCATAGTTTAATAAAATTATTTATAGTTATATTACTTCTTATATATTTTAAAGTACTATTTACTCTTATAAAGTTTTATATAATAATTATAGATTTCTAATTTTATTAGCTTTATAATTAAATACTAGTAAATTATTTTAAATTATTTATATAATCTAGCTTATAAATCTTTTTAGCTATAATCTTTATAATAATATATTATTATTGTTATAATTATATTATCTATTACTTATAAAAGATATAATATATAATATATTTATAAATAAAAATAAAGAAAAATTATATAAGAGCAAGATAAAAATCTCTATATGGTACTTTATTTAAGCCTAGATTAAGTATACTATAAGTATATAATAAAATAAACAGCTAAGTTAATATAATTATTTAACTTATTTCTTATTAAAGGGAGAGTAATTCTAGAGATAAAGAGAGACTTAGCTTTAACATTAGCATAATATAATATACTAAATATAGATAATATTATAATACTAGCTAATAAGATATTGTAATAATTAGTAATTATTATTATAATATTAAGTTTATTATTACTATTAAAATGTATTATCTAGAGATATAGACTAGAGAGTTTAGAGTAGATAGCTTCTATTAGGTAAGGAATATATACTGTAGCTAGCTTGTAAGTTAAATAAGGGCAATCTCTCTTATAAAGAAATAAGAAACCTTATAAAGGTAAAATTCCTTATAAAGAGAGATAAGGTCTAGGGTATAAGGATATTAGGGACCTATAGGGAATTAATCTTATTCTAGAGAAAAGAAAAGTAAGTATATTAAAGCTATTAAACTAAAAACTATCCTAGGGAAATAATTTTCCTTTTATAAATCTTTCTTTTCTATATTAAGAATTCTATTTATTTATATCTTCTTATTTTAAGATTTTAGTGAGTATTAGTAATTCTTAGTAAGCTTATTAAGCTTATAAAGATTATAGTAAGTAAGTTTACTTATTGTACTAGCTTATAGTAAGCTAGACTATTTATAGTACTTAGGTTATAGTAGTCTTATGTACTAGGCTACAGTTAACTTTATAATCTTAATTATTCTTTCTGATTTATATCTCTAGATTTAAAGAAGACTTAATAGAGCTTTATTTTTAATATTAAAAGTTAAAGGTAAATTAATAATATTTATAAATATAAATTAAATTCTAGCTCTTTAAAGTTAGTTAATATAATTTTCCTACTTTCTAAGCTTTAGGAAATTACTAATTTTTATATTCTTTACTTTAATAAGAAAATTATTTATATTATATTATATTATATTATTATTTATTATTATAATAGCTATAATTATAAAAAATTTAATTATAAAGATAGTATTTTTAATATCAGTTTTAATTATTAGAGTATATATAGACTTTTACTTTAAATAATTTTATTTATTAAGAATTAAAATGATATCAATTATGAGATTATTAAGATTTCTGGTATTAATTTAATATCTTTATAATATTTAAATTATATAAAATCATAGGATCTTTATAAGTATTAAATTAATTGGGTCTTTTATTAATATATTTAATTAGGAAGGAGAATAGTTTATTTTATTAATATTAGAGATAGATATAATTTTATAATTCTTATAGTGTTATTTACTACTTTATTATATCAGTACTTAGTATAGTAAAAGCTCTAGGCTTATAATTTATTATTATTTAACTAATTATATTTCAATGTAGATAAGTAAATTACTTCTATTTATACCTATATATATAGCTACTCTAGTTACTTTATAGTATTAGTACTCTTATATATCCTTAAAGCTTTATTTTAGTATTAATTTATAAATTTTAATATTATAATATTTAAAGTAATTAATTTAAATTAAGTTTTATATATAATTAAAATACTTCTTAAACTAAAGAATATTTTAAAACTAAATATTTTTTAACTTTTATTTTAATAATATAATTTAATTATTAATTATCATACTAATAATATATTAATTTAATTAACTTGTATATTAAGAATGAAATAAGAAAAAGAATTATTTAAAAATATAATAAGTTATTTTAAACTTGAGCTTTAGCTTAAGTTATTCTTAGTATAGGGAGCTTAAGTATAGATTATACTTAGCTATAGTAAAAGAGGAAACTTACTCTCCTTATTTAAAGAATTTTCTTCTCTAAGTTTATTAATAAAAGAATTAACATCTATCTATAATATATTCTAGGGCTAGTTTATTATATAAATAATCTAATTTTTAATAAATTAAAAATATTTAATTAAAACTAACTTATATTATATAAAAATTATTAATAATAATAAAAGTATTATAAATTTATTTTATTTTACTTTTATTTTTAAATATTCTATTATTTATTAGAATTTAATTTAATATATAATTACTTTTACAATATTTTTTAATAATTAATATTGAAATATAAACTTAATTTTTTTAATATAATTAATATAAATAGTTTATATATTAATAATTAGTAGTATTATATAATATTACTAAATTAATACTAGTAATATTCTCTATCTTTATATATATATCTTAAATATTAAGATATCTTATAATATCTATACTTTTTTTAATATATATTCTATCTTAATAAAATAATGCTATATTTAATTAATATAATTCAAATAATTAAAAACTAACTGCTAAATGAAAAATTATTATAATATCTATAAGTAACTTCCCTTTATTAAAAGCCTAATTAATACATTACATTATTTTCTTGAAATGGCAGTCCTGTTCACGCTTTCGCAAATATCCAAGCCAGAGGAAGTCAACATAGAAACCCATACTCAATTTGTAGGGGAAATCGCATCACACCTGAGAAAGAACAGCTTGACTTGTTGCATAAGCTACGCCGATCTTCCTATCTTCTGTAATACGGAACAAGGCATCTGTTAATGGTTTCAGAACCTTCGACCCACGCCTAGGGTGGCAAAGGCGTTCTATTGCCTATTCAAGAAAAACGACTACTGAAATGAGTTCTCCCACATTGGATGACGGCACCATACGTCCTGACCTACACTATGTTGTATGTAACTGTTATTGCAAAGTACTTTTCAAGCTCCTGACACCTGATTTTACCATCATTCTAGATGGACGAGGGACTCCGTTTACGAGCAGAACATATTGCGAGACCCGTCAAGTATTAAGCCGTGGCTAGCATATATTCAGCATAAAATTCACCATGGAGCAAAAACTGAACAAGCAATGGTTATGGAAAGAGCTTGCGTTCAGCTACCACGGTCGTATAAACTTTGGAAGCTAGTTAGTACCAATATTCCATCATTTCTATTTAGTGTCATGGGTTTGCTGATACGCCATACGCAGTATCTTGTTTTTCGCGTCACACATGTCACAAGTCTGAACCCGGTAAAGCACGATTCGGAGTTTCGAAAAGTGAACGCCTTATTCGACAAGGCTCTTATTTTACTTAATAAGATGCCGTGTATATGGGTAATGTATTTGACATTCCTCATGCAGCAACCTGTCGTTACTCTAGGTCGCCAGACATTCGACCGTGCTCTTAGGGCGTTGCCGACTACCCAGCACCGTCAAATATGGGCCCTGTACCTTCCGTTCGCCAATGCTACGTCAGGTGGAACTGCAATGAAGATCTGGAGGCGATACATACAAATTCACCCCGAAGATACTGAGGATTTGATTGACCTAGAAATTGAGAATGGTGCATACACTGAGGCCGCTAAATTATATGTTGATCTTCTCAACAACGCCCGCTTCTCTAGCAAACGTAGCAAAAGTCACTATGAGCTCTGGAGCGAAATGATGGACATGTTAGTCGGACATGCAGCAGACATAGGCACAGACTACGATTCTGGTATAAATTTGGAACAAATTATACGAAGTGGTATAGCGCGATTTGCGGACCAGAGGGGCAAGTTGTGGGTTGGCTTGGCTACCTATTGGATTCGGAGAGGCAATTTGAACGAGCTCGGGATATTTTTGAAGAAGCCATTACAACTGTCATGACCGTTAAAGATTTCACTCTTGTTTTCGACTCATATTATGAATTCGAAGAATCCGTCATTGGTGCTCTCATGGAAGTCGCGTCCAGCCTGTTCGACAGAGGAGTTGTGGACGCGAATGCAGATTTTCAACTCGACATTCGCATGATGCGATTTGAACAGTTAATGGACCGCCGGCCATTTCTTCTCAACGATGTCATTCTTCGCCAAAATCCTAATAATGTTTCAGAATGGGAAAAAAGAGTGGCCCTCTGGGGTGACAATAAGAGCGAAGTACTGGAAACATTCACCAATGCTATTGCCACAATTCAACCGAAACGAGCAATCGGCTCCTTTCATCAACTTTGGGTCCATTTTGCAGAATTTTATGAACGTGGAGGAGATCTTAGAAACGCGCGTGGAATAATGGAGAAAGCTGTCAAAGTACCTTCAAGTCTGTTGCAGAGTTGGCAGACATGTGGATCGAATGGGCGGAAATGGAGTTGCGCAACGATAATTTTGAGCATGCATGTTAAAGTCATGGCGAAGCAGTACATGCTCCAAAGAGATCCAATGTGGACTATTTCGACGAGACACTGTCACCGCAACAACGGGTGCATAAGAGTTGGAAACTATGGAGCTTTTACGTTGGATCTTGTGGAGAGTGTATCGACTCTTGATGAGACACAAAAGGTTTATGAACGAATATTCGAACTTCGCATCGCAACCCCCCAAACTGTCGTTAATTATGCCAACCTTTTAGAGGAGCATAAATACTACGAGGAATCATTCAAGATCTACGAAAGGGGCCTAGATCTTTTCAGCTATCCCGTGGCGTTCGAACTTTGGAACTTGTATCTCACCAAAGCTGTTGATCGAAAGATTGGTATTGAGAGGCTAAGGGATCTCTTTGAGCAAGCAGTCCAGGATTGTCCCGCAAAGTTTGCGAAAACGATTTATCTCATGTACGGAAATCTTGAAGAAGAGCGTGGCCTCGCACGGCATGCGATGCGAATATATGAGAGGGCAACGCGAGCCGTTGCGGACGAGGACCGAGCCGACATGTTTAACTTTTACGTCACAAAGTCAGCCTCAAACTTTGGCCTGGCATCAACACGGTCTATATATGAGAGGGCAATTGCAGCTCTACCTAATGAAGAGGCTAAAAATATGTGCCTCAAATTTGCAGATATGGAGAAGAGATTGGGTGAAATCGAACCGTGCCCGTGCCATATATGGTCATGCCTCACAGTTCTGTGATCCTCGAACAAACTCCGGATTTTGGACAAAATGGGAACAATTCGAGGTGCAACATGGGAATGAAGATACGTTCAAGGAGATGTTGCGAATCAGGAGGAGTGTTCAAGCACAGTATAACACAGACGTGAATTTTATTGCATCGCAAGCGGTGGTTCGCAGCCAACGGAATATAGACACCGAGGATATGGATTTAGCAGATGATTTTGGCTCTTCAGCAACGCCATCTCGAGTACCTGAGGGTTTTGTTCCGCCCAGTATAAGAAGTAGGGGTTTAGACCCGCTACCAGCCGGCCTTTACTCTAACGAAGAAATTATTAATATTGATAGTATTAATAATTAATTTAAAATGCACTTGGTTTAATTACGTTACAAGTTTCTTTACTATATATCTTTAAATTAGAAATATAGTAAGATATTATAATATATTTAAATTATTTAAGAATTGTTAGTTATATATAGAGAGTATCTACTTTATTTTCCTATCTAAAATAAATAATTATCTGAGGTAGAGGCTATAGCCATGGGTTAGTATTTTTAGAAGTCTATCATTAACTGAAAATATATAAAAAAAAGATATTAAAAGATAATAAATCTTAAGAGAACTAATAAGGATATTCTCGAGTGCAAGTTTAGTTAATTTAATTAATTAATTAATAATTATAGAAGTTCCTATGCGCTTTTTATATAAAATATCTTTATATAAAATATAACTTCATTTTTGATATGAAGGTATATTTTGATTGCTCCTAGTCCTGCTATGTACATCCACCCTGGATGACAACATGGATATTCATTCCTCCAGTGAAATGACAGGTTGTGTTATTAAATATAAATCCGACGACTGGCTGAATACGCACTTATGTAACGAAACAAAGCTAGGGAAGCTATGAGAGCGGTCTAACTATATCATTAGAAACAAATGTTAGGCATCATATAATAAGCCAATGTATCGATTAGAAAGGACGGCATCAAGGCGGGAAAGACTAAGTTATAGTATTGTAAATATCGAGGGCGGAGGAAACCAGGGATAGGTAGACTCACTGCCCAAGTATAACTGCGCCACGGCCTGCCTAAACTTCAGCCTTCTCACCCTCCATCCAACGCCATACCAACATTTCCTGCCTTGCGGCATTTCTCTCCAGCATTCCTCTCTAGTGAGTTGTTTTAATCGTCGCGGATCTCCTGTGCCTGAGGCGGTAGCAATCTGGCGGAGGCTGCGCTATGCATGTAGTGAAATTAACATGTACCACAGAACTGGACAAGAACAAGGAACAGTGATGAAGCGGAAGTTACAGCAGGTTCAACGCGATAGCGCGGTTGTTACAAGGTCAGTAACCTGGAGCATTCTCAAGAATGATGCCGAGGCCGAGTTACTTCATTTGAGTTTGAAACCAACGCTCGTACTATCTCTTAGTACTCGTCAAGTCCAGCAGCATGTGAGGCCGGACACCGACACCGACACCGACACAAATCGTAAACCCTCCACCGATGTCACACGCTATTTTCAGAAACGTACTATTATTTTGGCAGAGGAGAATGAGCTTAATTTCGACTCTCAGTGTCGTGAACAGGCCTCCTTGGTGGAGCAGCGCGTCGATATTGTAATACACTCACTTCGCCAGCTTGATTACACCACTATTTACGATCATGCGAAACCGCGCCGTGGATATGCCGGCCAACTGCACCCTCGCCTCGCAGGGGACCATTTCCTATCGAATCTAGATCTCATTAGTCAGGCAAATCTTTTCAGAGTCGCAAAAAGGATGCCTAAAGGTGCACATCTACATATACACTTCAATGCTTGTCTGCCACCTCGTGTCCTATTGAATATTGCCAAAGGTATGGACCGCATGTTTATCACAAGCGATCTGCCTCTTACTTCAGAAAACAACTACGACAGCTATAACAAATGTGAAGTTCAGTTCTCCCTACTCAGTCCGAATAAAGCATTCCCCACTGGTGATATATTCAGTCCCCAATTACCCAACCTAGGTCAGCTATGAAATTTAATGATTTTTTACGCTCATTTCCCCGCAACTTTCCGCTGGCGACGTCTAGCGACTGGCTTGTCGAGAAACTCGTTTTCGGAGAACAAGAGACATATAATCACCTACAAACAGCTGCCGGGTAAGTAGGCGTATGTACCCACGGTTGGTCACAATGTTTTCCACCCGCCTTATCATGCGAATCCTTTACCCTGGTGCCTGCCATTGGGGCTGCCGTTGAGGTGCATATGTATTCGGTTCTTTAGCTAAAGTTTGTATAGGGCTTGGGAAAAGTTCAATGTTCGTACACGAATGATGAAAGGTCTTTCAACTATGAAAGGGCTTACAGGACAGTATACACGCCTTTGCCTAGAAGACTTCATCAGGGACAACATTACGTATGCTGAGATACGCCCAACTTTTTATGACTAGTAATCAGTTGTATCATGACGATGGCACTGGTCCCATGGACAATTCGTGTATAATGGCCATCATAATTGACGGAGGTTACCATATTTCAATCAGACATGGCGCAAGTGGGCGATTCTTTCGGTGGCCTTAAGGTGATATATTGCACTCCTCGGTCCATGGATTTGGCCAGCGTGCAGTTTGCACTGAAAGAGTGCTTATCATTCAAGCTGCGCTGGCCCGCGATGGATAGCTGGTAGGTACTCTCCCTAGCATTTTCCCTTTGAAACTCTGATACCTTTGAAGAGATGAAAATGTTATTTTAAGTATTGTCTAATTAACCAATCCCCAAAAGGATTTGACCTGGTGGGAGAGGAAGCTAAGGGCCGACCTCTAAAAGACTTTGTTCCCGCTTTTCTAGAGTTCAAGAGTATGTGTACCGAGGCTGGACAAGATATACCGTTTCTGTTCCACTGCGGTGAAACACAAGACACGGGTACTAGTACTGATCAGAACTTGATTGACGCTTTACTTCTTGATTCCAGGCGGATTGGTCATGGATTTGCTCTCGCAAAACATCCTTATATCATGGAAAAGATGAAGGCGCAGGGAATTTGCCTCGAACTGTGTCCTATATCTAATGAGATCCTTGGACTTACTTCCAGAGTTGCAGGACATTCCATGTATCAACTGCTAGCAAACAACGTACATTGCACGTTGAATTCTGATAATGGAGCCATATTCAGATCCTCACTGTCTCACGACTTCTACCAGGTTTTGATTGGCACTGCAGATATGGGTTTGTTTGGATGGAAGCAATTGATAATGTGGAGCCTCGAGCATGCATGCCTTGATGACCTGGAGAGAACAGCAATTTTTCACCAGTGGGAGACCCAGTGGGACGCGTTTCTTTCTTGGGTTCTTGACACATATGGAATTGAACAGAGCGCGCCATGAAACGTACCAGGTCTTGCCTGGTACCTACCTATACAAAGCGAATGCTTCCCGAAGAAAAGAGAAAACTGACTGAGTAGTCGTACAAGAGTAATGCTCACGACGGTTAGATACAACGCCAGGCACTGTAGGAATGGTATCAATTATAACTCAACGTTCACGCAGGGGAATCTTCATGCCATTGGATCATCTGGTATCAACTACTGGCCAATCTGTTTCCTGAATGGCGGACTGTTTGCCCACCAACCTAGTATTGATTTCTTGAGAACAAAATAAATGTTTGGAGTCATACTCGCAGATCAGGGGAATTAATTGCAATGGACGAGGGTGAATGGAGGCATCTAGGTAGTTCCTCTGAAGGTTAGCAGATCTAGAAACTGTACCCCGAATACATAGCATATACACGACAATGTAGACGATGTACTATTCCCATCATACTATATGCTATACCATGATATCCAGATCGATTGTGGTACCAGTAAGCATGGTCTTAAATCCACAGCATGCTCGGATTTCTGGTACAAAAGCCTCGTTTAAAAAGACTAAATTTTCAATTAGTCTGAAACAAGTGTACGCACACTGTAGAATTCATGTTTTCTGTAGTTGAGTAGTTCAACATCTATAGTACCGACTATCAATTTTTAGTCATCAAAATAGATGCCTTTCTTCTGAGTAATATCTATCATACCCCCTCGGTAACTACCCCTTTTTTTTTTGTTCTTCTCCTTTGTGAAGCCTTTACCCTTGGTCACGATGAGATCCTCGTGCGCTCTTAGTGAATAATCGAGAGGAACATAAGCATTGGAGGCAAATTTAGGATCGACCTTTATGTCTTTAGGGATGCGAGAGAAGGGTTCGCTTTGCTTCTTCCGTCTTTCAGTCTCGTGGATGGCTGTTGAAGCTGTTAGGACCAACGATACAACCGCTGTTTGCACTGGAGGAGAAACTGTACCTGGAGTCCAGAGGGACTTGGCTTGATTATTTCTCGTACCAGTAGCATCACCATGTGTCAACCTATTGCCATCATCGGGTGTACTGGGAATATCATGTGGAGATACAGAGATGCTGGGTTCGGAGAGCTGCAAACAGGCAACTTTTGGCATTTGTACAGGCTTGTTCTCTGGGCTGGGACTGGTGCATGAGCTCGATTCCCCAGAGGAACTAGAATCAGTAGATGACGCGGTATCTATTTCCTCGGTCGCCCTCGCAATGGACTTGTTCTTGAAAGGGCTGCCTAGTGTTGAGACAGCGACGTCCGTTGACTCGGACACTCTCGTTTTGTGCCTTTTATCTAGATGATTGTCATCCATCTTTCCAGTAGTTTTCGCAGTCGGTTGAGGAGCTAGATGAGTCAGAAGAGCTAGATCGCAGAGAGGCCTTGCGCTTCGATTTCCTTCCAGGCACGTTTGAAAGAGAGTCGTTTGAACTTTTCTTCACTTTGGAATGCTCCATAGCCTCGGCGCTACGCTTCCTAACGCTGCCTTTTGCGCTGTCTTTGAGTGAGGATGTCTTCGCAGTTTTTGAGTTCAGCTTCGTATTGATCGAAGAGGATTGATCTTTGCTGGGTGCATTCTGCCATGTTTGAAAAACGTTGACGAGTGTTGGATATACTACATCGTTGTCATGTTTGGCAAGAGGTAAGCTTTGCCAACCTTGCTTTATTCGATGCTTTCTGAACGCGCTATAACTTCTCTCAAACCCGTAATCCGAAAGGAACCCTTCCATCAAGTCGAGGAGCTCAGTAGGGGGCGACGCACTCGGCAAGTCGCAGAGTTTTTGCCCCATGCTTGCCAACGCCTCGTCACGTAATAGATAGGCGGTTTGTCACTAATACTGTAGCTACTAATATTGAAATGTATCACAGTTACCAGGACCATTCGACATAATAATACGATACAGACAGATTGAAGTAAAACTTTTTCAGACTAGGGTTATTATTATTATGTTGGAGCCGGATTCGAAGTTGCATATAAGTCAAACCACCTAGTAGTAGCGCATACATATTAGTAGCGCACTAGAAATTATATAAAATACAATAGCCTAAAGATATTACTACTATTATAAATAGGTATAAATTTATTTATATTATATTAATTTAAGCTATTTTTATATTATTATAATTACTAAGAGTATATTATTCTATCTATTAAGTCTATATCTTCCTTAGATACCTATATAATAAGTAATTATATAGTTTATATAGCCTTAATATCTTCTAGTTATCTTTAGATAATATAAACTTATTTAATTATAATAAACATTTATTAGGGTTTAGAGAGACCTTTCTTTTCCTAAAAGGAAGTAAGGTCTCTATTTAGTATATTTTAGCCTTACTATTCTCTTCTTAAAAGGCTAGCTCTACTATAAGTAAATTAAACTTTACTACTACTATATAGCTATATAAATTAAACTATCTCTTTATATAAGACATTGCCCCTAGGGCCTAGAAGATCTTTAATATATTAGTATCTCTTAAAGGTATTATAAGGGTATATTTAGAGCTAGAGAGATATTTTCTTAGTAGTATTATTATATTATATATTAGCTTAATAGTACTATTAGGAGTCTTAGCTAGCCTAGGTATAACTTAGCTACTTTCTAAGGCCTTCTAGCGCGATCTAGAGTATATTCTAGTTACCTTAAAGCTAGCCTTAATATTACTAGCTATAAGAGTATTATCTTAGGTAGTAGTATAGTATTTAAGGAAGTTAATCTTATTAATTAGTATAGTATTATTAAGCGCCTTAAACTTATATAGATATTATTAATATATAGCTTTTAGTAGGCTAAATATAGCTAAATTAAGTAGTTAAAGGATATATAAGCTATATACTGGTAGAAATAGTAAATATATATTATCTTAGAAGTATTTTTAAATAAATATATTAGTAGTATAGCTACTGTGCCTATTAATAATTAATAGCCTTGCCTCTAAGAGGTCTTCTAGAGTAGTCTCTAGTATAAAAACTCTCTCTAGCTACTCTAGAGCTATTATCAGGGGCTAAACAGGCTAAATATATTAAATATATAGTTACTTATAATATATTTATTTATTTATTTTTATATTTTAAAACTTTATAAAGAATCTAAAATTATAATATATTTTACTTAACTTATTTTATTTATAAAAAGTATAACTACTTAAATTATAATTTATTATCTTTATTAATATTATACTTAATATTATTTTCTAATAGAAATTTCTATATTATTATTTTTTATTTAGTTCAATTTATTTAAAAATTTATTAATACTCTTATAAAACGTTCTTTATTAAAATATTATTATTACTTTAAAGATAATTTTAAGTATAAAAAAGTAATTATAGTAACTAGTAATATTAATATTATAATTAGCTATAATTATAAATAAATATAACTATCTTTATTATATAATTTATAATAAAGTACTACTAGTAAAATAAATTTCTTATAGAACTTATTAGAAAAATAAATAAAATATAAAATTAAAAGTAATATTATTTAATAATTAATAATTATATATAATAATATAATTTTTATTTTATTTGTCTTATATTATATTATATTATATTATATTTTTATATTTTTATTAAATTTATTAAATTTATTTATATTATAAATTAAATTTATATTTAGTTTAATTAAATAAGAGAAGAATTTATATATATAATTAATTATAAAGCTTAGTAAATTATATAATTAATTATATATACTAATTTTTAAATATTGTTTTAATTAATAGAGAATATATATTAAATAATAGTTTATCTTTTTATAACTATAAAGATAATAATAGCTTTTATATATTATATTAATATTTTTATTTATTACTATATTAGAAAATTTATTAAAGACCTTATTAAAAATAGTAATAATAATAAAGACTTTAAGCTATTTTTAACTTTATTTTAATATATATAATTATTAAATTATATATTAAGATAGAGAGAATATATATATAATCTAACTACTAGATAGGCTTAATAGAATACTATACTTATTAAACTAGAGACTTATTATATAATATAAAAGATATTTCTATAATATATAAATAAGATAGTAAATATAAGCCTTATTAATAATAGTAAAAAGTTATATATTAACACTACTCTAATTAAGCTTAGTATATATAAATAATCTAAATTATTATATAAAAAGTAAAGAATAATAATTGAAATAATTACTAATAATAATTATAATATTATAATTATCAGAGGCTAATTAAGCTATAGGTACCTGAGGTAGGAATTTCTAATAAGGTAGTCTTAAAAACGCAAGAGTATATAACTATAGTAAAGAATAAGAACTAACTTATATAATAATTAAGTAGTAGTAAGATAGTAAGGAGGTTATTATATATATATTACAAGTTTACTATAAGTTCCTAGCTACCTAGCTTACTAACCTTTCACTTCTTAGTCATAACTTATTTTCTAAATTTAATAATAATTTAATAATTAAGAGTCTTAGAGTTATATTAAAGAAAGTAGCTATATCTATTAGAAATAATTATTAAAATTAAAAAATAAACTATAAAACTACTTATTAAACTATAAGTAATATTAATAAATATTAATATTTAAAATTATATTTTAAATAAATTTAGTAATTAGAATTTCTTTAAATAGAGTTATATTATAAAGATTATAATAAAAAAGATTTATAATTTAGATTATCTAGATAACTTAAAATAATTCTCTAGTATTTAATTTATAAAGCTAAAGATATTAGAGATTTTTAATTATTAAATAAAAACAGAGATTATTAAGCTAAAGAGTACTTTAAAGTTTATAAATAATAGTATAGCTATAAATACCTTTACTAAATTACTCTTAGAAAATTAAGAGATTATAAAAAATAAATTAAATCTCTATTAAAGTAATCTTAATTAATATAATAAATAAGTAAATAAAATTTATAATATTATTTAATTAAATAATTAAAAAAATTAATTTATATTATATTAAAATATATTTACTTATAATATTAGAATTAAAGGCTTATAATAATATTATATAACTCTTTATTAATTTAAAAGCTATTTATAAAATTAAAAACAATTAAAAAGAAAATAAACTTTAAAATAATATTTTAAAGTATTTAAGTAAACTATAAGCTATAATTTTAATTAAAAAGAATAAATTATTATATAAAAGAAAATAATATATATTATAAAATTAAAAAAAGTAAATATTTAATTTTAACTTTCTTAGTATAATTTAAATAAGAAGTTTAAAATATTAAAAAAATTATTAATAAGCTAGAAGCTAATTAAATTATAAAAAGGAGCTTTAAATTAATCTTCTAAAGTTTAATTTCTTTATTAAAAAAATATATTAAATTTTTAAATTAAAATTTATAAAAATAAGAAAAAAAGTAAATAAAATTAAAATAATAAAACTAAGAGATATGTATTTTTTATAAAAAGAGATATAAAAATCTAATATAATCTTCTATTAACTAGTTTTTTTTAAAAATAAATTAAAAAGTTTAAAATAAATATAAAATAATAAAAAACTTAAAAATAATACTTTAAAAAGAATTTTATAATTAAAGAACTATATAAATAATTAAAAGAAAAAAAGAAAAATCTTTTAAAATAATTATAATAATAATTAACTTTATAAATTTAAATATTTATAAAAGTAATCTCTTTTTTTATAATAAATATTAATTATTTATTATAAAATTTATTAATTTTAGATTTAAAAATAATATTATATTTATTAATAAAATAATAAGTTTAAGAAGTTTTAATATATATTAAGAGATAAGTTTTATATATACTAATAAATAAGTTATTTATATTTAAATATAAAAAAGTTAATATTTTAATATAGAACTTATAAAATAAGCTTTAAATAATTAATTAAAAAGTATTACTTTTAGTTATAAATTAATATTAATTTAATTTTATTAAAAAGCTAAAGTATTATTATTATTATTATTATATTATCAATTATCTATAGAAAGTGAAATAAATATATAATCTATAAATAATAATAAAGAAAAACTATACTAAGACTAGATAAAAATCTCTATATAATACTCTATTTAGGCCTAGGTTAAGTATATTATAAATATATAATAGATTTAATAGCTAGGCTAATATAATTATTTAATTTTACTTTCTATTAAAGAGAAAGTATTTTTAAAAAAAAGATAGCTTAATCTTAATATAAATATAATATAATTTAGTAATTATTAGTAATATTATATTATAATACTAGCTAGTAAGATATTATAATAATTAGTAGTTATTATTATAATATTAAATTTATAATAATAATAATAAACTCTTTATATTTACTTTCTATTGCTTTTCCCTCTTTCTTTATATCTATTATATATAGTAAATTACTTTTTAAATCTAGAGAATTATATTTATTATTAAAATTAATATAAATTTAAATTATTACTAAAGTAATAATACTTAATTTAAAATAATAATAATAATATAAATTATTATTTAATTTTTAATTAATTTAACTTTTTTTACTTATATTAACTAAAGAAATTAATATATTTTTTAAATACTCTTTTAAAAAGAATACTTATAAAGATTTAACTATAATTTGTATAAATTATTATATTAAATCTTAATTATATTCTTTAAAAAAAAATTAAGTCTGTTAAGTCTTATTAGTTAAAATATAATAAATAATTTGATTACGGATTATTAGAATAAGTTTAATATAAATTATACGCTTATATTATATATATAATAACATATATATTAATAAAATACATTAATTGGTTAGGTATTATACTTAATATAAGAAATAAATAATATAATATTTTAATGTAATAATTCGCTATTAATTATTAAAGATCTAATATTAATGTAATTATATAACTTATTAATGAAGTAATATGAATATATATAATATTAATACTTTAAAGTTATAAAGAAAAAAATATTAAAAAAAAAGTAAAAAATAAAGCAATTAACAAAAATAAAAGGAAAATAAAAAAAAAAAAGAACCGTTGTAGGGTAAAATTAAATATAATCATAATATTATTAAGACGAAAATAATAATTATATGTTTTTATAATTTTTAAAATATTAATTTAATACAAATTATTTAATAAAGTATTTATAAGTTAATATATTAATAATAGCTATATTATAATCTAAAAATGTATTAATAAATAATTAAAGTATTAGTTATTTTTAAATATTTTAATTCCTGAAACCCACTTAGTTTCAAAGAAAAAAAAGGAAAAGAGGGAGAAAATACGAAAAGGGAACAAATTAAAGAATAAAGATGATGAAAAAGAGCTTTAAGAAAAACTTAATGAAAAAATAAAATAATAAAGAGGAGCTTTATATAATTAAAGTTTAAACCCGTTAAATTAAAAATAATAAATTTTTAATAAATTTAATAATTTAATTATAATGAATTCTAAATAAATAAGAAGTTTTTCTTTAAATATTGTAATAATTATTTTGAATTATTTTCAAAAATTTAAATTATGAAAAACTTGATAAAAATGTTAATTTTTTCTTTTTTGATATTTTTAATTTAATTATAAAGAAAACGAGAAAATAAATAAAGTTCTAAAATTATATTATAATATATTTTATATATAATTTCTTTAAAAATAATATAAAATTAATATAAATAATAATAAATTTTATAATAATACTTTTTTTTATAAATATAATACTAAAACATAAAATAAGAAATTATTTCTTTTAAAATTTATAATAATAATAAAGTAACAAGTATTTACAAAACTTTATAAAAAAAAAAGAAAGTCTTTAAATTTCATATTAAGTTTACTTTATTTAAAATAAATAAGGAATTTAAATATTTTTTAAAGTTTTATAAAAAAATTATAATAATTTGATACAAGTAATGTAGATTTTTGTGAATAAGTACTTGTCCGCATTCACGTATTTTCATACCTAAAACGACTATCATCTTTTATACGATCTCCTATTTCAAATAATTTGTGTATCTACTTTATTCTTACATTCGCACCCCGCCGGCTCCCTCACAAATAGCCCCTTAACCCTTTACATGTCTGCGTGTCCTAGCCGTCTACAACGGACGTCGAGTGACCTTGGAGCCTATGCTCAACTCGGGGTGAGACAGAACCTATGTCAATACCATCTATTTACGATATTATCCCTTCATATTCCTCTCTCCTGATGTTTGTTGTTCCTATTAACTTTTCACCACCTTAACTCACACCGCCCCACCTGGTAATCCATATGAAATAGTATTATATTATATGGAATATAAATATGATTGGTTGTCTGGATTTTCCCTCAGACCCTCAAAGACGCCGCCTTAAATTGACCACACCGCTCCCCACGTTTGTTTGTCCAAAAGATTACGTATACTTTATTGTGTTGCAAAAATGTCATTTTTTACCACTGTCCAAAGACCCCACCCCCTCTTCACAGAGCTCTTTATGTACGCTTTATCTGCACCATGTATCGGTATTGTTTTATTTTTTCTGCAGTGTGTCTTTTTAATTTTTGTTGCGTTTAATAGCTGTATGACCTAATAGTCGCTGCTGTTGTTTGGATTGGGAGATCAGTAGGAGAGTGAATTGCTTTTCGTCTGTCAATTGTGGTTGATCGCAATTTTAATGATGGGGTATTAATAATAGGATATACTCTTGATTATATATGTGAAATTTATTATATTGTCTGTATTAGACTTTAATATAAAGCTCTTGTATTGTGAAGTAGTGTTTATATAGTTTTGAAATTTGATTTTATTGAATATATAGAATGTGGTTCTAAGGTTAAGCTTTTATATTAAAAATTACTTAAGAACAGTAATTAATTTTAAAATTTGTATTTTTTAGTATATATTAATATAAAATATATTTAAAAGTAAATAAGAAAGGTATATAAATATACTGTTTTATATTTTTTAAAATTATTTTAATTTAATAATTTATTAAAATAATATTCTTTTAAATATTTTAAATTAAATTTGTAGTTTTTTATATAATATTATTTTAAATATAAAGATGTAGTTGTAGATTAGTTTAAAGTATATAATAATTTTATACTTTTACTCTTTCTTTAAAAATTAATAAAATTAAATTAAAAAGAATAAATAAAATACAAATACTAAAGATCTTTATGAAATACTTACTTTAATATAAAAAGCTTTAATAAAGACTCTTTTAAATTAGAGATATATTATATATAAATTAAAATAAGAGTAAAGAAGATATAGAAGTTATAGTAGTAGTTCTATAAAAAGAAGTTTATTTAATAAATATTTATAATTAATTAAATTAAAAGCTTATATAAAGTTAAACTATAAAAATAAAGCTAGGCTATTATAATTTTATATTATATATATTATTTTAATTATTAATATAATTTACTAGTTTTATAAATATTTTTATTAAGTTTTTATTTAGCTTTTTAAAAGAAGTTAATATTTCTTTATATAAGCTATAAAGTAAGTAATAAGAATTCTTTTAATTAATTTATTTAAAATATAAAAAAAAGAAATAAAATATTAAATTCTTATTTTATATTTTTTAAAGAGTTTTCTTTAATTTAAAAATAATTATAATATTTATATATTAATATTAAATTAAGAAATATTTAAGCTTAAAGCTAGTTATTATTATTTTAATTATAGCTTTATAGAAATTATAATTATATATTTTAAAATATTTTATTAAAATTATATTAAAATTTATAAACTTTTATAATTAAATATTAATAAAAGTAATATAAATATTATTTATAATACTTATTTAAATAATAAGTATTAATTTATTCTCTAATTAAAGATAAAATAAAAGTAGAGATATATTATTAATATCTTTTATTAAAAATAAGAAGAAAGATTAAATAAAAATATTAGCTTTCTTTTAAAAATTCTAATAAAAAAGAAATTACTTTAATTTAATAATAAAACTTATAGTAATTTTAATTTAATATTATTATATTATTTAATTTAATATTATTATATTATTTAATTTAATATTTAAAAGTTTAAAATCTTTTAAAATTATTAGTAATATTTATTATATATTTATATTAAAATAATTTATATATTTTTAATTATATATTAGTTTTTAGTATATCTTTATATTAAGAAAGTTTTATTAACTTAGTATTATTTTTATATATAAATAATATTATTTAGCTTATTTAATATTTATAATAATATTTACTATATTATAATTTTATTATAAATTTTTAATAATTATATTATATTTTTAATATTATATAAAATAAATATTATTAAAAGTAATTTCTATTTTATTTAGTTAATAACTTTATTAAGTTTATTTTCTATTTTAATTAAAAGAGAGTTATTAAAATATATTTTAATTAGTTTCTTTATCTCTTTATAATTAAAAATATATTATTAAAAAAGTACTAATTTAATTTAAGTTATTATATTAAAACTTATATAAATATATTTTAAAATATAATTAAAGCTATTAAAATTATAATTAATATTTATATATTAAATTCTTAATTTTAGAGTATTTTATATAAAGTCTAGTATATTATAATAATTATTATAATAAAAGTAAGTAATTATATTATAAAAAGTAATAAATTTAAATTTAAATTAATATATTATCTAGAGAAAAGTATTATTTTTAAATAAAATATAATTAAAAAAGTTTTATAAAAAGTAATATAAATTAAAGTTATTAATAAAAAGAAGAGAAAATTTTAAAGTAAATTTATATAAAATCTATATTAAATTAATCTCTATTTCTTTATTTAGAGAATTATAAGTTATTATAATTTAAATTTATTAATATAAGAAAATTATATATATTAGTTTATTTTTATATTATATATTTATATTATAAGCTTATATTACTTATATATATATAATATAACTTACTTTTTAATATAAATTAAATAATATAATATTATTTTTAAATATATAGATTTTATATTTTAATATTTTAATAAAACTCTAACAATATAATTATATTATACCTAGTTTAAGAGAAAAGTACTAGCTAAATAAAGTTTAATTTATTATTTATATTTTAATATATTATTTTTATAATTAAGAGTTTAATATAAAGAGTTTAATTATTATTTAAAATTTATATATATTTAATATAAATATAATATAAGTCCTTTTCCTAGAAAAAGAGAGTATAAATAAAAAATATAAGTTACTAAAAGAGTATTCTTTATAAAGAGACTTTTATATTATAAATAAAAAAGTCTAAGTTAATTATAAAGTATTTCTTATAATTCTTTAATTTTAAGAAATATTATTATTTAAGTTTTATATATATTAATAAAGATATATAAAGTAATTTATTTTTATATTCTAGTAATAATAAGCTTTTATAAAATAAAATTAATTTTATATTAAATATAGATTTTTATAAAGTAAATAGCTTAATTTTTTATTTTTATTAATAATTAAATAATTACTATCTTTCTCTTAGCTCTCTTTTAAATATATATTAATATTATATTATTTATATTATAATTATATAATATAATATTTTATAATATAATTATATTAAAAGTACTAATAATATTATTTAAATTAAAGACTTTTATTATAAAACTTATAATTAAATATTTTATATATTAAAATTAGCTCTTTATTATATAATAAATTAGTCTTTTTAATAATAAAGAAATAAATAATAAAAGTAAAATATATATTAATTTTAAATTAATTTTATATTTTCCTTACTTTAGTAATAAATATTTAATTTACTATATTTATTTTTAAAAGAAGAATATTAATATTATTTAAAATATTTTCTAATTAAATTCTTTTTATAAATATTATAAAAAAGAGTTAAAATATTATTATACTTTTAAAAAAAAGACTTAAACTATTTACTTATTATTTAAAGACTTAGTTATAACTATTATAATAACAACTAAAATTATATCTTTATTAAATAAATAATAAATTATAATTATATTAAATTTACTTTAAATAATATTTATTACTTAAATAATTTCTTAATATAATCTATTTTTAATATTAATTAAAGTATTTTTAATTTAAATAATTATTTTATAATTAATTTAAAAATAGCTTAATTTTAAATAAAGTTTAAAGAAAGAGAAGTTTATAAAAGAGAATATTACTATTATTATTATATAACTTTAAAGCCTTCTTTAAAGTACTTTAAAAGTACTAGTAAATTTAAAGGTTTTACTTATTATAATAATAATTATATTAATTATCTAATTCTTAATATAAGTCTTTATTTTTATATTTAAAGTAAGTTTATTATATATTATTAATATATTAAGCTCTAAGAGCTAGAGAGCTATAGCCTAAAGACCTAGAATTAATAATAAAGAAATAAGGCTAGTAATTTTATTTTAAATTTTAAATTCTTAAGAGTTAATAAAGAAGTAGCCTATTTTTATTATAATATTAATATAAATATAATTTATATAATATATTTATATATTTTATAAATTATAGTAATTATATTTTAAACTATAGTACCTAGAATTAATATTTATTAGCTTAATATTTATATTAATAACTTAAGGCTAATATATTATTATATTTAAAATAAATTAAATTTAAGGATTTTAAAAATAATATTAGATTTTATTTTAAGAATTAATTTAGCTAAAGGTAGACTTACTCTCTCTATTATAAAGTTAATATAAACTATAAATAAAAAGCTAAAGTAATAAAAATATTAATAAAACTAAAGAAATAATAATAATATTATAAAATATAATAATAATTAAGCTATTTATAAATTAATTTAATATTATAATTAGTATATTATAAAAAAGTTATTTATAATATTTAAATAAGTTATATTTATAATAAAATATTTATAATATTACTTTTAAATTAAGAAATTACTAAGTTAAATTAAAGTTATAAAATAGTATTATTAATTAAGCTATTTAAAATTAAAAGCTCTAGAATATTTAATAAATAATATAAATAATATAATTATTAAAGAACTTTTAATATTTAATATAATATATATAATATAAGTAAAATAAAATAATAAAAGTATTATAAATTATAGAAAAAAGCTTTAAATTTAAAGAAATAAGTTTTTATTAACTTTTATAATTATTTAATAGAAATAACTAATATTATATTTTATATAATAATTATAAATAGAGAAATAGGCTTTTATTAAAACTATTACTTTTTAAATTAAAAAGAGAAAAGCCTACTATTAATATTAAAGAATTTAATTTAAATATTAAAAAAAATTAAATTATAAGTAATTAAAATAGATAATAAGCTTTCAAGAAGTATTTTAATTTATAAATAAGTTAAATAACTAGAAATTAAAATTAAGTTATATACTTTATAAATTTAATAATAAAATAATTTAAAAGAATATTCTAGAGTTATAATAAAAGAGAAAGTAAAATTATTAATTATTAATAGCTAGTTATTAGTAAAATTATAGCTTTAGATAATAAGAATAATTATATATCTTTAAAATTAAATATTCAAATAAAGTCTTAAATAGAAGATATTATATAAAAGCTTCTTTTTTAATATTTTTAATATAAAAAAAGATAATTAATTTTAATTTAATTATTTAAAAATATTTAAATATAAAGTATTTATAATAATAAAAGAAATTTAACTAAAAGAATAATATTTATATTTATATATAAAACTAAAAATATAAATTAATTATTTAATTAAATATAACTTTAAAATATATTCTATATTTAGAACTTATTAATAAATAAGATTTATATAATATAAAATATAATTTTTTAATAAAAAAAAGCTTTTTAATATTAATAATATATAAATAAGAGAAATAACTAGTAAATAAATATTAAAAGAAATTTAAGTATATTTATATACTTTATTATAATTTAAATAAGTAAATTAAGTAATATACTTAATTTAAAATAAAACTAAGTTTAAAATATAATATATAAATCTTAAAAACTTAATTAAAGATTTAGAAATTAAATATAATATATAAAGAAGGAAAGTAAATTAATAATTTAAAATATATTTAAATATACTTTAAACTCTTTTTAATATTACTAGTAAGTCTAATTATAAACTTCTTAATATATATAATTAAATTAAGAATCTAGTTACTATTTAAAAATTTAATTTTATAAAAAAAAGAATTATAATAAACTAAGCTTTCTTTATAAGAATTATAACTATATCTTTAATAAATAATAGAAAGACTACTATAACTAAATTAATATAATAAAGATATAATTATAGAAAATTAAAGCTTAAATATAAGTTATATATAATTTAAATATATTTTAATTTTAGTAAATAAGAATATTATTATAAGAATTTACCTTTAATATTAAGTTTATATAGTAGTTTAATTAAATATAAGTTTAAGGCTAAATTTATTTAAATAAAATAAAAATATTTAAAGAATTATAAATAAATAAACTTCTAAATAAAGATATTAAAATATAATTTATAAATTAGTAATTTATAAATATTAAATTATATATAAGTTTATATATATAAGTTTAATAAATATAAATATATATAAAAATATAAAATAAAGCTTATTATTTAAAGAGATTAATAATAGAAAGTTAATATAGAGAAAATTTATATTATAATATTAATAAAAAAGTCTTTTTAAATATTATTTATAATAATAGTAAAGTTTAATTTAGAACTTTTATAATTTAATATTATAAATATATTTATAAATATTAACTTACTAGAGAAAGTATTTATAAAACTACCTTTAGGTTATTAAAAAT
Organism: Calcarisporium arbuscula; assembly: GCA_009828645.1. Taxonomy (NCBI): domain Eukaryota; kingdom Fungi; phylum Ascomycota; class Sordariomycetes; order Hypocreales; family Calcarisporiaceae; genus Calcarisporium; species Calcarisporium arbuscula. The sequence continues at coordinate 35,125 of WBSA01000047.1, forward strand.
TAAAAAATAAAGATTAAGTCTTACTTTTAAAGAAAGTACTTTATAAATTATAAATTATATATTTTTTATAATAAATAGAATTTAAAAATACTTTATAAAATTTAAAATTTAAACTAACTCTTTATAAGTTTTATTATTATATAAAAAGAAGAATATTTATATTTTTCTATATAAATAATATAATAATTATCTTTAAAAAAGAAAATAAAAAATTATAAAGAAAGTAATAAAAGGCCTTAAATATAGATATAAGCTAATTAGTAGAAATAATTTATAATAATTCTTAAGAATAGAAGTTTATTAAAATTAAAATTAAAGATATATTTAAGTAAATTAAATTATATATTTATAAAAAATATATAAACTTAGAATTATAAATAAAGTAAATAAATATCTTATAATAAAAATAGAACTCTTTTTTTATAAAGAATTAGTAAATATTAAATTTATAAATTAATATAAATAAATTATTAGCTTATTATTATATATAATTATTATTAATAATTTTAATATTATATTTACTATATTATAATTAGCTAGATTTATAATAAATTTAAATAAATAATATATAAAAGTAGTAAATTAAATATTATATTATCTTTATATAATATAATTCTATATTTTAAAGTATAATAAAGGAAATAAATTTATAATCTATAATAATATATTATTTATAGAAAATATATTAAATAAAACAAGCTCTTAAATATATATAATAAAGTTATTTAAAAATTAAATAAAATAGTAAGTAAATAAATAAAATATTATAATTATATTTATAATAAAAACTAAATTATTTATATTTATATAAGCTATAAAAAAGGCTATTTTACTAGAGATTACTTAAAGAATTAAATATTAAATAATAAAACTTAAATTTATATTTTATATATAATAATTAATAGATAATTTAATTTTTAAAGAATTCTCTTAAAAAACTAAAATAAAACTTAAATATATAAATATTTATAACTACTAGCTTAAAGAGTATATTTAATAATAAATAATTTCTATTTCTTATAAATAAAATATAAAGCTTATAATTAATAATTTAATAAAAGCTCTATAAAAAAGTAATTTAAAAAGAGTTATTATTAATATAAATTTATTAATTTAGAGAAATATATTTTAATTTACTAAAAGAAAGATTTTTAAAAGTACTTACTTAAAGAAATCTTAGAATTATTATATATTTAAAAAATAAGATTATTTTAAAAATATAAGAGCTAAATATAAACTTTATAAAGTAAAATATAATAAAGTAAAGTAAAATATAATAAAGTTAAGTAAAGTATAATAAAGTAAAGTAAAATATAATAAAGTAAAGTAAAGTATAGTAAAGTAAAGTAAAATATTATAAAATAAAGTAAAAGTATAGTAAAATAAAGTAAAGTAAAGTAAAAATAATAAAAGAAAATTATAATAAGATAAAGAATAAGACTTACTCTTAGAGATAGTAATCTTAGTTATATAAATTCCTAGGTATTAATATAAGTAGTAATATTACTATAGCTAGAATAGTATACTTCTCTTTATTATTATTATTTCTTAAAATTAACTATTTAATATCTCTTTATTAAGTATATTATTATAATAACCTATTTAATTAAATAAAAATATATATTATTATATTAATTAGAACTATTAATAGTTCTCTTATTATAACTTATAAGTTTATAACTCTTGAGTTCCTATAAGTATAATATTTTACTAAGCTTGCCTAGTAGTTGGATTATATATATATATTCTCTCTATTTTAATAGTAAATTACTTATTATAAATAAAGATCTTTAAATAAAGAAAATGTATTTATTCTAATACTTATATAATATAATCTTTATAATAATATATTATTTAATTTTCTTTTATTTAATATTAGCTTATATAGTTTAAATATTAAAAATAGAACTTAGAATTATACTTATCTTTATAGCTATAGTTATCTTAGGCTACTAGACATAGTCTAGTATTAGGGGCTAATTAAGCTATAGGTACCTAAAGTAGGAATTTCTAGTTAAGTAACCTTAAAAATATAAAGATATATAATTATAATAGAAGAATAAGGACTAATTTATATAATAATTAAATAGTAGTAAGATAATAAAAAGATTATTATATATAAACTATAAGTTTACTATAAGTCTCTAGCTACCTAGCTTACTAACTTTTACTCTTTAATAATAACTTATTTTCTAAATTTAATAAATTAGCCTTCTTTTAAAAACTAAAATTATTAATTAATAAAAAGAATAATATAAAATATAAATATATTTAATTAAAATATTAAAAACTTATTCTAAAATTATATTAACTTTATAAAGAACTTATTATAAATTAATATTAAAACTTCCTTATTAAACTCTAGAATAAGAAAGTTACTAACTTTAGGTCTCTTTAGTATTTAAGTTCTAATTAGGCCTAAAGGCCTTAATTTAATTATAATAAAAAATAAAATATTATAAGAAGAGCTAGCTAGAGTATAGTAATATAGTAAAGTAATAGTATTATAAAAGTAAATTACTAATAAGAAAAAGAGTTAAAACTTTAAAGAAAGAGAAAGAAAAAATATAATCTCTTAGATATTTATATATTAAAAATAAAACTTTTAAATAAATAGTTATTATTAATATTATAGTACTAGTATAATTACTTAGTAGTTAGAATATATATTAAAGAGAAGGAAGAGAAGTAAATTAAATATATACTTTTAAAAGTAAAAACTAGAATAATTTATAATTATATAAGTATAATATTAATACTTATATTAAAGAAAATACTTTCTATTATTAAATAAAGTAATTAAAAGTCTTATTAATTAATTAGTATATTAAAAAGATTATATAATATAACCTTAACTAGCTAGCTCTTAGAAAACTATTTTAAAGATAATTTTTAAAGAATTATATATATTTTTTAAAAAAATAATAAGAGATTTATATAATTATAAGCTAATAATAAAATAGAAGTTAGTATATATATTAAGCTAAAGGCTAGCTTTTTAAAAAGTTCTTTTTAAAATAAATATAAATTAAAACTAAGCTTTTAAATTAAATAAAGAAAAAGAACTATATTCTCTATATAGTTTTATATTTACTATTAGTATTATAAAAGTAAGTAATTAATAATAGCCTTCTAGAGATTTAGTAAGAATTTTATATAATTAGTTTATAAATAAAAACTACTCTTAAAAAGACTTAAGTTATTATTATTATTATTAATATATAATATAATAGAGATAAGAGTTAGAATATAATAACTCTTATATTACTACTACTTAATATATTAATATATAAAAATAGAGCTATTATAGACCTAAAGAGAGAGAGTAGCTTAATATCTCTAGAGACTTATATATCTTATATTATAATAATATTAAGTATTATAAATATAATATTAAGAAATATATTAAATTAAAATATATAAAACTAAACTATAAGATATATAATAATAATAAGTATATTATAAAGAGATATTAACTTAATAATATTTTACTTATAGTTATATTAAATAATATTTAGATTAATATTACTTATAATTAAGAATTATAATTTATTATAAATAAGTTTAGATTATAAGTTTATTAATAATAAAGTTTAAATTAAAAAATAATAAATATATTAAAAGATATTAATATAAATAAGTTATTAATATATTTAAACTTATTAATAAATAAAGACTTAGTAAAATTATAATTTATAATAAAGAATATTTAAGATATTTAATATAATTTAATTAAGGTCTTTAAAATTTTTAATAAAATAATTAAAGTTTAAGATAATAAAAATATAATAAAATATTAAAAAATTATTTTCTATATTATTATATTATTAAATAAAGTAATAATTATTAGAAGACTTTAATTTAATAAAATAAACTTATAACTTTTATTATAATAAGTAATTTATTAAATATATTTTTATAATAATATAGCTATAACTTTATAAGAAATATAAAATAAATTAATAATATTATAAATATAATATATATTATAACTCTTTTTATATATAATTAGAATATAATAATAAATAATAAGCTAGAAAGTAATAAAAATAAAAGCTATATATTATAAAAAAGTAATAAGAATATAAATAAAGAGCTTTCTTTTAAATATTTAAATTATAAAAATATATTTAATTTAATAATATTTAAAAAGTTAACTTTCTTTAAGAGTAAAATATATATAATTAAGTTAGAAAAAAGTAAAATACCTTTATAAGGGCCTATTTATAATTTTACTAATAAAGAGCTATAAGTTCTTTATAACTACCTAGAAATTATATAAATTAAAGATTAGATTTAGTATTTAAAGAGCCTAGCTAGTATACTTATCTTATTTATACCTAAGTTTAATAAAATACTATTACTATATATATATTATAGAGATTTAAATATAATTATATAGAAGAATAAGGTATTATTATTATTAATAATTAAAATCTTTAATTAGCTATATATAGAGATTATTTATATAAAGTTAAATATTAAGAATATATATTATTAATTATATATCTATAAAAAAGATAAATAAAAGATAATATTCTACTATTATTATAATTACTTTAAATATAAAGTTATATCTTTTAGTTTAATTAATATATTAACTACTTTTTAAAAATATATTAATAAAGTACTTAAAGATCTTATTAATATTATTTATATTATTTATTTAGATAATATCTTAATCTTTAGTAATAAATATACTATCTACTTATAATATATTTATTAAGTTCTTAAAAGATTATATAATATAAAGTTATATATAAACTTTATAAAATATAAATTCTTAATTTTTAAAATAGCTTTCTTTAAATTTATAATATTATTAATAGAAATTAAAATAAAGTAAAATTATATTAAAGTTATTATAAAATAGTTAATATTTTAAAATATAAAGAATATTTTAATATTCTTTAAATTTATAGAATTTTATAAGAGATTTATTTTAAATTATATAAAATATACTAGCTTATTTAATAAATTATTAAAAAGTAAAAGAAAAAAGGATTTATAATTATAACTTTATAAAATAATAATATTTAAAAATCTAAAAAGTACTTTTATTAAAGTACTTATTTTAATATATTTTAACTTAAAGTTATTAATTTATATTAAGACTAATATCTTAAGGTATATTATTAATATTATATTATTATAATTATAAAGAGATTACTAGTACTTAGTTATATATATATTAAAGAAGCTAATAAAAGTAGAACTTTATTTTTATATATTTAATATTAAATTACTTATAATCTAAGAGATTATTTAAATCTAGAGATATTATATAGCTTATAGTTATTATATTTTTTAAATTTAAATTAATTACTTAAATTATAAATCTCTTTTTATAAAGTAGTAATTAATATATAAATAAATATATATATTAAATATATTAAATAAATTCAAATATAAAATTTATTATAAACTAGGTTATTTAAACTTTATAAATAAGCTATTAAGAAGGCTAAATTATTATAATATAGCTAAGTAAGAGAAAGTAAAGTAAAGTCTACTACTATTATTTCTTAGTTACTATAAGTAAGTAGAAAATAAATAGCTTTAGAGATATAAAAAAAGAGAAAAATAAATAAATTATTAATAAAATTAATATTTATTTAGTAATTATAAGACTTTAATAAGCTTAAGAAGAGTTAGTTATAAAGCTAGATCTAATTTAAAAAAAGAAATAAATATACTATATAGATTTCTTATTATAAAAGAAGGAGATTTATTATTAGTAAGTAATACTTTATAATCTCTAGTTATAAATAAGTAAATAGATTATAAGGATATTATTATAATTAAACTTATAATACTAAGACTTATTTTAAATTAAAGGAGATAATTAAATTTGAAAGTAAGTAAAGAAGAAGGAAAATATATATATTTTACTAATAAATCTAAGCTTATATCTCTAAAGAGAATTTATAAGGGCTTAGTTATAACTAAATTACTTATAATTTTAAAAGAAATTAGAATTACTTTTCTCCTAGAAAAAAGCTTATAACTTAAAGAGCTATTAAGAACTTAATAAATTAATAAGTTTATATAATAAATATAGTAATAAATAAAAAAGCTAAATATTTATAATAAATTTAAAGTAAATAAATAAGTAAGCAATAGTAATATTATAAAGATAGCTTATTATTATATAATAACTAAATATATATATTATTAGCTTTATAATTAGAAATACTAAAACTAGTTTATAATAAACCTATTATAAAATATTAAGGAGTTTATAAAACTTTTAAAAGATCTAGGTAAGATTACTATTAATATAAGATAAGAGATAGTATTAAGAGTTATATTAAGATATATTATAATTACTAAGTAAATAAGATAAGGTAATATTAGCTTTATAATAAACTAGTAATATTATTAATATTAGAAGAGCTTTTCTTTAAGTTATTAATAGACTTTATAATAAGAATATCTTTATTAGAAGATATTAATAAAAATAAGTATAATATAGTTTTAATAATTATAAACTAATTAATTAAATACTCCTTATTTATTATAATCTAGAAAATACTTACTAGTAAGAGCTTAGTAAAGTTACTATTAGATTATATATATTATTATTATAGAATTTTAAAAAGTATTATATTAAATTATAAATTTATATTTATAAATATATACTAAAGAACTCTATATTACTTACTAAAGACCTTATAATAGCTTAATATTATATTTTATTTATAAATAAATAATTAAATTAAGTAAATAAATTAATATAAATAACTAGTATAAGTATAGCTTATATATAATATAAGTATATATATAGCTTATAATAAAGTACTAGTAGTACTACTATAAGGTTTTATATTTACTTACTTTAGATAAGTAGAAGAGAAATTAAAATATATTAATAAAATAAGAAAAGTAAAGTTAAAGGAAATATATAAATATTTTAAAATAGCTAAATAATAACTTTATAATATAAGAAAGTTATATATAAAGTACTATAATAAAGAATATATTAATATAAGATTTAAAAAGAATAATTTTATATTTCTATTAATTAAGTATATTAATTTTAGGTAATTTAATAAAAAACTTATTATAAAATATTTAAGACTTTATAAAGTACTTAAAGTTATTAGAAGCTATAGTTTAATATATAAATTAGATTTACTAAAAACCTTATAAATTTATAATATATTCTTAATTTTATTATTAAAAAAGTATAAAATAATATTTAATTAAAATTTTATAAAAAGAAAGTTCTTTTAATAATAAAATAAATATAATATAAATATATTATAATTTATTAAAATAATAATATAAAGAGAAAATATTTAATTAAATAGCTTAATTATAATAATTTTAAAAACTTATAAGTTTTATAAAAAAAATTTAAAAATAAAACTTTTATAATAAAATATAATTAATATATTATTAATAAAATTATAAAGAACTAGTAATTATAATATAAATTATATAAAATAACTAAGTTAAAAAGGCTAAAATAAGGAGCTACTTTATATTAATTAATTTTAAAGATAATTACTTTATAACTACTCTCTAGTAAAATAGTAATAGCTAACTAGAGAGTTGTTTTATTTTATAAATAAAAATAAAATTAAAATAATAAATAATCTACTAATAATCTTATAATTAACTAGCTATTATTTATTATTATCTTTAAGTACTTTAATAAATATAACTTACTTTAATACTACTAGCTTAATATTATTATTAAAATATTATTATATTATAAATTAATAATAAACTAGTAATAAAATAATAATAAGATAATATTTATATTAATAATAATAATAATACTTTTAGTAAGAACTTATAAGTAGTTTATAATATTAAGAGCTAGTAAATTATAGAACTTTCTATAATAAGCTCTTTTAAATTATTACTAAGGAGTAGTAATTATAATAAGGCCTACTAGTAAAGTAATAGGGGCTTTCTTTAAAGTAGCTAGCTATTAAATAATATATTATTATATAAAATAAAATAAAACTTATTAATAAATTAATAATAATTTAATATCTAGCTAGCTAGAAGAACTTATTTTATTAAGTAAAATAACTTTTATAGTAATTTATAATAAATCTAGTAAATTTTAAAAAGTACTAGTAGTAGAAATATATAATTTACTTTAAATATAATATTAAATATATTTACTTAACTTAATTAAATAATAGTAAATTAATTATAAAATAATAATAAAGTAATAAAAAAGCTAATATTTATAAAATACTTTATAATAATAAGTAAAAAATATTAAACTTATATTTTAATTAATAAAATAAATAATATAATATTAGTAAATAATAATAACTTTATAATAAATTAATAAAGATCTAGTAGTAAGTAGTAATAAAGATAACTCTTATAAAATAAATTATAAAAGTAATAAACTTATTTTAAAGTTCTACTTTATATTAAATATATTATTATAATAATAAGTTAGTAATTAGTAAGTAAAAGGATATAATATTATATATATTTTAAAAATAATACTAGTAGTAAGTAAAGAAGATTAAATATTAAACTAGTAAATTAATAGCTATTTTATAATAAAGAACTAGAGAATATTATATTAAAGAGAGCTTATATTAATATAATAAAGAGAAGATATTTTAGCTCTAGATTAATAAATTAATAGCTATATTATAATAATAAATTAAGAGAACTCTTATAAAATAGATAATAAAGTAGTAGTAGAAGATATAATAATATTATATTAATAAATTAGTAGCTATTCTCTAGTAAAATATAAGAGAATTATATATAAAAAAGTAATAAAATTATTAAATATAAAACTTACTTTATTATATTAGTAAATTAATAGCTATCTTAAAGTAATATATTAAAGAGTTTTATATAAAAAAGTAAATATAATATTAAATAAAGAAGAATATTATAAGTTTAATTACTATTAGTAATAAAGTAATAGTAAATAAGCTAAGAGATTTATATTATAATAAAGAAGATAATTAATTTAAAATTAAACTTAAATATTTATTATTAAATTAGTAGTAATTTTATAATTAAATAGTTAATTTTTAAAAGTAAAATTATAATAAGTAAGTAGAGCTATTTATAAAATTAAATAAAGCTTAAAGAGAAAGAAAAAAAGAGGAAAAGTTAATTACTATAAAGAAAGTAGTTTACTTATATAAATCTAGCTACTAGATAATAATTACTTATAATTAGAGTTTTTATATTAACTTATATCTTACCTTTATAATAGCTTTTAAAGATATAAAGAAGAACTAAGAGCTATATTATTATAATAATACTATTAACTAGCTATTATTTAATAAAGCTCTACTACTTATATATAAAGGTAATAAAGAGCTAGCTTTTATTATAAGTTATAAGAATAAGACTTATTATAAGGGTATTTATAATCTAGTAGCTAGAGAGAGCTCTATAATACTTAGATTATTATAATATTATAGTAGGATAGCTATAGCGTAGCTATTATATTAAGGGGGGACTTATTAGAGACTAATTAGGCTATAGGTACCTAAGGTAGGAATTTCTAGTTAAGTAGCCTTAAAAATATAGGGGTATATAATTATAGTAGAAGGATAAGAACTAACTTATATAATAATTAAATAGTAGTAAGATAGTAAAGAGATTATTATATATAAACTATAAGTTTACTATAAGTCTCTAGCTACTTAGTTTACTAACTTTTACTTCTTAGTAATAATCTATTTTCTAAATCTAATATCTAGGAAAAATAATATTACTAGGAGAGTATTAAAAAGATTATAAAATTAAAATTAATAAAGTAAAGCTTAAGAGATAATTCTAAAATTACTTATATTAATTAATATAAGCTACTTAAATTATATTACTTATAGTAAGCTCTCTAGATATTTACTTATACTTAGTACTAGCTATTACTTCACTTAGCTAGAGTAAATAATAAATATAGAAAATAAAGGACTTTCTTTTCTTTTATAATATTATTTAAAATATTAAATAAGACTTAAAATAATAAAATAAACTTTAAAATAAGTCTAAGAACTTATAAAGTAATAGAGATAGTAATAATAGTAGAAATTCTTTTATTATATATAATATAATAAATATTAGTAGAGTTATTAACTTATAATAAGCTATATAATTATAATTAGTAATATAATATTAAGGTTAAAGATAAAGAATAATATATACTAGCTTAATTAGAGAAGAGAAGAGAGAAGAAAAAGTATAATTATTTATAGTTAGTATTTATATTATATTATTAAAATATAAATAAATATTTTAAATATATATAATATAATAAGTAGAGTTTATAAAAAAAGAAAAGGAAAAAAAAGCTTATAATAAAAGGAGATATAAATTATTTATATTTAAAATATAATTATAATAAATTTCTCTTAATATAATTATAAGATTATTACTATTAATATATAATAAAATTATAATTAATAGATAATATAAATAAATAAATTAAAAAGTAAAATAATAAAAAGAGTTTAGATTATAAAATATAATAATAATTAAAGTTAAATATAATATTAATTAAGAAAATAAAGTATAAAGAAGCTAGATTTAAACCTTTAATAAGCTTTAGCCTAAGAGAGTATATTAAACTAAAGGCCTATTATATAATATAAAGGGTATTTCTATAATATATAAGTAGAATAGTAAATATAAGCCTTATTAATAGTAATAGAAAGTTATATATTAAACTACCCTAGTTAAGCCTAGTATATATAAATAATCTAAATTCTTAAGTAATAAGTAGAGAATAATAATTAGGATAATTAATAATAATAATTATAGTACTATAGTTTAATAGTACTTATAGGAACTTAAGAGTTATAGATTTATAAGTTATAATAAGAGGACTATTAATAGTACTAATTAATATAATAATATATATTTTTATTTAATTAAATAGGTTATTATAGTAATACTCTTAATAAAGATATATTAAATAGTTAATTTTAAGAAATAATAATAATAATAAAGAAGATTATACTATTCTAGTTATTATAATATTATTACTTATATTAAGTTCTAAGAGCTTATATAATATAAGACTATTATTTCTAAGAGTAAGTCTTATTCTCTATCTTAATATATTATTACTTAATTATAATTTTAATAAATACCTAAATAATAATTTTTAAATTATATATAAAGATAATATATTAAAATAATCTATATATTTATTAAAAATATCTTAATAATTTAATTATAGAGATATTCTTTAAAATAACTAACTTAACTATAAATTAATATTAATAACCTTTAATTATAGTAAAATTATTAAGTAAACTTTTCATTTAATTACTTTTATATATTAATAGTTATCTATTTATATTATATTATATACTTTTATATATATATTATATTAAGTAGATTTAGAGATTGAAAGATATTTTATAATAAAAGTTATTTATATATATTTAGAAGCTTAAGTTAATTATTATTACTATTTATATTATTAATAGTTAGATTATTAATATAGCTAAGTTTTATTAAAAAATGTAGAAGAGAATAAGATAAAAGAGACTAGTAAAGAGAATAAAGATTAATAGAAAGTCTTATAAAATATTTATAAACTTGCTATATATTCTCTATTATCTAATAAATAAACTTTTACTTTTTTATAATAACTTATTTCTTTAATCTAATAACTTTAAAAAACTACTTGTTCTAATAATAGTTAATAAGAATTATTCTTATAGAAAGTAAACTATAAAATATTTTACTATTAATAAAATAAGTTATATAATAACTCTTTATATTAGATTTTCTTATTTATATTAACTTACTTTAATTATAAATAGCTTATTACTAGATAGTTCAAAAATAAAGTAATTTTAAACTAAAAGTATATTTAATAGTATATATAGAGAATAAATTTAAGTAGTAATAATATATAAATTTTCTAATATTAATTAAGTTATATTATATAATTATACTTTATATTAACTTATTATAAACTAGTTTTTGTCATTGGTTATCACTATAATTATTATATATACATTTAATTTTAATTAAGAACGAATGGTAATTGTAAGTAGTCTCTTTTATAGTCTTCTATCTTTTGAGTATTAGGTACCTCACTGGATCCCTTTGACCTCTGATTTGGGGCGCCGCTAGCCCGCTCCTTCCTAATCAGACCTCAAACAGTCCTGCCACGGTTAAGTTGGTCACGAGAGGGCACAACTACCAATTCCATCTAGAACTGAATCAATAATCGCCTACGGCGTTTCGTTGGGTTTGTAACGTCACACCATACTGCTCGTTTGAATGTACAGTTCGCCCTCGTCCAGAACCTGTTTTGCTGTTTATACACTCACCAGTCTAAAGTGGATATTTGCATTGATGAGAACATGGAGCCGCATCTTGGTGGTAGGGCAGAGCCTAGGAATAGTGGGAAGCGGCCCAAATCAATGGATCGAGACCCAGTCGATGACGAGGAAGAAGAACTGCGCAGGAAACGATCAAGGGGCCGCCCGCGACTAGATACAAAAGATGAGAGCGCTGCTGATGTAAGTCCATTCAGTTTTCCGAGTTTGCCGCACATTCCAATATTTGATGGATGGTTGACTACGATTATACTTCGTTGCTGGGGATGTTCTGTCCTGACTACATCCCAGCGCCGCCGAACGCAAATTCGTCTAGCACAGAGAGCTTATCGTCATCGCAAAGATACTGCCATAGCCACGCTTGAACAGAAAGTAAAAGATCTTGAAGAGGCCAATAAAGAGATAAGCCAGGAGTTTACCGCATTTTACGACCTCATTTCTGCTGAAGGATTGCTAGAATCCGTACCACAAGCCTCGCAACATCTAAAAGCTGTAGCTACTAGGCTCATTCGTCTGGCTCAGCCACCAACAGAGAGAAGCGACGGCATGCACTCCCCATCCACTGGTCAGACATACACACCTCAATGTACTGACCAAACCACGGTCGATAGTGGGCCAGGCTCATGTTATGGAAGTCGCAGTGATCAAGGCGGCGCCTCTCCCTTCTTACATCTCAACAGCGTGGAAATCAAGCCCGATAGCTCATCCAATTATTTAGGTTCTTTGCCCAAGCCCGGGCTGCTCAATACTAGGCCCTTCGAAGTTGTGACGCAGCCAACTCCTGACAATGCAAGCTTTCCGTTTTACACCTCTATGGAACCTCGTTCCCATAATACCCACATATGCAACTCTGCAAGCTCGTCACTGTATTCTGCGCTGCCGAACCCGCTATCTTATGCATTCCAAGAGCGAACATTTGGTCGGCGTCTACAGAGGTCTACTTTGGAGTCAGCTTTAAAGCTCATCTCAATGACGCACCCTCCGCCAGAAAGATATGCTGCAGTATTCGGCTTTTGCCTCCTATTCGAACCTCGCGATTCAATTATTCGTCGTCTTAGCGTGGGACTCAGCAGAGCCCAAAACGAGAGCATGAGCTATTGGAAGGTTCCCTTTACGAATCTGGGTGGCGCTGGACTACACTTTTTGGATACAGACTGCACAATGTTGCCATCCAGCCATATGTCAGGAAACACAACTTTGCCGATTGGTAATGAAGGCATGCGAGAGATTGATAAACCAAAAGATGTTACAGGATATTCGATGGGCCCATTCACCCCTGAAGTTGAGTTGACGCGAGACAACAAGCTTGACCACCGCATGCAAATGATGAGCCAAGGCTTTGAGGGTGAATTCTTCGACTCCGACGAAGTTGAGATATACCTCCGCCAGATTGGCATTGTCATACCACAACATGCCGAGTTTGTCCAGGCTGAGATTGATGTTAGCCAGCTGCAGGACATTCCAGATCCGATACTACATGCAACATCTGGCCCTAACTCTGAGCTAACCAGTGATGTGGCTTTCCTACCGAAGAATATTGCTTCAGGTGGGATGCCATCACACCACCTTGACGAACTGAACGGTATGTGGACTTCTGGTCTCTCCGAACCAGCGACTATGCGAGATTTACCACTGGGTGACGCGTCAAGAGCGGATACCCAGCACCCAGCCATACTCCTAAATTATCCTTCCGCGGATACTTCATCGATGGCTAACAATGTGGCGTCGACGAGTTCAAGTCTGAAGCCGGTATGGGCGATGAGTTCAACCTGGACGACCGCAGAGATTACAATAAGTGTCGATATTTTAATAAATGGTAAGATAAACCCACATCGAACCCTTTGCGATATCGCTGATAAAGCAGAAATGGTCAGAAAATCTGTTTGTCTAGGGAGGACTCCGGGGATCAGACCACAGGACGTTAAGAAGGCTATTCAAGTAGCCGCAGGGCTATCTAGTTAGTAATCTTACAAAGCCACTTTAGAAGGCTATCTATACCTTGTGAATTTTACAATATTAGGATTATAATAAGCTTACTAAATATAGACCTATTATGTATATTATTCATAGATAATATAATAATAGTAAAATATTTTTAATATATTAACTTATAGTTTTATTATATTTATTAGATATTTAGATATTACTTATATAAAGAAACTTGAATATATTTAATAATAAAAATTATATAATAATAAAAGACAGAACTAGCTTACTTTTAGCTATATTGGTTTTTAAAATAAATTCTAATATTATATTTAAATTCTTAAGATTTAATTTACTTTAAATATAATAATCTTAAGTTATTAATATAAATTAAATTAATAAATATTATCTAAATATTATAACTTAAAGCTTAAGATATTATAAATATATAATAAACTTACTTTGTATATAAAAAATATAATTTATATTAAATAAGTATTTTAAATAAGTAATATTTTTAAAGTACTTTTAAGAAAGCTTTAAAGTTATATAATAATTATAGCTATTTATATTAAAATTTTAATTAAGAAATATAATAAATTAATATAAACTAAGCTTAGAAATATAATATATAAAGAGATAAGAACTAAATAAAAAGCCAAGATATTTATTTATTAAAGTTAAATTAACTAGTTAATATAATATATATTATTATAACTTCATTATCCTTTCTTTCTCTTCTTATAGTATCTCCTAGTTTATTTATTAATCTAATTAATATATTATTATGAACATTATAAAATAATACTTTTAGCAAGTTTAAAGTTATTAAAGTTTCTTAAATATTTATATATATTTGTATACTTCATAAGTAATACGTAAATGACCACATAACAGTTCCTCTACCCAGGACGATATTATTAATTGTTTGCAGAGATTCCACTTCAGTCATGTAATCCTCACACCTGTGAACTTACGAGAAGCTGCAGGAGATGAAATCATTTTTACTCGAGATCTTAGAGTGAAGAACGTCAATATCCCATTCTTAGCTATAGTACTACAATGCAGGAATACCTCGACTGGATAAGCTCTATTAATGCCGAACAGATTCAAAGGATAGCTAATAGTATGTGAACGCCAAGGGGTCTAACATTTGACATTCCTCTGCATTCTGTCGATACCCTGTGGTGTAATAAATGTGCCTAGGAAGCTGATGAGGATAACGACAAGTAGGAGAACCCCGGCCCATTACACACCATGACGCAGCCGAGAGCTTATTATCTGCCTCTACAGAAAACGTATAGCCCACTCCCTCGATGATATGGCGCCTCTGTAGATATTCTGAGTCATATATGTTCCACCTTTGGCGATGTCTTCTAAACTAACACGATAATGCGTCTATCAGGCTATTCGAGAGGCGGCGCTGACTTGCTTTGCCCTCCTAATTCAAAGTACAACAGAGACTCGGCGGTCGAAGGTGGAAAAAACTGAATGTGCCGTGGAACCCCTCTTGGCAGCGATTGTTTCTCTACTACCTCTGAACCCGTCACATTCGGGGATCAACGTGACGAAATTTGACGCTGCCACAAGTATGACTCCCTTCCTACTCGGATTGCATTCCGCTCTAACTGTGAACATTTACAGAGCCGAACAATAGTCACGCTCTCAATGCTGAGCTTGGTCTTGCAGCGCTTTACCTTATCTCGCAGACAACAATATACAATATTGAAGATGAGGTTGCAATATTAGTCGTATCTTATACTGACCCCCTGGATCCATGGACGACTGAAAAATCGGCACATCTGGCTTGCAAGCTCCTAGCAGTCCACCTGCCTAGTGAGAAGAAGTTGAGGGGCTTTATAACCGGAACCATACTGTACAATTACTTACGACCCCTGTTCTCCAAGTCTTATACAAAGGCGGCCATACCTGGAGCAGTATATCCGCACCAGGACCCCCGGCATCTTCGTTCTTCGTCATCAAGTTCACTACCATGGAAAATTGAAGGCAACCATGTCCTGTCGATCTTCCACTGGGCCGTTAACTTTGCAAGTGTTAGTCCCCTATTACGCAGGCTTCTTTATTTTTGCAGTCTAAATCGCTTTCTCAAATATCTTGCCTATTGCTAATCGCTGTGGGTTAAATAGAGTGGGCTGATTGCTGACAATTGGCCATTACTGGTTCCTGTATTAGTTACTCTGGCCGATGATGGAGACACGGCAATTCGAAAAAGAGGCTTGGAAATAGTCGTGTTATTTTTACGCAAATGCCCCGCCCAAACCATCCAATCCACAGGGATTGCCACTGTGTTCCAGCAAACAGTTTTCCCAACTCTTCTTTTTCTACCAACATTAACCCCAGAACACGACTCCATCAGTTTGCTTCGGTTATCATACCGGGCTCTGTTCTTGCTGGCAGAGACCGAATCCATTGACAAATTTCATCAGAGACAAACTTTACTGGACAGGCTGCTCCGAGATGGGATTTTAGCGGGATACAGCCATGCCACTGAATATGCTGGTGTAGTCCAAGTGCTAATGGATACCACTGTCGAAGTCACTACTTCCCTTCAATTGTGTTGCGCAAAACATTTAGGGGTAGACTAAATCCAGTGAAACCAAAACAATAGTTTAACATGCTAACATTCGACAGGATCTTCTTCACATGTTTTCATCTGTTATGACTGACCCCTTCGCATTATTGCACCCCCAATCAACCGTAGCGGCTATCAAGGCTCTGAATGTAGTGTTGACGTTTTCTTGGTCATCTATCTGGGACGGTCACTACACTGCCATAATCGTCAACATGATTTCTATCTGTTGGCTGCAAATGAAACATACGAGCGCAACTTCCCAAGCTAGTTCTCGACGGCATCTGGGGCTGGTGTCAGACCAACTACTTATCACGTCGGCAATTCTGAAGTCCATGTGGAAAACAGGGGCCCAGAAACCACCACAGCGATTGGTCGATGCTATAGATCTTGAACCACATCTCGCAGAACTTTTCCAGGACTGTCTGACTGACCCATATATTGGTGCTTCATAGGCGACGCAGACAAAATAGTCTTCTTAGTCAAGAGGCTGCTGCTTAAAGAAAGATTTGCCACGGAGCCACTTCCTATATGCTTTGTATCTCTTTTTAGGACCGTCCTCCATCGTTACTGTCAAAGGATTTTCCCCAACCCTCATCAGCTCAGCATAAATGTCATGAACCTCATGAAAGCCTCCGATCATGAAGTCCTGGTTCTGCCAACTGCCGTTCATATATTCCTGGTACTCTGATGCATCAACGTCGGAGGGTGTATCACTGGACGCCACGAGAGGTAAATTTTGAGGGTGCCGAATATACCGCTCATAGTCATCAGCTTCGTGTTCCTTGACTGTTGGGTTGAGCGAATCATACACTGCTTTGGTAAAAGTCCACTGCGCTGCATTAGATTTTTCAAGTGGCGTTGGCTTTATCTTTGCGGAGGCATCCGCGTTATTTGCCATCGCTCCACACCTGGCTTTGATATCTTCACCAGCCCTTGAGGATACCTTGTCGTGCATAGGATGCAACCAACGCTGCAGCGATATGCCACGCCTAACTGCCGTTGGGGAGGGCATAGACACAGTGTTCCCTTCGATTAGTGGCGAATGCGGTGAGTTTGGCGGATTTGAATCTAATATCTCCTTGGCCTTTCTCTTCTCAGCATCTGCTTCAACCTCGGTGCGTACTCGAAAAGGACTGAGATCATATCGACCGTCTTGAGTTGATTTCAGAGGTATATATTTAATAGTTGAATTCATCCTATAAGCAAAAAGTTTGGGGAATGATGTCAGCGTTGCTGGACGATAGTATTCGAGCCAATATTCGTCTACGGAAGCCACAGAAAAGACGGTGATGACGGTTGCTGGCAGATGTGGAATCAATCTGTCTTCAAGATAAGACGGAGTGTACCAATTAATATAATTGCATGTTGCGGTTGCAGACCAGGATCTCGGGCTGGCATGATGCAAGTAATAGTCTGTAGCTAGCTCCCACAGCATGGGCTGGCCCTCTGCAAATATGTAGTTCCCGAGGAAGAGGTTGTATGCCTCTTGGCGTTGGCTGTCTAAAAATGAGTTGTTGTAGTAACGTTTGAAGCTCTCGATCATATCTCGAGAGTGACTTGTCCACTGGTTAATCTTGCGATAAGTTTCCATCGTATTTACCAGCTGAGAGCCACCATACTGAACAGCAATCGTATCACCGTGATCGTGCCACATGTGAGTAAAAAGATTCACTGCATCAGTATCATATGCCACAAATGTTTCATTTATAATACCAAGAGCGTGCAGCTGATGACCCAATGCACGCTTTCCAATCACGAATTGTGCTGCATTTGTGCGATCGAGACAGTCAATGCAATTAGTTCGCGCCACACCGTTTTGGGATTTTATAGGGCTTATTCGACCATTGCCGTTCTGAAAAAAACCAGTGGTGTTGACAACAGATTCTGCGATCAATTCAAGGTTGCCAATAACATCCCCACCGCGGACCTTGGATGCACGACTCATATCCCATGCTTTGTGGATAATCTTCTTGCCCCCGGGAAGAAACTGGTTAAGATAATTGATGGCTTGTGTATATTCTCCTAATAGCTTAGACTCACGGGGCTGCCGCTCCTTCGCCTTGATAAGGTTCACAACATATATCGGGGCCCCGTATCGTTTAAATAAGTTATCAAAGTGAAGCGCAGCAGAGCTGTAGAACGGATCTACTAGGTTCAACTCTATAGGAGGTTTGGTGTAACACCCGTGCTGTCCTGTGTCCAATGTAGTGGGATACTGCCACGATGTTGCACGTATGATGTATACTGCGGGCTGCAATATAAGTGAGGTCCAGGTGCATGGAAAGATGTCGTCAAGGATTCAGCAACAATCTGCTCAGTTTCTACATCGTTGGCAACATAGCCCTGAATTGAACGTCAATGGTGCATAATAATAGAATGAAAGAGCTTCGTACCAAATCATTTGAACCACGTTTGAGAAAACGTGCACCAGCGAAGTAACGAGAACGTCTGGCAATAACCGTGATATGTGCTGTGCGGCCATATATAGAGAGCGCTGAAAGTGTGTAAGTTGCCGCATGAAAATAGAATGCACCGAGGCCAGAGTCAGGGCTAACCAGCTTGGTCAATATAACCATGTATAATTGGTCGACACCAGTCATAGGGATCATCAAGATGTTGTACAAGTGGTTTGAGTAGATACGCATTCCATACAAACATGGAGTTCATATCATTTGCAAACGAATGCTGGGTTCCCTTCAATATGGCGGCTCTTTCCCTCATGATATTGTGTTGCAGCGTGTGGGTTATATCATACGAGTAACTATAGTAGAAAGATCTCGTCAGATCGAGATTATTGAGAATGGAGAGAAAGCGATGCTCTTCTGTGTTGCGTAAATCAGCTTTTGAACGCCCCAGTGTCAAGGGGATGAGTTCAGTTCCTTCGACTTGGTACATATAATGTCCGCCAACCATAGCAACTGTGCTTTTTTTAGTAATATGAAGCATGTAGTAGGGCCCTGTGAACTTGATAAAGCCCAACAGTCCCCAGGTGGTACATCGAAGTTTAATACCACCGGTCCCTCGATTCCCATCTCCAATTGTGTCGATCAACTGATTTATTTCCTTGAGAGTGTAAATCATCTTGTCGTCTGTCACATTCAACTCTGACCCTTGGGAGGTACGATCAATTTTGAGGATTCTATACCTCTCTTCGCTTACATCGACCCCGACGATGTAATAGCGGCTAGCTGTCTCGTATAGACTAAACTTGTGCATTTTGAACACAGGTCGATCAAGGTAATAGTCATCAGACTCTCCAATAGCCGCACGGTTGATACCATATAGCTTAGCGTAACTTTCGCTACGACAACTAGATTTCATCCCAGAGTCAATGGAAGTCAAATGAGTTGCGGAGACCAAACTCGATGTATAGTCAGAAGGATAAATCCTGTCAAGCTCTTCCTCGTCGGCTAGTGTACGTGGAAAGCCACTTGGCGAGTACCCGTATATGCGGCCTACATGTATTGGTATTAGGCAGTGGTGAGGACGTTATCAATGTCCAGGTGGTATACCAGCACTAATATAATATCCTAGAGTGCTTCCACCCGACACATCAACTGGAACATAGATGAAGTGGTTAATTATAACTTCATGAGAGGAGGACTCCTACGCAGGTAAACCTCGTTAGTTTTGCTTTGCTCTCCCTATATGCCGGGGTTTATTTAGGGTTGTTTAACCATTGCAACTAACCTAAGAGTAACCCCCGATAATTAGTATCTTAGCATTAGTAGGTTTATATTCTAGAATTCTAGCTGTTTTCCCTAGTTTACTGATACCTTTTTGTGCTAAAAAGTCAAGCTAGTTTACAGAGTAACAATTTTAAAGTAAGGTAATCATTATTTTGAAGAAGCAAGTATAACTTCTTATCTTTATTATAATAATATTATTATTAATTATTTTTAAATAGTATAATAAGTATTAATACTATTAAGTTCTACTCTTTTAAAATACTACTAAGTTTATAAAATTATATATAAACTAAAAATTTTCTAATAAGTTTTATTTATATTATAATTTAAATATAAAAAAGAATTAATTTATATAGCTATTAAAGATAGATATTAAATTATGAAGTAAACTATAACCAATAGCTAATTAGTATTATATTTAGTTATATTCACAGGATAGATATTATATTAAGTGTAATTATAATCGCTATATTTTTAACGTCTTATATATATATAGTAAATAAAACATGAAATAACTAATATATAAATTAAATATATTTTAAATTAGCTAATATTACTAAATTAATAATTTAAGTTTTATAGTTCTTATATAATATAAATTTAAGATTATATAGAGATAATTATATTATAAGCTATATATAATTTTACTACTATTAGGGGCTAAATAAGCTAATTAGACTATAGATACTTAAGATAGTATTAAGAGCTAACTAGGCTATAGGTACCTAAGGTAGGAATTTCTAGTTAGGTAGCCTTAAAAATATAAGAATATATAATTATAATAAAAAGATAAAAATTAATTTATATAATAATTAAATAGTAGTAAATAATAAAGAGATTATTATATATATATTATAAGTTTACTATAAGTTTTTAATTACTTAACTTACTAACTTTTACTCTTTAATAATAACTTATTTTCTAAATTTAATAAATTAGCTCTTCTTTAAAGACTAAGATTATTAATTAATAAGAAAAATAATATAAAATATAAATATACTTAATTAAAGTATTAAGGACTTATTATAAGATTATATTAATTTTATAAAGAACTTATTATAAGTTAATATTAAGACTTCTTTATTAAACTCTAGAGTAAGAAGGCTACTAACTTTAGGCCCTTTTAATATTTAAATTTTAATTAGGCCTAAAGGCCTTAATTTAATTATAATAAAAATTAAGATATTATAAAAAGAGCTAGCTAGAGTATAGTAATATAGTAAAATAATAGTACTATAGAAGTAAATTACTAATAAGAAATAGAGAATTAAAACTCTAGAGAAAGAGAGAGAAGAGATATAATTTCCTAGATATTTATATATTAAAAATAAAACTTTTAAATAAGTAATTATTATTAATATTATAATATTAATATAACTATTTAGTAATTAAAATATATACTAAAGAGAAGGAAGAGAAGTAAATTAAATATATATTTATAAAAGTAAAAGCTAGAGTAATTTATAATTATATAAATATAATATTAATATTTATATTAAAGAAAATATCTTTTATTATTAAATAAAGTAATTAAAAGTTCTACTATCTAGCTAATATATTAAAAGAATTATATAATATAACTTTAATTAACTAGTTTTTAGAAAATTACTTTTAAAAATAACTTTTAAAAAATTATATATATTTCTTAAAAAAATAATAAGAAATTTATATAATTATAAATTAATAATAAAATAAAAGCTAGTATATATATATTAAATTAAGAGCTATCTTTTTAAAAAGTTCTTTTTAAAATAAATTTAAATTAAAACTAAGCTTTTTAATTAAATAAAGAAAAAGAACTATATTCTTTATATAATTTTATACTTACTACTAGTATTATAAAAGTAGGGTAATTAATAGTAGTTTTCTAAAGACTTAATAGGGGTTTTATATAGCTAGTTTATAAGTAAAAGCTACTTTTAGGGAGGCTTAAGCTACTACTATTGCTAATATATAATATAATAAAAATAAGGGCTAGAATATAATAACTTTTATATTACTATTATCTAGTATATTATTATATAATAATAAAGCTATTATAAATTTAAAGAGAGAAAGTAATTTAATACTTCTAGAGGCTTATATATCTCTATATTATAATAATACTAAGTACTATAAATATAATATTAAAAAGTATATAAAATTAAAATATATAAAATTAAATTATAAAATATATAATAATAATAAATATACTATAAAGAGATATTAATTTAATAATATTTTACTTATAATTATATTAAATAATATTTAAATTAATATTATCTATAACTAGAGGTTATAATTTATTATAAATAAGTTTAAATTATAAGTTTATTAATAATAAAGTCTTAATTAAAGAGTAGTAAATATACTAAAAGATATTAATATAAATAAGTTATTAATATATCTAAATTTATTAATAAATAAGAACTTAATAAAGTTATAATTTATAATAAAGAATATTTAAAATATTTAATATAATTTAATTAAGGTTTTTAAAATATTTAATAAAGTAATTAAAGTTTAAAATAATAAAAATATAATAAAGTACTAGAAAGTTACTTTTTATATTATTATATTATTAAATAAAGTAATAATTATTAGAAAATCTTAATTTAATAAAATAAACTTATAGATCTTATTATAATAAGTAGTTTATTAAATATATTTTTTATAATAATATAACTATAGTTTTATAAAAAGCTTAAAGTAAGTTAATAATATTATAAATATAATATATATTATAACTCTTTTTATATATAATTAAAATATAATAGTAAATAATAAGCTAGGAGATATTAAAAATAAAGGCTATATATTATAAAATAGTAGTAAGAATATAGAAATAGAGCTATTACTTAAATACTTAAATTATAAAGATATATTTAATTTAATAATATTTAAGAAGTTAGCTTCTCTTAAGGGTTAAATATATATAATTAAGTTAAAAGAAAGTAAAATATCTCTATAAAGACTTATTTATAATCTTATTAATAAAGAGCTATAAGTTCTTTATAATTACCTAGAGATTATATAAACTAAAAGTTAAATTTAATATTTAAAGAGCTTAGCTAGTATACTTATCTTATTTATATTTAAGCTTAATAGAATATTATAATTATATATAGATTATAGAGATTTAAATATAATTATATAGAAAAATAAAGTATTATTATTATTAATAATTAAAATTCTTAATTAACTATATATAGAGATTATTTATATAAAATTAGATATTAAAGATATATACTATTAATTATATATTTATAAAGAAGATAAATAGAAGATAATATTCTACTATTATTATAATTATTTTAAATATAAAGTTATATCTTTTAGTTTAATTAGTAATATTAATTATATTTTAAAAATATATTAATAAAGTACTTAAGGGTTTTATTAATATTATTTATATTATTTATTTAAATAATATCTTAATCTTTAATAGTAAATATACTATCTAATTATATTATATTTATTAAGTTTTTAAAAGGCTATATAATATAAAGTTATATATAAATCTTATAAAATATAAATTCTTAATTTTTAAAGTAGTTTTTCTTAAATTTATAATATTATTAATAAAAATTAAAATAAAGTAAGATTATATTAAAGTTATTATAAAGTAGTTAATATTTTATAATATAAAAGATATTTTAATTTTCCTAGAGTTTATAAGAGCTTATAATATATATATAATAACCTCCTTATTATCTTACTATTACTTAATTATTATATAAGTTAGTTTTTATCTTTTTATTATAATTATATATCTCTATATTTTAAGGTTATTTAACTAGAAGTTCTTATTTATTAGATTTAGAAAATAAGTTATTACTAAGGAGTAAAAGTTAGTAAGCTAGGTAGCTAGGAACTTATAGTAGACTTATAATATATATATAATAATCTCTTTATTATCTTACTACTATTTAATTATTATATAAATTAGTCCTTATCTTTCTACTATAATTATATATCTCTATATTTTTAAGGCTACTTAACTAGAAATTCCTACCTTAAGTACCTATAACTTAGTTAGCTCTTAATAGGTTCCCCCCTAATATAATAACTATACTATAACTATCTTACTATAATACTATAATAACCTAAGTACTATAGAGCTCCCTCTAGCTACTAGACTATAGATACTCTTATAATAAGTCCTATCCTTATAGCTTATAATAAAAGCTAGCTCTTTACTACCTTTATATATAAGTAGTAGGCTCTACTAAGTAATATCTAGCTAGTAGTATTATTATAGTAATATAGCCCTTAGTTCTTCTTTATATTTTTAATAACTATTACTAAAGTAAGATATTAGTTAATCTAAAAACTCCAATTATAAGTAGCTACTACCTAATAGCTAGATTTATATAAATAAGCTACCCCCTCTTATAATAATTAACTTTTTCTCTTTTTTTTCTTTCTCTTTTAAGCCTTATTTAATTTTATAAATAGCTCTACTTATTTATTATAATCTTACTTTAAAAGTTAATATCTAGTTATAAAAACTATTATTAATTTAATAATAAATATTTAATTTTAATTTTAAATTAATTATCTTCTTTATTATAATATAAGTCTCTTAACTTATTTACTACTATTTTATTATTAATAGTAATTAAACTTATAATATCCTTCTTTATTTAATATTATATTTATTTCTTTATATAAAACTCTCTAGTATATTACTTTAAAATAATTATTAATTTATTAATATAGTAAAGTAAGCTCTATATTTAATAACTTTATTACTCTTTTATATATAATTCTCTTATATTTTACTTATATACTCTTGTGTTTTAAGGCTATCTAACTAGAAGTTCCTGCCTTAAGTACCTATAGTTTAATTAGCTTATATAGCTCCTAATAATAATATAATATCTTTATCTTTACTTCTATCTAGCTATAGCTTTACTAATACTATAATTTAGCTTTTATAATTCTTATACTTCTCTATATAGTTACTTAAAAGTAAAATAGAGATAAGAAGCTAGTAAAATACTATAATAGTAATAGTAGTTATATAACTTAAAAATACTTTATTAATTAAGCCTAGTAATATAATAACCTAATTATAAGTAATAAGAAAAAGAACTATAGAACTAGAGATACTAAAAAAGTTATAAGTTTAATAAATTAAGTTAGAATTAGAATTATTTCTTAGATAAAGTATTATTAAACTTTAAATAAGATCTAGAAGATAATTAAGTAGATTTTTAAGTAATAATATAAAAATAAAGACTATTATATACTTTATAATTAATATAATTATTTAAAAATCTAATAATTAGCTTAATAACTTTAATTGTATCTTTAATAATAAATAGAAGAAATATAAGAAGAAATATAATTATATCTTATTAGCTTAAGACTATATAAATTCTAATTACTAAGTAAAATAGAATTAATATTTATATAAATACCCTTTAAAAGAGTAGAAAGATTATAAAAATAATTAAGTAATATTTTATAAAGATATTATTTTTAAAGATTAGTAAAAAGAAAAGAGCCCTGAAGTTCTTTACTAAGTTTATAGATAATTTATAATAAACTATATTAATATATATTACTATACTTCTAGAGAATAAGGAGAATAATATAAGCTTATTTATATAAATTTAAGAGTTTATATCTATATTATAGAAATAGTAATATAAAGAAAGTACTATAATATAAACTACTTATAAAATAAGGATAAATTAGTAATATTATTACTTAATATAAATTTAACTAGGTCTAATAGCTAGAGATTATAATATTTTAATTATTATAGTAAAAACTACCTAAATTTATATTATCTAAATTTAAGGAAAGTATTTTAAATTTTTAATAAAAGAGAAAAAGATTATTAGTTAAAGTAGAGTCTCTACCTTTAACTAAGCCTTAAGTAAAGATATATAACTATTTTAAAACTTTAATAACTATATAAAGATAAATCTCTATTATAAATCTAAATAGCTATATTAAAGTAAATCTAGTAAGTATTTAATTTATATAAAAATACTAATTTTAATAAATTAAGGTAAATAAATTTACTTTAGAGAGAATTAAATAAACTAAAGTACTTTAATATTAAATATAGAAGGTCCTAGTAACCCTTTGTAATTTAAGGGGGATAACTAAATATATAACTTACTTATATATAAATATAGATTAAGACCTAAGCTTAAGGGGTAGTCTAATTCTTTTTAATATATTAATATTAGAGAATTATTAACTATATTTAAATATAGTAAATAGGAAATAGTAATTTAAATATAATAAGAAGGATATAAAGATCTTATTAATATATAAGTTTAGCTAATAATTAAGAAATAAAGTATATATATACTTTATAATAATATTATTTAAACTAGTACTATTTCTAGATAAGGAGAGGCTTATCTCTAGTAAAATAATTAAGGTAATTTTAGTAATATCTTTTTTAGTAAAGAATATAGAACTCCTTCTATATTTTAAGGAGATAGATTACTTAATTAATTTAATTAAAAGGAAAAGTCTCTCTTTTAAGTCTATTTACCCTTTTTTTAAGTAGAGTTAATAGAATTATAAGAATATTTAGTAAATAATATTAAAAAAAGCTAGATCTAACTTTTAAAAAGCCTAATAAGTACTCTAATTTTATTTATATTTAAGAAAGATAGTAATCTCTAATAATATATAGATTACTATAGTTTTAATAGTATTTAAAAGAAGAATTAGTACTCTAATTTTAAAGATTTTAACTATATAATAAGAGCTAAGTTTTTATTAAAATTAATATTATTTATATAGTATATCTTAATAATATCTTAATTCTTAAAAACTAAAGAGAAATATACTAAATATATTAAATAAGTCTTTAAATATATATATAAAGCTAAGCTATATATAAAGCCTAGTAAATATACTTTCTATAGGAAATTTATAAAGTTTCTTAAGTTTATTTTATTTATTAATAATATTTTAATAAATTTTAGTTAATTAAATAATATTTTAATTTAATAAGGCTAATAATATATTAAGAGATGTAAGTATTTAAGTTTTATAATTCTATAGGAGGTTTATAAAGAGATACTTAACTATTATAATCTCTTTTAATATATTTCTTAAGAGAAGTTAAAAGGGGAAAATATTAAGTAAAATATAGTTAAATAAAGATAAATAGTAAGTATTTTAGTCTTTTATTAATATTTTTTAAAAGTACCTTTATTATATTATTTTAATTTAATAAAACTAATTTAAATAGAAATAAATATATTAAACTTTATAATAATAGAAATTTTATTTTAATTAGATAATAAAGAAGTATATTACTTAATTATATTCTAGTTATAGAAGTTTATAATATTTAAGCTAAATTATAATATACTAAATTAAGAGATATTTACTATTATTTAGTTATTTAAATATTAATAATTATATTAAAAGAGTAGTAAATATAATAAAAGTTCTATTAGAATTTATAAAGATTTATAAATTACTTAAAGTTAAATAGTTAATAAGCTTAATAATTTATATATCTTATATTATATAACTTTATTATAAGATATTACTTAAAGAGATTTAATTTATTAAATACTTTATTAAGAAGATTAGTTTATATTAATAAAGTCTAAGTAAGTATATAATTATTATTATTATCTTTACTAAAATATCTAGTTAGGGCCTAGGAAGTAAATTTAATATATTAAGGAGAGCTTAATAAGATATCTTTATAAAATGAAAGTTCTTAAGTTACTAATTTATTTAAGCTTAATAAAATATCTTTATAAGTAGAAAATACTTAACCTTATAAAAAAGTAAAGGAAAGTAAAAATATTATAAACTTATTATATTTTATTAACTAAGTAAAGGATATTGTAAATTATAATTAATATATCTTTATATATATAGCTAAGATAGTTATTTATTAAGAGATTATTTATAATCTAGATTCTTTAATATCTTTACTTAACTTTATTAAGAAGATATAGGTAATAAATATAGAGATATAGAGATTAAAAAGCCTTAAGAATATATAGGAAATAAGGAGAAAGACCTGTATTTAGATAATTAATGATATAAGCCTATTAAGATATTAATATTATATTTAGATTTCTAATAAGCTTAGTATTAAAGAGAAATTATTATAATTATATTATAATAATACTCTAGTAAATTGTTTTAATAGAAGATATATATTTGCTTTATTATAGAGAAAATTCTACTAATATAATATAGAATCTAATATTATAGATTATATATATATCTATAATATATATTAACTAGATATATTAAGAAAGTATTATTTATATAGCTAACTTAAATTACTATTAATTTTAAAATAACTATAAGTTAAAATTATAATAAGTTTTATTATAATATTACTATTAGTTTTATATAATAAGACTATAATTAATATAATCTTTATAATTATAAATAAATTTATTAAATATTTCTTTTATATTTTAGTCTTTATTACTATTAATATACCTAAGTGAATAAAGACCTTTTACTTTATAGTAAAATTTAAAGTTAGAGCTCTAAAGAGTATTATGTTAAATTAAGAGCTAGTTTTATAAATATCTTCTAATTAAAATTAAATTTTTACTTATAAATAAAATACTATCTTTTTATAACTTTCTACTTATAAATATATAGCTAAATAAAGTAAATAAACTAAGTACTTAAATATTACTTATATTAATAAAAAGTAAGCTAATTAATTATAACTCTTATTTATAGCTTAATTTATCTTTAATATTAGATAAATTAATATTATTAAAATATTATTTAATAAGATACTATTTAACTATAAGCTTAAATTTTACTTATAAATATAAATATTAAATAAAACTAATTAAATTATAAAGGAAATATTATAATAAGTAATATAAATTAATAACTTATAAAAAGAAGAATATAGTAATACTTTTTATAAAGAACTTATAACTAAAAAAAGAAAAGAGAAAGCTAGTTTTAAAGTTTATTAACTTATTTTATATACTTTAATATATTAAAAAATAAATATATAAACTAGCTTTATTAAAGAAATACTTCTATTTATATAATATTTTCTATATTAGCTTACTAGAGCTCTAGAACTAGAGAGAACTAAATTAAGGAGAATTTATAATAATACTAAATCTAGAAGTAAGTAAAAAGGAATAGAAATTTAAAGAAATTAAGAATTATATAGAAATATAAAGTAAAATATATTACTTAGTAAAATAGAAGAATTAACCTTTAGAATATAATTAATAAGTTCTAGAAAAAGATATTAGTAATATTTAAAATCTAGTTAATAACTTTAAAAAATATAAAATAAAATAATAATAATAATATTAATTTAATTATTATAGTTAAAAATATAGTAAATATTTAATATAAAGTCTAATTACTTATAGCTCTTAGTTTATTAAATCTAGCTTTATAAAGTAATATTTTAGAAAAAATTATAATCTTTATAATTAAAAAAATAAAAGAAGAGCTTATTTAAATTTAAAAGATAAGTAAAGAAATTCTCTTTAAAATATTAATTATATCCTTATATATTAAATTATCAATATTCTCTAGTATTATATATAGCTCTTTATAAAAAGTAATAATACTAATAATATATTAAATAATAAAGTTACTATTATCTCTTTAAATATATAAAATTTATATCTTATATTAAATTATATAATAAGCTTTATTTTAAAATAAATATTAAAGAAATCTCTATAAAAAAGAGAGTAATTAGAACTAACTATAAATATAATTATCTTTAAAGGAAGTATTATTTATATAATTAAATACTTTAATTATCTTTACTAGCTAACTTAAAGTAATATTTTTAAGCTATAAAATATAAAATCTTATTTAATATATATATCTAATTACCTAATTAATTACTTAATATATTAAATTCCTTAAATTGATATTATATTAAACTAGCTAAGCTATTATAAATAAGATATTTAATTTAGTTAAGATAGCTATAAATAATATAGATCTAACTTTCTATAGATATAGATAAATTAATTTCTTTATAGCTTATATAATTAAAAGTAATAGCTTAGGTTATATTATAAGTATTAGTATTAGGCTTATTAGCTTAATTCCTAATTAATATATAATTTTATTAATATATATATCTTATATAAATTAAATTATTCTCTATGCTCTTAATTATAAAATATAAATCCCTAGAAATTATTAAGATACCCCTAGGTCTATTATCTTATATTAGCTCTTAAGATTATTAATTATAATAATGATAGTAGTTTCTTTATTCTTTAGATAAGTAATAATAATATTATTAATAAAGAAGAAGATAATAATTTAGTCTTTAGTTATAATATAGAGCTCTTATAAAATAATCTTATAACCTAGTTCTATAAAACTCTTTATTAAATCTTATTATTATAATAAAAGTAATTTTCTTAAGCTATATAATATCTTCTTTAGTTATAAAATATAGCTATACTTCTTAAATCTAGGTAGTATTTTTATATATACTATCTTATTAAAATTATAATATATAAATATATTAAATATATTAAGTTAATAAAGTTTAAGGTTATTTTTAATAGCTAGAGCTATTAAAGTCTAGAATAATATACTTATAAATATAATTACTTTAGTTAATAATATCTCTTTTTCTTATTAATTACTATAAATAATAAAATATACTTTATAATAAACTAGCTATATATACTTATTAGTTTTATAAGTAAATATCTATATATTTATTAGAACTTATTACTCTTAAATCTAGGACTAAAGAATCTCTATAAATAAGCTTATTATTATATATAACTCTAAATAATCTTTCTAAGCCTAGATAAACTTATCTTTATATAAGTAATTAATAAGATCTTTTCTTATCTTTAAAATAAGTAGGAGATACTATTTATTAGGTTAGAATTTAATTCTAATAATAAAGGCTCTTTAGAGTAATATTCTTACTAGTATTAAGTAGAATTTATAAAATTAATATTCTTTTAAACTAGGGTCTTTATTTTATATTAATTTCTTTTAAAATAGTTAACTCTAATAAATTAGGAGGTTAATAATAAATAAGGCTACTTTACTATCTTTAAAGTTAGCTTTTAATATAACTCTAGTAATATAAGTAATCTAGTCTCTTCCTTAGAGATTAACTTATTATTACTAATTATATTAACAATTATCTTATCTTTAATAATTTCTTTATTTATCTAATTTATTTAATTAAGTTCTTTTTCTTTCTTT
Source organism: Calcarisporium arbuscula (assembly GCA_009828645.1). Lineage (NCBI taxonomy): Eukaryota > Fungi > Ascomycota > Sordariomycetes > Hypocreales > Calcarisporiaceae > Calcarisporium > Calcarisporium arbuscula. The sequence goes on from WBSA01000047.1 coordinate 66,819, forward strand.
ATAGCTTTTTTATTATTAAGAGATATTTCTATAATCTCTCTTTCTTCTAGTATTCTAATCTCTTAAATTAGCTTATTAATTATCTATATAAGCTCCTTACCTAGTAGCTTATTATTAAAGAATCTATTCTTATTAAAAATAATATCTCTTATTAAGATAACCTTCTTTATATAAAGAAGCTAGATCTAGAAGATATTAGTTAACTAATATCTAATAAAATAACCTATATATACCTACCTATAAATCTAGCTTTTTCTTATATTAGAGTTTTAGTTATACTATAGTTATTATTATATAGGCTTTATAGTTATAGACCTTTAAATATATAATATTAGAAGTAATATCTTATATATATAATATAGGGCTTTTCTAGTTATTTCTCTTTAATAATATATAATTCTATAAATAATATATTATTTATATAATCTCTTTTTAAAAGTTATATATTATAATTTATATTATATAAGCTATCTTTATTTTAAGCTTACTAAATCTCTCTATTTCTCTATTTTAAGTTTATATATTTAGTACTAAAAGTATTATTTCTATATCTTAAGCTTTTAATATAGAAATAACTTTCTTTCTAAATAGCTTACTATTTAATTAAATAATCTTAATTTAGTTATTAAACTAGGTTTTTATTTATAAAATATAATTCTTAAAGATTTAATAATTCTCTTAGGATATTCTATAGCTCTATAAAAAATAAAAGAAAATAAGACTTAAAAATATATTTATAATAAATATTATATAACTATAGCCCTTATAATTTATTATAAAGTTAGTTTAGTTTATTTAGATCTCTTTAAATAGCTTATTAAGCTATATAACCTTCCTTTATAAAACTTAATAGTATATCTTACTTATATTATAATTATTATATTTTATTATTATTAGTTCTTAGAGCTTAATCTCTAAGTACTTTCTACTTAGCATCTTTATTATTTTCTAGTTTAAATAGCCTAGTTTATAATACTATAAGATATTATTAATTTTAAACTTAAATTATAAATTATAAATAAGTTATTTTCTTTATAAAGTAAATTAAACTACTACTTTTATTATAAATTTAACTTTCTTATTTATTAGTTTATTATATTATAAAACCTACTACTTATAGTACCTCTTAATAATATATACTAGCTTACTTAACTTATATTTAAATTATATTAATATGAATTATATATTCTAATAAAAATCTAGCTTATTATATAACTAGCTATAGAATATAATATGAATAATAAAGAAAGAATAAAATACTATCTTCTTAATTTATAATATATCTTTTAATTTATTTAGCTATTTAATTAAAAAGTTAATTTAATTATAACTTTTTATAAAACTCTCTAGGTCTTTAGTAATAAGAAAGTTAAAGTTTTCTTTCTTTATTATCTTAAATATAATAATATAATTAAAAATATAAAGAGTAGCTCTTAAATTAAGGATTATTGATAAATATAAAGAGTATTAACTAATACTTAGTCTTTTATTAAAATATAGAGAAAATATTACTTTATAAAGTTTACTTAATTTATAATCTTCTCTTTTACTTTTATAATAACTAGAGTCTCCTCTAGTTATTTTAATAAATAAGATAGTAATTTTTCTAGCTTTACTTATAGCTCTAGATTAGTCTTAAGAGCTTTAGAAATAGCTCTCTCTCTTTCTAGATTTATAATAAACTTATTAAGCTATAGATATTTATTAATAGTCTAATATTTACTAATTATATATTTAAAGATATAATATTCTTTATAGCTTATTACTTATTTATCTCTTAGGACCTTTCTTATAATTTAAAGAGCTTTATCTCTTTTTTTTCTTTTTTAATTATAGTTTCTCTACTAGCTCTTAGCTTTTATTTTATTAAGATTACTCTTAATTATTTAAGCTATCTTTATTATTTTAATTAATAAGAAAATTAGTACTTTTTCTAATATAAGATTATTAAGTTAATAGAATAATATTTACTTAACTTTAAAGTTATATAACTACTTATTAGATTTAGAAAATAAATTATTACTAAGAAGTAAAAGTTAGTAAGCTAGGTAGCTAGGAACTTGTAGTAAGCTCGCAGTATATATATAATAACCTCCTTACTATCTTACTACTACTTAATTATTATATGAGTTAGTCTTTATTTATATCTCTACTATAATTATATACCCCTATGTTTTTAAGGCTACCTAACTAGAAATTCCTATCTTAAGTACCTATAACCTAATTAGTCTATTTAGCCCCTAATATTACTATTCTAATAAACTAATATTATAAAAACTTAAAAAGTTTATTTTAATTACTATAAAGAGTATTATTATAATTAGCTATATTTCTTTAATTATAATATTATTTCTTAGCTCTTTAAGTTACTAGATAATTATTATTATAACTTCTACTTAAATAATAATATTAGCTATAATTCTCTCTCTAGTTTTCTTATAATTATTTATAAAGTAATTATTATATTAAGTTGTTAAGTTTATAATATTAAATAACTAGTAGTTTATTATAACTTTAATAAGTTTTTCTTATACTCTTTTAATTAAGAAGTTCTCCTATTTCTATAGTTAGTTTTAAAAGACTTACTTTATAATAATATTAAAGCTCTTAAAAAATATTAATATATTTTACTATAAGTTATTTATTATATAAAGTATATTAATATTAATAGTAGTAGTAGCTAGTTAATTTATTTATTAAATAAGGCTATCTTCTTATTAAAGATAATAGCTGAAGTACTTATTTAAATTACTAGTTATAATCTCCTTTATTTTTTTAGATAGTATTAGGGGCTAATTAAGCTATAGGTACCTAAGGTAGAAATTTCTAATTAAGTAGCCTTAAAAATATAGAGATATATAATTATAGATAAAAATTAACTTATATAATAAATTAAGTAATAGTAAAATAATAAGGAGATTATTATATATATATTATAAGTTTATTATAAGTTCTTGGCTACCTAGCTTATTAACTTTTACTTTTTAATAATAACTTATTTTCTAAATTTAATAAATTAACTATCCTTTAAAAACTAAAATTATTAATTAATAAAAAAAAATATAAAATATAAATATATATATAACTAAAGTACTAAGAACTAATTATAAATTAATATTAAAACTTCTTTATTAAACTTGGAAATAAAAAAGCTATTAACTCTAGGCCTCTCTAGCTAGTATTTAAGTTCTAATTAGGCTAAAGGCCTTAATCTAATTATAATAGAAATTAAGATATTATAAAAAGAGCTAGCTAGAGTATAGTAATATAGTAAAATAATAGTATTATAAAAGTAAATTATTAGTAAAAAATAGAGAACTAAAAATCTAGAGAAAGAGAGAGAGAAAATATAATTTTCTAAATATTTATATATTAAAAATAAAACTCTTAAATAAGTAATTACTATTAATATTATAATATTAATATAGCTATTTAATAGCTAGAATATATATTAAAGAGAAAGAAGAGAAGTAAATTAGATATATATTTATAATAAAAAGTAAAGTAATTTATAATTATATAAATATAATATTAATATTTATATTAAAGAAAATATCTCCTATTACTAGATTAAGTAATTAAAGGTATTATTAGGTAGTTAATATATTAAAAAAAACTATATAATATAACTTTAACTAGCTAGCTCTTAGAAAATTACTTTTAAAAATAAATTTTAAAGAATTATATATATTTTTTAAAAACAAAATAATAAAAAATTTATATAATTATAAACTAATAGTAGAATAGAAGTTAGTATATATATTAATTATAAAAGTAGATAATTAATAATAGCCTTTAAAAACTTAATAAGGATTCTATATAACTAGTTTATAAATAAAAGCTACTTTTAAAGGGGCTTAAGCTACTGCTTTTATTAATATATAATATAATAGAGATAAAAGCTAAGATATAATAACTCTTATATTACTATTAACTAGTATATTATTATATAATAATAAAGTTATTATAAAGAAATATTAACTTAATAATATTCTATTTATAATTATATTAAATAATATCTAAATTAATATTACTTATAGCTAGAGATTATAATTTATTATAAATAAATTTAAACTATAAGTTTATTAATAATAAAGTTTTAATTAAAAAGTAATTAATATATTAAAAAATATTAATATAAGTAAATTATTAATATACTTAAACTTATTAATAAATAAAGTAATTAAAATTTAAAATAATAAAAATATAATAAAATACTAGAAAATTACTTATATATTATTATATTAATAAATAAAGAAATAATTATTAAAAGATATTAATTTAATAAAGTAAACTTATAAATCTTATTATAGTAAGTAATTTATTAAATATATTCTTTATAATAATATAATTATAATTTTAAAAAGAGCTTAAAATAAGTTAGTAATATTATAAATATAGTATATATTATAGTTCTTTTTATATATAATTAAAGAATAATAGTAAATAATAAGCTAGGAGATAGTAAAAATAAAGGCTATATTTTATAAAAAAGTAATAAAAATATAAATATAAAGTCTCTTTAAATATTTAAATTATAAAAATATATTTTATTTAATAATATTTAAGAAGTTAGCTTCTTTTAAAAGTAAAATATATATAATTAAGTTAAAAGAAGGTAAAATATCTTTATAAAGACCTATTTATAATTTTATTAATAAGAAGCTATAGGTTCTTTATAATTACTTAGAGATTATATAAGCTAAAGATTAAATTAGTATTTAAAGAGCCTAGCTAATAAATATACTTATGTTATTTATATTTAAATAAAATAAAATACTATAGCTATATATAAATTATAAAAATTTAAATATAATTATATAAAAAAATAAAATATTATTATTATTAATAACTAAAATTCTTAATTAATTATATATAAAAGTTATTTATATAAAGTTAGATATTAAAATAAAATATTATTAATTATATATTTATAAAAAAAAATAAAAGATAATATTCTATTATTATTATAATTATTTTAAATATAAAGTTATATCTTTTAATTTAATTAATATATTACTACTTTTTAAAAATATATTAATAAAGTATTTAAAGTCTTATTAATATTATTTATATTATTTATCTAGATAATATTTTAATTTTTAATAATAAATATATTATTTATTTATAATATATTTATTAAGTTTTCAAAAAGCTTTATAATATAAATTTATATATAAACTTTATAAAATATAAATTCTTAATTTTAAAAATAGCTTTCTTTAAATTTATAATATTATTAATAAAAATTATAATAAAATAAAATTATATAAAAATTATTATAAAGTAATTAATATTTTATAATATAAAGAATATTTTAATATTTCTTAAATTATAAAATTTATAAAAAGTTTATTTAAATTATATAAAATATATTAGCTTATTTAGTAAGTCTTTAAAAAATAAAAGAAAAAGAATTTATAATTATAACTTTCTAAAATAATAATATTTAAAAATTTAAAGAGTATTTTATTAAAGTACTTATTTTAATATATTTTAATCTAGAGTTATTAATTTATATTAAAATTAATATTATAAAATATATTATTAATATTATATATTATTATAATTATAAGAGATTACTAGTATTTAGTTATATATATATTAAAAAAGCTAATAGAGATTAAACTTTATTTTATATATTTAATATTAAGTTATTTATAATTTAAAATACTATTTAAATTTAGAGATATTATATAGCTTATAATTATTATATTATTTAAATTATAAGTCTTTTTTTATAAGTAATAGCTAATATATAAATAAATATATATACTAGATATATTAAATAAATTTAAAAATAAAATCTATTATAAATTAAGCTATTTAAACTCTATAAATAAATTATTAAGAAAGCTAAATTATTATAATATAACTAAGTAAGAGAAAGTAAAGTAAGGCATACTATTACTATTTCTTAGTAAATTTACTATAAATAAGTAAGAAATAAATAACTTTAAGAAAATAAATAAAGAAAAAGATAAATAAATTACTAGTAAAATTAATATTTATTTAATAATTATAAATAAAGATTTAATAAGATTAAGAAGAGTTAGCTATAAAGCTAGACCTAGTTTAAAAAGAAGAAATAAATATATTATATAAATTTCTTATTATAAAAAAAGGAGATTTATTACTAGTAAATAATACTTTATAATCTCTAATTATAAATAAGTAGATAAATTATAAGGATATTATTATAATTAAACTTATAATATTAAGACCTACTTTAAATTAAAGGAGATAATTAAATTAAAAAGTAAATAAAGGAGAAGGAAAGTATATATACTTATTAATAGACCTAAGCTTATATCTCTAGAGAGAACTTATAAGGGCTTAGTTATAATTAAACTACTTATAATTTTAATAAAAGCTAAGATTATTTTCCTTTTAGAAAAAGGCTTATAATTTAAAGAGCTAATAAAGATCTAATATATTAATAAGTTTATAAGATCTTTAAAAGGGCTAATTAAGTAGAACTATTATTAATATAAAATAAGAGATAATATTAAAAGTTATATTAAAATATATTATAATTACTAAGTAAATAAAGTAAGGTAATATTAATTTTATAGTAAATTAATAAATAATATTATTAATGTTAGAAAAGCCTTTTTTAAAGTTATTAATAAACTTATAATAAGAATATCTTTACTAGAAAATATTTATAAAAATAAATATAAAATAATCTTAATAATTATAAATTAATTAATTATATACTCTTTATTTATTATAACCTAGAAAGTACTTACTAATAAGAGCTTAGTAAAGCTATTATTAAATTATATATATTATAATTACAGAATCTTAAAACGTATTATATTAAATTATAAATCTATCTTTATTAATATATATTAGGAAACTCTCTACTATTTACTAAGGATCTTATAATAATTTAATATTATATTCTATTTATATAGAAATAATTAAATTAAATAAATAAATTAGCTTTTAAAATATTTTCTTTATATTTATAATTTAACTAAATAAATAAATTAATATAAATAATTAATATAAATATAACTAGTATATAATATAAGTATATATATAACTTATAATAAAGTACTAATAGTATTATTATAAAGTTTTATATTTACTTATTTTAAAATAAATAGAAAAAATATTAAAATATATTAATAAAATAAGAGAAGTAAAATTAAAGAAAATATATAAATATTTTAAAGTAATTAAATAATAACTTTATAATATAAAGAAGTTATATATATAAAGTACTATAATAAAGAATATATTAATATAAAGTTTAAAAAGAATAATCTTATATTTCTATTAATTAAGTATATTAACTTTAAGTAATTTAATAATAAACTTATTATAAAGTACTTAAGATTTTATAAATATTTAAAGCTATTAGAAATTATAATTTAAAATATAAATTAATTTTATAAAAAACCTTATAAATTTATAATATATTCTTAATCTTATTATTAAAAAAGTATAAAGATAGTACTTTAATTAAAAATTTATAAGAAGAAAGTTCTTTTATTAATAAAAATAAATATAATATAAAATATATTATAATTTATTAAAATAATAATATAAAAGAAAAATATTTAATTAAATAACTTAATTATAATAATTTTAAAAATTTATAAGTTTTATAAAAAAATTAAAAATAAAACTCTTATAACTAGATATAATTAATATATTACTAGTAAGATTATAAAGAACTAGTAGTTATAATATAAATTATATAAAATAATTAAATTAGAAAAGCTAAATTAAAAAGTTACTTTATATTAATTAATTTTAAAAATAGCTATTTTATAATTACTTTTTAATAAAATAATAATAGCTAATTAGAGAGTTACTTTATCTTATAAATAAAAATAAAATTAAAGTAATAAATGATTTACTAGTAACTTTATAATTAACTAGCTATTACTTTTTATTATTTTTAAGTACTTTAATAAATATAACTTACTTTAATATTACTAGCTTATAAATATTATTAATATTATATTATATTATAAATTAATAATAAACTAGTAAGAAAATAATAATAAAATAGTACTTATATTAATAATAATAATAATATTTTAATAAAAACTTATAAATAATTTATAATATTAAGAGCTAGTAAATTATAAAACTTCTTATAATAAGCTTTTTTAAAGTATTATTAAAAAGTAGTAATTATAATAAGGCCTACTAGTAAAATAATATAAGCTTTTTTACTAGTAATAAGCTATTAAATAATATATTATTATATAATATAAAATATAACTTATTAATATATTAATAATAATCTAGTATTTAACTAGTTAGAAAACTTACTTTATTAAATAAGATAATTTTTATAATAATTTATAATAAATTAAGTATAAAATAATAAGAAAGTAATTAGAAAGTTAATACTATTATAGGCTCAAGCCTAGGGGCTTGGGGGCCTTATAGCTAGTTAGATAGCTGTAGTAAAGCAGCTATTCAATACATATCCTTTTGCCATAGTGGCCAAGGGTATCGGCCTAGCAGCCGATGATGGCCGTAGCGGCAGCTATCGCTTTAGCCTTATTAAGGCCAGCCTATTATAAATACTTATAAAGTACTTTATAATAATAAATAGAAAATATACTAATTATATTATAATTAATAAAATAAATAATATAATATTAGTAAATAATAATAACTTTATAATAAATTAGTAAAAACTTAGTAATAAATAGTAGGTAGTAAAGGTAATTTTTATAAAATAAGCTATAAAAGTAGTAAATTTATTTTAGAGTTCTATTTTATATTAAATATATTACTATAGTAGTAAATTAGTAGCTAGTAAGTAAAAAGAATATAATATTATATATATTTTAGAAATAGTACTAGTAATATTAATAATAAATAAAGGAGATTAAAAACTAAATTAATAAATTAGTAATTATTTTATAATAATGAACTAGAGAATATTATATAAAAGAGAGATTATATTAATATAATAAAAAGAAGATATTTTAGAGTAGTTATATTATATTAAAGTACTAGAAGAATTTTTATGAAGTAAATAATAAGATAATAGTAGTAAATATAATAATATTATATTAGTAAGTTAATAATTATCTTATAGTAATATATTAAAGAACTTAATATAAAGAAGAGAAGATATAATTAAATAAAGAAGTTCTAGGTTTATATTAGTAAATTAGTACATATTTTATAATAATATATTAGAAAGTTTTATATAAAGAGTAGTTTATAGTATTAAATAAAGAAAAATATTATAAATTTAATTATTATTAATAATAAAGTAATAGTAAATAAATTAAGAGATTATTTATATTATAATAAAGAAGATAATTAACTTAAAATTAAAATTAAATATCTATTATTAAATTAATAATAATCTTATAGCTAGATAATTAACTTTTAATAGTAAAGTTATAGTAAATAAGTAAAGCTACTTATAAAATTAAATAAAGTTTAAAAAAAAGAAAAAAAAAGAAAAAGTTAATTATTATAAAGAGAATAGCTTATTTATATAAATCTAGCTACTAGATAGTAGCTACTTATAATTAGAGTTTTTATATTAATTTATATTTTACTTTTATAATAGTTATTAAAAATATAAAGAAAAACTAAGGGCCATATTACTATAATACTACTACTAACTACTTATTATTTAATAGAGCTCTATTATTTATATATAAAGATAATAAAGAGCTAGCTTTTATTATAAATTATAAAGATAAGGCTTATTATAAAGATATTTATAATCTAGTAGCTAGAGAGAGCTCTATAATTCCTAAATTACTATAATATTATAGTAAGATAGCTATAATATAGTTATTATATTAAGAGAGAACTTAAGGTAGGAATTTCTAGTTAAGTCGCCTTAAAAACGCAAGGGTATATAATTATAATTAAAGGATAAGGACTAATTTATATAATAATCAAGTAGTAGTAAGATAGATAGTAAGGAGATTATTATATATATATTATAAGTCTACTACAAGTTCCTAGCTACCTAGCTTATTAACTTTTACTCCTTGGTAATAACTTATTTTCTAAATCTAATAGATAGTGAGATAAAGGATAAGACTCGCTCTTAGAGATAGTAGTCTTAGTTATATAGATTCCTAGGTATTAATATAAGTAGTAATATTGCTATAGCTAGAATAGTATACTTTTCTTTATTATTATTATTTTTTCTTAAAATTAACTATTTAATATCTCTTTATTAATATATTAATTAGAACTATTAATAGTCCTCTTATCACAACTTATAAATCTATAACTCTTAAGTTCGTATAAGTATAGTATTCTATTGGGCCTGCCTGGTGGTTGGGTTATATATATATTCCCTCTATCTTAATAGTCTTTCTATTTCTTATATTACTTAAGATTATTTTCCTAAATATCTTTTATATACTAATATACTCTAAATTAAGTTAATAATATATTATTAATAAAGTTTAGTATTAAAAACTTAATAGGCTTATTTTTAAGATCTTTATATAAGCTACTAGCTTAATTATAGTCTAGATATTATTATTAATTTCATTATAATATAAAATTACTATTTAGCTTAATTTTTATTATCTATTAAAATAACTTTCTTAATTATTAAAGGAAATATTTCTTAATAATAATACTTAGCTATAGTAGTAATATTATAGTTCTTAATATAAGCTAGGCTTATAACTCTTATATTAAGGTTATAAGAGATAAAGAGAAATTATAATAATTAATTATAATTATTAATTAATTAAATAAATACTTTATATTATTCTTATAATAATTTTAGTAATATCTATCTTAAGATTTCTACTTAATAGTAACTCTCTTCTCCTTATTTTATCTCTTATATATTTATTTATTATAGTAAATATATAATATAATACTCTAGGGCCTACTACTATTAGGCTAATCTAATAATATTACCTATAAGCTAATTTAATAATATTACTTTCTTTAAGTACTTAAGCATTAATCTTTAACTTCTTAATTAAAAAATTACCTATAAATATTATAATTATATTTAATTTATTAATATTACTTTTAAAAAAGTAAGTAATTTAATAAATAACAATTAATACTAAAAACTTAATAGAAAGATAGTAAAAATATTAAGAATTTATAATTTATAAATATCTTTATAATAATTATATTAAATATAGTAAGTTTTAATAGTAAATAATAAAGAAGATATTAGTAAAATAGGAGGATATATAGAACTAGAACTTTACTAATAAAAGAAATAAAATAGTAGAAGATATAAAATAAAGCCTTCTAGATATTATAGTAATAATATAAAGAGGAGGAGAGTTTTTATACTATATATTAATTATATTATAAAATAATTTTATCTTATAATTATAATAATTATATTACCTAGAGATTAAATAAGTTATAAATATATTAATAAAATAATATTATATTTAATAGCTAGTAAATATAGAATATTAGTAGCTAGTAGATTTATAATATTAATAGCTAGTAGGAAAATTTATATGATTAGAGTAACTATATATTAAGGAGAGGAGATAGTTATAAAAAGGAAAATCTAATATTAAGAGGTAGTATATAATAATTAGAAGTAATATTAAATTCTCTTTAGTTTATCATATCTTCAGGAAGATTTCTCTAAGTATAAGTAAGTTTTAATAATATAATATATCTATCTTTACTCTTATTTAACTATAGCTTTACTAATATTATAATTTAACTCTTATAAGTTATCTATTAAGTTAAATATAAATTATAAAAAGTATTAATATATAGTTTTTATTTATATATTACTTGATTTCTCTTAAAGGATATATATAATAATATAGTTATATATAATAACTAAAGAAAAACTACTATTTGAACAGCTAAGTAAAAACATACCATAAAAAGGCTACAAGGATATATAATAGAAACTAATACTTACTATAAATATAGACATAGAGATATATTAAACTAAAGGCTTATTATATAATATAAAAGATATTTCTATAATATATAATAAGAATAATATGTATAAGTTTTATATATTATAGTAGAAAGTTATATATTATATTACTTTAGTTAAGTCTAGTATATAGATAAACTATACTCTTAAGTAAGAAGTAGAGAATAATAATTAAGATAAATAATTAAAATAATTATAATATTATACTTTAATTATTAAGAGTCTTAAAGTTATATTAAAAAAATAGTACTTGTAAATATTAAAAATAAGTATTAAAATCTAAAATATTTATAAAATTATTTATGAAATTTTAAATTATATTAATAAATAGTAGTAATATTTAAAACTATATTTAAAACTATATTTAAAGTAAATCTAGTGGTTAAATTTATTTAATTAAAGCTTATTATTAGAATTATAGTTATAAAGATCTATAAGCTAAATTACCTAAATAATATAAAGTAATTTACTACTTCTTAACTTATAAAAAAATAAGAATCTCTAATTATTATATATAAATAGAGATTATAAAGTTAAATAATACTTTTATATTTATAAATATACTATAATTTTAAATAACTTTAATAAATTACTTTTTAAGAACTAAAATATAATAAAATTTAACCCAAGTCTTTATTAAAGTAATTTTAACTAATATAATAAATAAGTAAATAAAATTTATAATAAACTTAATTAAATAATTAAAAATATTAATTTATATTATATTAAGATATATTTATTTAAATAAATTAAATTATAAACTTATAATAATAGTATATAATTCTTTATTACTATAAAATCTATATAGAAAATTAAGAATAATATTATTTTAAAATAGTATTTTAAAGTACTTAAATAAGCTATAAGCTATATTTTTTATTAAAAAGAGTAAATTATATAAAGGACAATAATACATATATTATAAAATAAAATAAAGTATTTAAAATATAATAGTTAAATATTTAATTTAAAGATTTATATTAACTCTTATATTATTAGTTTAAAATTTTATATAAAGTAAAATTAAAATAAAACTATAATTAGAAAAAGGAAAATATTTAATATTAGTTTTCTTAATATACTTTAAGTATAAAATTTAAAATATTAAAAGACTTATTAATTAATTAAAAACTAGTTAAATTATAAAAAGAAGTTTTATATTAATATATTAATATTTTATTTTCTAGAAAAATTATATTAAATTTCTTAAAGTTATTATTATAACTTAATATAACTTAATAAGGATTAAAATATTATTATATATATATATTCTTGTCTAAGTTCTAACTAGTATTACTAGTTATTAGTTACTATTATATATATAATACTTACTACTCATTTAAAATCTACTTTATTTTTAAAGTATTCTATAGTTTAAAATAAAATATTTTATAGCTAATAATTAGTAAAGCTTCTAAAAAATTCTATCTAAGGCTTTATAGTTTTTATCTTTAGGTAGTAGACCTTATTAAATAATAATTATAAATATACTAATTTCTTTAATATATAAGGTAAGTTTTTTCTAGAGTTCCTAGTTTAATATACTCTAATAGAAGTAAAATTTTATTATTTTTTACTTCATATTAGTAATATTTATCTAAAGTTACTTATAATTAATAAAATTTTAATAATATAAAATTTTAGTACTATTATATATTATTATAAAGTAAGAGCTATTCTCTCTTTATAGTAGATTTAAACTTTTAATTACCTTATTAATATATATAAATATAGGTTATAAATACTAGTAGTTAATAATTATAAATACTTAATTATTATTACTTATTCTTATATTATATTATCTTTATATATATATAAGAAGTATATTTATAATATATAACTATTAATAATAGTTTTTTACTAAAAGGTACTAATTATATTAATTTAATTAATTACTTTTAGTAAGTACTATCCTTTTTTTATTAAATTAGTCTAATTTATAGTTTTTAAATTTTTACTATTATCTATTTAAAGTTAAGAATACTCCTTTAATAAACTATTACCTTTATCTCTAGTTTTATATAACTTTCTAAAAAACTTACTTAATAAAATTATTAGTTAACTATCTCTAGAACTAGATATAGGTAGAAGTAGAGTATTTTTTTATAGTTATAGTAGAATTTAATATAAGATCTATTATAATTAGGGTAAGTTTTAATATAAGTATATTTAATTTAATTAAAGTAATAAATTAATTTAAATTAATAAGTTAAAACTTTAAGCTTATTATTATTTACTTAGTATTTAAAGTATTTAAAGTAATATAAAATAAATTATTTAAGATAATAAACTAAATTAGCTACTTAACTTATATTAATAGTTAGTACTAATATAATAGTATAGATTGATTATAATTAATTAATATTATTATTAAATAAGGTTAAGATTATTTATTAACTACTTAGTATAGAATATTAATTAATAATAGTAATAATTATAATAATATTAATTAGATATATTCTATTAAAGTTACTATTAATTAAGGCTAGAATTATTAATTAATTAATTATAGTAATAATTACCTAGAATTAATAGTTAATATTTAATACTATATATTATAAATAGGTAGTTAAACTTATAGAGTATTAACTTATATTAGAATATATTATAAAGAATTCTTATAAAATACTTAAATTATTTTAAAAATAAAACTTAGAATAGCTTTAACTTAACTCTAGAGCTTAATAAAAGATATTTACTATATAATTTATATACAAAGAGATAAAATATAATATTAACTTTATTATTAATTTATTTACTTTTAATAATTACCTTCTTATATATCTTATAGTAGATAAGATCTTTATTAAATTTATATATCTAGGTATTATTTAATTTTAGTATATAAATAAACTAATATTACTAGTCTTAAGTAAGGTATAGTATATAGTAATAATATTTATTTATTATATAAATTATAATAGCTTTATAATCTTCTAATAAATTAAGTTAACTTAAAGTATATATAATATTACTAAGAGCTACTTTTTATATAAGCTTTTTATTATAAAATATAATAATATTAAAATACTATAGGGATATTATTTTCTTTTATTTAAAAATAAAAATAAACTTACTTTAAAGTAGATTAATTATATTAATAAGTAAGTATAAGGTAATAAATAAAGAAATAATAGAGATCTAATATTAGAGAATATTAGGAATTTATTTTAATATATATTATATTATTAGAGGTAATTATATAGTTTTTACTTTGCTCTTAGATATTTTAGCTATAATTAGCTACTATATATTAGCTATTAATTAGTATAGTTAGTTATTAAAATTATATAGTAATTTATTAGTATTTATTATTAATAAATCTTTATTATATTATTTATTATATTTAATACTATAGCCCTTTTAATAAATTAAATACTGTAGTTTAATATATTTTATTAATAGTACCTTAATTTTATAGGATTTCTATTTATTATTATTACCTTTAATATAAACTAAGGGTATATTATTATAGACTTATTATTTAAATAGGTTATTATTACTTAGTACTATCTCTCTAGTTAAGTAACTAATATTATAAGGTATATTTACTAGTAGGTGAGTAATATTAATTTACATATATATATATATAAAATTAGTTACTAGTTAAGCCTTTTACTAAAAAGAAAATTAAAGTAAGTTAATAAAGAATAAAATATTACTTTTATCTTTAATTAAAGCTTATTATTAAATATTATTAAAGGGATTTATAATTAAATTTTATGAATAACTTTATTAGGAGTTATATTAAGAGTAATAATATATATATTATTTAAGGAAGCTTAAATAGCTAGTAAAGCTAAAGGTTAGTTAGTATTCTCTAAGTAAAATTAAAAAGAAATAATAAATAGTAGCTTTTATAATTTAATTAGTACTTTCTAATTAATTATTACTAGTAAAATACTAAGCTAGAGTAAATATAAGTTATATCTTAAGTAGTTAAAACAGACTTTACTAAAACTTATTAATTTATTTTTAATTATAATTTAATATAATAACTTTTAAAAGCTTTTAATTAGCCAATAACTAAAATCTTAATATTACTATTACTTACTATAAAGTACTATATATATTATAATTAAGTAATATAGCTTGCTTTTTTAAACTTTTATATATAATAATAAGAATTATATTAAATGCATTATAATATAGTAATATAAAGATATTATTAGTTAAAGATATATATAAAATAGCTATAATGAAATCTATATATTATATTTAATATAAAATAAAGTTAAGTAAAATAGAGATAAGGTTATTATATAATAAAAATTTAAATTACTATTATTATTATTATACTATCTATTACTTATAGGAGATAGAATATATAGTATATCTATAGATAATAATAGAGGAAAAACTATACTAAGGCTAGATAAAAACCTCTATATAATACCTTATTTAGGCCTAAGTTAGGTATACTATAAGTATATAGTAAATTTAATAGCTAGGCTAATATAACTATTTAGCTTACTTCTTATTAAAGAGAAGGTATTTTTAAGGGAGGAGGAGATAAACTTAATCTTAATATAAATATAATATAATTTAATAATTATAAGTAATATTATATTATAATACTAGCTAATAAGATATTATAATAGCTAGGAGTTATTATTATAATATTTAGCCTATAATAATAATAATAGACTCTCTTATATTTACTTTCTTATTCTTTTCCTCCTTTAAGTTTATTATATATAATAAGTTACCTTTTTAATCTAGAGAATTATACCTATTATATAAAATTAATATAAGGTTAAGTTACTAATAAGGTAGTAAGTAATACTAATTTTAAAATAATAATAATAATAATATAAGTAATTACTTAATTTTTAATTTTTTTTTATTTATATGAATTAAGGGTAGTTAATATATCTTCTAAGTACTTCTTTAAAGAGAAGTTTATAAGGGTCTATTATAATTTTTATAGTTTTATATTAAATATTAACTATATCCTTTAAAAGAAGAAGAAGTAATAAAAAGTTAAGCTATCTAACTAATATTATATCTAGAGTATAGAGATAATCTTTACTACTTATTATTATAAAGAGTTTAATATAAGATATACTCTATATTATATATATAATAAAGATATTTTAATAACTTTATATTATAATTAATATAATAAGTAAATAAATATAAGTTTTAATTTAAATATTCTTTATTAATTATTTAGAGACTAAATAATTACTAATTATATAGATTATATTTTAATATATATTAATACTTTAGATTATAAAGAAAGTAATATAAATATTAAAAGTAATATTAAAGAAAAAGTAAGAAAAAAAAGAAATTAAGGAAAATAAAGATAATAATCTCTTAAAATATAAAAATATAATTAATATAATATTATTAAAAAAGTAATAGTTAATATTTTTATAATTTTTAAAAAGTAATTTAATAAATTACTTAATAAAATATCTTATAATATTAATATACTAAAGTAGTTTATATTTATAATATAAGTACTAGTAAATTAATTAAGTAACTAGTTCTCTCTTATAGTACTTTAAACTCTTTAAGCTTTAATTTAAGAGAAAAAGGAGAAAGGGGAGGGGGAGGAGAGGAAATTAAAAAAGAAAAAAGAAGAAGGAGAGCTCTAGGAAGGAGTTAGTAGAAAGTAAGGTAATAGAGGTAAGCTTTATTATAATTAAAGTCTAAGAGTAAGTTAAAAGTAGTAATATTTTAATAAATTTAGTAATTTAATTAATTATTAATATAAATAAATAGTAAGTTTTTTCTTTTTAAATAAAAAGAGGTTTTTTTTAAATATTTAAGTAATTACTTTTAATTATTTAAAGATTTAAAGTTAGTAAAAGCTTTATAAAAATTCTAGTTTTTATTTTTTTTCTTTATTTAGCTTAATTATAAAAAAACTAGAAAATAAAGTCAAGTTCTAAGATTTATATTATAATATATTTTACTATTTATAATTTCTTTAAAGTTAATATAAAATTAATATAGAACTATAGTAAGTTCTATAGTAATATTCTTTTTATATTAAATTATTAATAATAGAAGATAATATAGTATATAATCTCCTTTTTAAGTTTATAATAATAATAAAGTAAAAGTATTATAAGAATTTTATAAAGAAGAGGAACTTTCTTAAGTTTATTATTAGAGGCTAATTAGGCTATAAGTACTTAAGGTAGGAATTTCTAGTTAGGTAGTGTCAGGGGCCAAACGGCCAACTGGGCCGTAGGTGCCTGAGGCAGTAATTTTCTAGTTAGGCAGCCTCAAAACGCGGGGGGGGCGCGCAACTGTAGGAGAAGGACAAGGACCAACTTGTGTAATAATCGAGAGGGAGCGAGATAGCAAGGAGGTCGTTGCATACACACTGCGAGCCCGCCGCGAGTTCCCAGCTACCTAGTTTGCCAACTTTCACTCCTCGGTGATAACCCGTTTCCTAAATCTGACAGGTAGCCTTAAAAATATAAGAGTATATAACTATAGTAAAAGAATAAGGACTAACTTATATAATAATTAATAGTAAGATAATAAAGAGATTATTATATATACTATAAGTTTATTATAAGTTCCTAGCTACTTAGCTTACTAACTTTTACTTTTTAATAATAATTTATTTTTTAAATTTAATAAATTAGCTTTCCTTTAAAAACTAAAATTATTAATTAATAAGAAAAATAATATAAAATATAAATATACTTAATTAAAGTACTAAGGATTTACTATAAGACTATATTAACTTTATAAAGAATTTATTATAAGTTAATATTAAGACTTTTTTATTAAACTTTAGAATAAGAAGGCTACTTACTAACTCTAGGCCCCTTTGGTATTTATATCCTAATTAAGTCTAAAGGCCTTAACCTAACTATAATAAAAATTAAAATATTATAAGAAGAGCTAGCTAGAGTATAGTAATATAGTAAGGTAGTAGTACTATAAAAGTAAATTACTAATAAGAAATAGAAAATTAAAACCCTAGAAGAAGAGAAAGAAGTGATATAACTTAAATATCTATATACTAAAAATAAAACTTTTAAATAAGTAGTTATTATTAATATTATAGTATTAGTATAGCTATTTAATAGCTAGAATATATATTAAAGAGAAGGAAGAGAAGTAAAATAAATATATATTTATAAAAGTAAGAGCTAGAGTAATTTATAATTATATAAATATAATATTAATACTTATATTAAAAAAATTAATTTTATTATTAAATAAAGTAATTAAAAGTCTTATTAATTAATTAATATATTAAAAGGATTATATAATATAACTTTAATTAGCTAGTTTTTAAAAAATAACTTTTAAAAATAACTTTTAAAGAATTATATATATTTCTTAAAAAAATAATAAAAAATTTATATAATTATAAGCTAGTAATAAAATAGAAATTAATATATATATATATATTAAATTAAGGGCTAGCTTTTTAAAAAAGTTCTTTTTAAAATAGATTTAAATTAAAGCTAAGTTTTTAAATTAAATAAAGAAAAAGAACTATATTCTCTCTATAGTCTTATATCTACTACTAGTATTATAGAAGTAGGTAATTAATAATAATCTCCTAGAGACTTAATAATAGTTTTATATAGCTAGTTTATAAGTAGAAGCTACTTTTAGGGGGCTTAAGTT
The DNA here is from genome assembly GCA_009828645.1 of Calcarisporium arbuscula. Classification (NCBI taxonomy): domain Eukaryota; kingdom Fungi; phylum Ascomycota; class Sordariomycetes; order Hypocreales; family Calcarisporiaceae; genus Calcarisporium; species Calcarisporium arbuscula. Next base: position 86,332 of record WBSA01000047.1, read on the forward strand.
ATTATTATTACTAATATATAATATAATAAAGATAAAAGCTAGGATATAATAAATTTTATATTACTACTACCTAGTATACTATTATATAGTAGTAGAGCTATTATAAACTTAAAGAGAGAAGGTAATTTAATATCCTTAGAGGCTTATATACCTTTATATTATAATAATACTAAGTATTATAAATATAATATTAAAAGATATATTAAATTAAGATATATAAAGCTAAATTATAAAATATATAATAATAATAAATATATTATAAAGAGATATTAACTTAATAATATTTTACTTATAATTATATTAAATAATATTTAAATTAATATTACTTATAGCTAGGGATTATAACTTATTATAAATAAATTTAAATTATAAGTTTATTAATAATAAGATTTTAATTAAAAAGTAATAAATATATTAGAAAATATTAATATAAATAAATTATTAATATACTTAAACTTATTAATAGATAAAAGCTTAATAAAATTATAACTTATAATAAAGAGTATTTAAAATATTTAATATAACTTAATTAAGGTCTTTAGAATTTTTAATAAAGTAATTAAAGTTTAAAGATATAGTAAAGTACTAGAAAGTTACTTTCTATATTATTATATTATTAAATAAAGTAATAATTATTAAAAGACCTTAATTTAATAAAGTAAATTTATAGATTTTATTATAATAAATACCTTATTAAATATATCTTTTATAATAATATAATTATATCTTTATAAAAGGTTTAAAGTAAGCTAGTAATATTATAAATATAATATATATTATAACTCTTTTTATATATAATTAAAAATATAGTAGTAGATAATAAGCTAGAAGATAATAAAAATAAAGGCTATATATTATAATAAACTAATAAATATATATATATAGAGCTTCTCTTAAATACTTAAATTATAAGAATATATTTAATTTAATAATATTTAAAAAGTTAACTTCCTTTAAAAGTAGAATATATATAATTAAATTAAAAGAAGGTAAATTATCTCTATAGGGGCCTATTTATAATCTTATTAATAAGGAGCTATAGATTCTCTATAATTATCTAGAGATTATATAAGCTAAAGATTAGATCTAGTATTTAAAGAGCCTAGCTAATATACTTATCTTATTTATATCTAAGTTTAATAGAATACTATAGCTATATATAAATTATAGAGATTTAAATATAATTATATAGAAAAATAAAGTATTATTACTATTAATAATTAAAATCCTTAATTAACTATATATAAAGGTTATTTATATAAATTAAATATTAAAAATATATATTATTAACTATATATTTATAAAGAAAATAAGTAGAAGATAGTATTCTACTATTATTATAATTACTTTAAATATAAAATTATACTTTTTAGTTTAGTTAATATATTAACTACTTTTTAAAAATATATTAATAAAGTACTTAAAGGTCTTATTAATATTATTTATATTACTTATTTAAATAATATCTTAATCTTTAATAATAAATATATTATCTACTTATAATATATTTATTAGGTTTTTAAGAGATTATATAATATAAAGTTATATATAAACTTTATAAAATATAATTTTTTAATTTTTAAAATAGCTTTCTTTAAATTTATAATATTATTAATAGAAATTAATATAAAATAAAATTATATTAAAGTTATTATAAAATAGCTAATATTTTATAATATAAAAAATATTTTAATATTTTTTAAGTTTATAAAATTTTATAAGAAGTTTATTTTAAATTATATAAAATATATTAGCTTACTTAATAACTTTATAAAATAATAATATTTAAAAATTTAAAAAGTACTTTTACTAAAGTACTTATTTTAATATATTTTAACTTAAGGTTATTAATATATATTAAAATTAATACCTTAAGGTATATTATTAGTACTATATTATTATAATTATAAGGAGATTACTAGTACTTAATTATATATATATTAAGGAAGTTAATAAAAATAAAACTTTATTTTTATATATTTAATATTAAATTATTTATAATCTAAAAGGCTATTTAAACTTAGAAGTATTATATAATTTATAATTACTATACTTTTTAAATTTAAATTAATTACTTAAATTATAAGTCTTTCTTTATAAAGTAATAATTAATATATAAATAAATATATATATTAGATATATTAAATAAATTTAAATATAAAATCTATTATAAATTAAGCTATTTAAACTCTAGAGATAGGTAATTAAGAAGGCTAGATTATTATAATATAATTAAGTAAAAGGAAGTAAGGTAAGGCCTACTATTACTATTTCTTAATAAGTTATTATAAATAAGTAGGAAATAAATAGCCTTAGAGAAATAAGAAGAAAAAAAGATAAATAAATTACTAATAAAATTAATATTTATTTAGTAATTATAAAGCTTTAATAAGCTTAAGAAGAGTTAGCTATAAGGCTAGACCTAGCTTAAAAAGAAGAAATAAATATATAATATAAATTTCCTACTATAAGGAAAAGAGATTTATTACTAATAAGTAATATCTTATAACCTCTAGTTATAAATAAGTAAATAAATTATAAAGATACTATTATAATTAAATTTATAATACTAAGACCTACCCTAGACTAAAGGAGATAATTAAATTAGAAAGTAAGTAAAGGAGAAGGAAAGTATATATACTTTACTAAGAGACCTAAGCTTACATCTCTAGAGAGAACTTATAAGAGCTTAGTTATAATTAAGTTATTTATAAGTTTTATAGAGGCTAGGACTACTTTCTTCTTAGAAAAGAGCTTATAGCTTAAAGAGATATTAAGAGCTTAATAAATTAATAAATTTATATAATAAATATAATAATAAATAAAAAAGCTATATACTTATAATAAATCTAAGGTAAATAAATAAGTAAGAGAGAAGAAATAGTAATATTATAAAGATAGCTTATTATTATATAATAATTAAATATATATACTATTAGTTTTATAATTAAAAGTATTAAAACTAATTTATAATAAACTTACTATAAGATATTAAGGAGTTTATAAGACTCTTAAATGGGCTAGATAAGACTACTACTGATATAAGATAAGAGATAATATTAAGAGTTATATTAAGATATATTATAATAAATAAGGTAAGGTAGTATTAGCCTTATAATAACCTAGTAATATTATTAGTACTAGAAGAGTCTTTCTTAGAGCTATTAATAGACTTTATAATAAGAATATCTATATTAAAAGATATTTATAAAAATAAATATAATATAACCTTAGTAATTATAAACTAATTAATTAAATACTCTTTATTTATTATAACCTAGAAGGCACTTACTAATAAGAGCCTAGTAAAGCTATTATTAAATTATATATATTATAATTATAGAATCCTAAAAGGTATTATATTAGACTAGGGAACTCTCTACTACTTATTAAGGACCTTATAGTAGCTTAGTATTATATTCTACTTATAAATAGATAGTTAAATTAAGTAAATAAATTAAATTTTAAAGTATTTTCTTTATATTTATAATTTAATTAAGTAAATAAATTAATATAAATAGCTAATATAAATATAAATAATATATAATATAAATATATATATAGCTTATAATAAAGTATTAGTAATATTATTATAAGGTTTTATATTTACTTACTCTAAATAAGTAGAAGGGGAATTAAAATATATTAATAAAATAAGAGAAGTAAAATTAAAGGAAATATATAAATACTTTAAAATAGCTAAGTAATAACTTTATAATATAAGAAAGTTATATATAAAGTACTATAATAAAAGATATATTAATATAAAATTTAAAAAGAATAATCTTATATTTTTATTAATTAAGTATATTAATTTTAAATAACTTAGTAAGAAACTTATTATAAATATTTAAAACTTTATAAAGTACTTAAAGCTATTAGAAATTATACTTTAATATATAAATTAATTTATTAAAAACCTTATAAATTTATAATATATTCTAATTTTATTATTAAAAAAGTATAAAAGTAGTATTTTAGCTAGAGATTTTATAAAAAAAAAAACCTCTTTATTAATAAAAATAAATATAATATAAAATATATTATAATTTATTAAAGTAATAATATAAAGAGAAAATATTAATTAAATAGCTTAATTATAATAATTTTAATAAACTTATAAGTTCTATAAAAAAAATTTAAAAATAAACTTTTATAACTAGATATAATTAATATATTACTAATAAAAATATAAAGAACTAGTAGTTATAATATAAATTATATAAAATAATTAAGTTAGAAAAGCTAAATTAAAGAGTTACTTTATATTAATTAATTTTAAAAGTAACTACCTTATAGCTACTTTCTAATAAAAGAATAATAACTAATTAGAGAGCTACTTTATTTTATAAATAAAAATAAAATTAAAGTAGTAAATAATCTACTAATAATTTTATAATTAACTAGCTATTACTTATTATTATTTTTAAATACTTTAGTAAATATAACTTACTCTAGTATTACTAGCTTAATATTATTATTAAAGTATTATTATATTATAAAGTATTATTATATTATAAATTAATAGTAAATTAAGAAATATTTAAATTTAAAACTAGCTATTACTATTTTAGCTATAGCCTTATAGAAATTATAATTATATATTTTAAAGAACTTTATTAAAATTATATTAAAATTTATAAACTTTTATAATTAAATATTAATAAATATAATATAAATATTATCTATAGTAATTATTTAAGTAATAAGTACTAGTTTATTCTCTAGTTAAGGATAAAGTAAGAGTAGAGGTATATTATTAATATCTTTTACTAAGAGTAAGAAGAAATATTAAGTAAAAATATTAGGTTTCTCTTTAAAGATTTTAATAAAAGAGGAGCTACTTTAATTTAATAGTAGAATTTATAGTAATTCTAGTATAGTACTATTATATTATTTAATTTAGTACTTAAAAATTTAGAATTTTTTAAAGTTAGTAATAATATTACTATATATTTATATTAAAATAACTTATATATTTTAATTATATATTAATTTTAATATATCTCTATATTAAGAAGATTTTACTAGCTTATTATTATTTTTATATATAAATAAGATTATTTAATTTACTTAATATTTATAATAATATTTATTATATTATAATTTTATTATAAGTTCTTAGTAATTATATTATACTTTTAATATTATATAAAGTAAAATATTATTAAAAGTAGCTTTTATTTTATCTAGTTAATAGCCTTATTAAGTTTATTTTCTATTTTAATTAAAAAAGAATTATTTAAATATATTCTAGCTAATTTCTTTACTTTTTATAATTAAAAGTATATTACTAAAAGAATATTAATTTAATTTAAATTATTATATTAGAATTTATATAAATATATTATAAGATATAGTTAAAGTTATTAAAGTTATAATTAATATTTATATACTAGATTATTAACTTTAAAATACTTTATATAAAGTTTAATATATTATAATAGTTATTATAATAAAAGTAAGTAATTATTTTATAAAAAGTAGTAAATTTAAGTTAAAGTTATTATATTACTTAGAGAAAAGTATTACTATTAAGTAAAGTATAATTAAAAAGGTCTTATAAAAAGTAATATAAATTAAAGTTATTATTAAAAAAGAAAGAGAATTTTAAAATAAATTTATATAAAATCTATATTAAATTAGTCTCTATTTCTTTACTTAAAGGATTATAAAGCTATTATAATTTAGATTTATTAATATAAGAAAGTTATATATATTTATATTATAAGCTTATATTATTTATATATATATAATATAGCTTATTTTTTAATATAAATTAAATATATAATACTATTTTTAAATATATAGATTTTTATATTTTAATATTTTAATAAAGCTTAAAAATATAATTATATTATATTAATTTAAGAGAAAAGTACTAGCTAAGTAAAGTTTAATTTATTATTTATATTATTATTATTATTATTATTATTATTATTATTATACTATCTATTACCTATAAGAGGTAGAATATATAGTATATCTATAGATAATAATAGAGAAAAAACTATACTAAGGCTAGATAAAAACCTCTATATAATACTCTATTTAGACCTAAGTTAGGTATATTATAAATATATAATAAATTTAGTAGCTAAGCTAGGATAATTATCTAGCTTACTTCTTATTAAAAGAGAGATATTTTTAAGGGGGGGGGGGATAAGCTTAGTCTTAGTATAAGTATAATATAATTTAGTAATTATAAATAATATTATATTATAATACTAGCTAGTAAAGTATTATAATAATTAGTAATTATTATTATAATATTAAACTTATAATAATAATAATAAACTCTTTTATATTTACTTTCTTATTTCTTTCTCTCTCTTTAAACTTATTATATATAGTAAATTACTCTTCTAATCTAAGGAATTATACTTACTATTTAAAATTAATATAAATTTAGATTATTAATAAAGTAATAATATTAATTTTAAAATAATAATAATAATATAAATAATTACGTAATTTTTAATTAATTTACTTTTTTTACTTATATTAACTAAAGATAGTTAATATATTTTCTAAGTACTCTTTTAAAGAGAAATTTATAAAAGTTTATTATAATTTTATAATTATATATTAAATATTAATTATTTTTTAAAAAAAAGAAAAAGTAATAAAAAATTAAATTATTATATATATTTAAATATAAGA
>WBSA01000048.1:0-79975 GCA_009828645.1 Calcarisporium arbuscula
AGTACTAAGCTAATAAAGATATTAATTCTATTAATATAGCTTAAAATTTCGCTACTATCACCCTATAGAATATATCACTATATTATAAGTTATATAATTTTACTTATTATATTAAAGTAAGCTACTCTCTTTACTAATCTCTAGAATTGAAAAATATCATAAAATTACTATCTTTACTTTACTTCATAAACTATTTTAACTCTCTAGGTTATATCTCTTCTAGCTCTTAGAGCTTAAATATATAAATATCTAATAAACCTACTTTAAATGATAAAGATAAAGACCTATATTAAAAATTAATAATACATATATTACTATTATATAAACTAAGAACATTTAAACTTACTATTACTCGAAAGTATCTTTAGAAAAGCTTTAAGTTATATAAAATAGTGATTAAGGCTTCTCTTTTATAACTCCCCCTTCTTAAGTTTTAGCTAACACTAATTACTTCTACGTTAATTATAAAATAACTATTTAAATTGAGATATTTTAATTAATATTACAAAATAAATTAATTAACAATATTTTTTAATCTTAAATATTACTTAAAGTAAATTTAAGATAATTATAGCTTATTACTTACTTATAAAAGATATATTTTTTATTTTTATTATAATAATTTTAGCTAGTCTTTAGATAATAAATAGCTACGCTTTCTTAAAGATATCACTATCTCTTAACTTTTCTTATCATATTTATAAAAAGATCTATTAAAAAATATTCTAGAATAATTTATTTTTTCTTTAAAAATAAATATAGTAAATTAACTATTTTATTATTAAAGTAAGAAAATATAAAACTATTAAAGCTAATCTATATTTAATTTTAAATTATCTAGCTCTTAAATAATTAAAAAGATTAATTTATTAATAATAAAGAGCTAATTTTTAATATATAAAGTATTTAACTTTAACATATAATCAGAGCCTCTAATTTTAAATAATATTTAAGTCCTTAATTATAATTATATTATAAGTATTAATTTTATTAAAATAATAAGTAATATAATGTTAATATATATTTAAAAGAGAGTTAAAAAAGAATAATACTTATCTGTTATTAATAATTATACAGAACTAATCTATCTTACTTTATAAATCATATTATTAATATAAAACTATCTTACGTTATAAGAGCTTATTATTATATAAAATATATAATAGTTATTTTATATATCTTTATTAATATATATAGAACTTAAATATAATACTTTTTTAAAGCTAAAGAATTATAGAATACTTTATAATTCACTTAGACTTTTATCTTATAAGATTAAAATTCTCTTTATAAGAATATTTGTTTCTACATAGCTTATATTTTATTATTTATATTCTCTTCTCTCAGAAGAGCTTATATTCTATTTATATTAAGAGTATCTAGCTCTTATTAATAATTAAATTCTCTATATTAAACTCTTATTATAACAATAATATTTAAAATATAATAATAAATTTAAACTTTAGTTATTAATACCTTCTCTTGAAGTAAATCGAATATTAATTATACTTTTTAAAACTTTATAAAGAATTAGAATATAGAAATATATATATATCAAACTAATATTATATTATTTAATTTCATTTTAATAAAAATATACTTATTATATGGATATAGTAATATAAGCTTATAATATAAGTATATATATAAAAATCAATTAATATATAGTAATTTTTCTATATTAATAAATTTAAATTATATTACTTATAACTCTTTAAATAAAGAAATAAAAATTTAATTAATATAGTTTATTTATATAATTATTTTAAAGTTCTCTCTTTTTTTTTATAATAACTTTAATTATATATTCCTCTTTATAAAATCTCTTTACTTATATTTTATTTACTAATAATACTTTATTTTAAATGAATTAATAACTTTCTTTAAATTTAAACTACTTTTTATAAATTATTATTTACTTTTAATATAATAATTATTAATAATATATTAGTTTTCTATAAAAGTACTTTAAAATTAATAATTTAAATAGTAAATATTAATTATAATTTTAATACTTTAATTGAGATTTTATAATATATTTATATAGATTTTTAATATATATTCTAAAAGTTACAATTAATATTTTCTTTAAATAATATACTTTTAATAAAAAAAGATAAAGAGATTAATTAAATATATTTAAATAACTTTTTTTTATTTACATAGAAAAAAAATTAATAAAGTTATTATTAAAATAAAAATAGAAATGTACTTTTTCATAATAATTTTTATATAATATATTATTAAAAGATATAATATAGTTATTAATAAAATTTTCTCCTCCCTCGTACTCTCCTCCCATCCTTCTTACCTATTCCCTAAGCTCCCTCCTGCGCTTTCTACTATCATCATCCTCCCCCTCGTCCCGCTTTTTTCCTTTCGCCCTCAATCCTTCACCCTTACACTCTTCCTTACCGTCTCTACCTTCTTTTCCTCTCCCTCTCATCATCCCTCTTCTTCTCACTTTCCACCTTTTTCCCTTGTTCCCTCTCATTCCGTCCTCTCCTCCTCTTCTCTTCCCCAATTTTCTACCGGGATTTTGTTTTTTCCTTCTTCCCTTCCACCTCGTTTCTTTTTTCTTCCCACTTTTCACGCGCCCGTTACATCTTTTTCATTTCCTCTTTCTTTTACTTCTAATAAGAGATATGAAATACTATCTCCTTTATTGTACTTGTTACTTCTAATTTAGAGATAAATTTTATTTATCATTTAAATAATATTATAAATAATATTTATAAAAATTAAAAAAAAACACTTTTTTTTTTTTTTATTAATATTTAATTATAAAAAGTTTATAAATTTTAATATAATTTACATAAAATTCTTTAAAATATATAATTATAAAACTTTTATATAATTATAGCTAGTATAATAATATTAACTTTAAGTTTAAGATATTTTCTTAATTTAATATTAATATATAAATATTATAATTATTTTTAAGCTATAGAAAACTTTTTAAAAAAAATATAAAATAAAAATTTAATATTTTTTTTTCTTTAGTATTTAAGTAAATTAATTAAAATAATTCTTATAACTTATTTTATAATTTATATAAAAAAATATTAACTTCTTCTAGAAAGTTAAATAAAGAACTAATAAACATATTTTATAAAACTAGTAATTATATTAATAATTAAGATAATATATATAGTTTAAAATTATAATAATTTAGTTTTATTTTTTTAATTTAATTTATATAAGCTTTTAACTTAATTAATTATAAATACTTACTAAATAAGGCTTCTCTTTATAAAATTACTATTATAATTTCTATATCTTCTTTATTTTAATTTTAATTTATATATAGTATATTTATAAATTAAAAAAGTTCTTATTTAAGCTTTTCTTATTAAAATAAGTATTTTATAAAGATCTTTATTATCTTCTATTTTACTTATTTTTTTTATTTTTAATTTTTATAAATTCTTAAAGGAAAGTAGAAAAATATTAATTATTATTAACTTTATAAAAAATATAAATATTTTTATATTTAAATATAATATAAAGAAAACTAAAATTTAACTTAAAATTATATAAAAAATTATTATTTTAATAAGCTATTAAAATTAAAATAATCTTTAAATATAAAAAAGTATATTTAATATACTGTATTATAACTTACTATCTAGTCTTTTAATATATTCATTTAAGTAATACATCAAATTAAATCTTAGAATTTAAATTTACCTTTTTAAAATAACGCTTTAAAAAAGTTAATTAAAAATTATATATCTTTCAATTTGTTAAAATATATTAATATTAATAAAGGCCTTTATTAAAATTATAATAAATATATAAAGTATTTACTTTAGAGCTATATATTTTATTTATAATTAAATTATAAAGTTAATTATTTTATATAAAAATAGTACTTTCTATTAATTAATAAAAAGAGATAGAGAATTATATAAATTAATAATAATACTTTAATTATGTTAAACTACCTAGGTCTTTAAGGTAATTATTAGTACTTTTAAAGTAATTTTAATATAAACTCTTTATATTAAATAAGAACTTCTTTACTAAATCTCTACTTAATTACTATATTATCTAGTTTTTTAAATTATATAAAGAGTAATAAAGAAATAATATTAATTTAATAATTAATTACTTTAATAATATATTAAATATAAATTTATTACCTTTAAAAATATTAAATATAGCTCTCTTTTAAAAAGCTAGTAAACTAGAGAGCTAGCTAGAGCTTTTAACTAAATAATAAAAAAGTATATAATAAACTATTACTTAAAATAAAAAAAATAAAATATATATAATAAAGTAACTTTATATAAAAATACTTTAATTTTAAAGTAATTAATAGAAATTTAAAATATCTTTATAAAGTTATTATAAATCTCTATAAAAACCGTTAAGAAATATTATAAATTTGACTTACTTAAATAAAATTAAGCTATATAAATCTAAAGAAGTTTCTTCTTTTTATAAAATTTTTATAATATTTTTATATTATTATTATTATAAATTAAAAAAAGAGATAATTTATTATATTATTTTTTATTATTAATAATTTAATATATAAAAAATATTATTATAAAACTTATTATAATTCTATATTAATTTTATATTAATTTTAAAGAAGTTATAAATAATAAAATAGTATTATATTATTTCTAAAACATACTTTATTTTATTTCTTATTCTTTAATAATAAAGCTAAATAAAAAAAGAAAGAAAGAGATTAAAAGTTAATATAAATAAATAATAAGTTTTTTCTTTTTAAATAATTAAAAGTAATTATTTAAATATTTAAAAAAAATCTCTTTTTATTTAAAAGAAAAAACTTATTATTTACTTATATTAACTTTTAATTAGAAGTTATTAAAACTAGTAAAAATATTATTATTTTTAATTTACTTTTTAGATCTTAATTATAATAAAACTTATTTTTATTATTTTAATTTTTATTAATTTCTTCTTAAAGCTCTTCGTTTTCTTTTTCTCTTTTAAGTTCTTCTTTATCTCTTTCTTCTCTTTCTTTTTCTTTTAAAACTAAAGTCTAAAGAGTTTAAATATATAAAAAAAACTAATAACTTAATTAATTTATTAATATTTTTATTATAAATATAATTACTTTGTAAAAATTATAAAGATATTAATTATTATATTTTTAATAATATTATATTAGCTATATTTTATATTTTAAAAGATTATTTTTATTAAATTTTTTAATTTCTTTTTTATTTACTTTTTTTTTAATATTACTTTAATATTTATATTACTTTCTTTATAATTTAAAATAGTAATATATATATTTTATATTAATAAATATAAGTTATATAATTAAGAATTATTAAACTTTTAAATAATTATATATAATATTTAAATTAAAGTTTATATTTAATTATTTATTATATTAACTATAATATAAAACTATTATTTCTACTAAGTATAGTTTTATTATATATATAATATAAGGTATATTTTATATTAAACTTTTTATAATAATAAGTAACTAAGAATTATTTTTATATTCTAAATATTATATTAGATAATTTAGATTTTTTATTATTTCTCTTCTTCTTCTAAGAGATAGAGTTAATATTTAATATATAATTATAAAGATTATAATAAACTCTTATAAGCTTCTCTTTAAAGAGTATTTAAAAAATATAGTTATTTATTATTAGTTAATTTAAAAAAAAAATTAATTAAAATTAAGTAATATTACTTATATGATTATTATTTATTTTAAAATTTAATATTTATTATTTATTAGTAATTTTAATTTATAGGAAGGTTTCCAATAGTCAGTATAATACTCTAGAGTTAAAGAGGTAATTTAACTATATATAATAAGCCCTTAAAAAGAAAGAAAAAAGTAGAAAAGTAAATAAAAAAGACGTTTATTAATATTATAATAAATCTAATATATATAATAACTACTAAGTATTGTAATATACTACAACTACCTAGTAGTATATAAGATTACTTATATTTACTAAATTATATTATACTTATACTAAAATTAAGCTTATCTCTCTAAGCTTATCTTTTCTCTAAAATCTCTTCTCTTAATAAGAAGTAAGCTAAATAGTTATACTAGCCTAGTTATTAAATCTATTATATACTTATAATATACTTAACCTAGGTCTAAATAGAGTACTATATAGAGATTTTTATCTAATCTTAGTATAGTTTTTTCTTTATTATTATCTATAGATATACTATATATTCTATTTTCTATAGATAGTAAATAATATAATAATATAATAATATAATTATATAATATAATTAATATTTAATTAATTTTATAATTATATTATTTTTATAAAAGCTTAATTATTAATTAAAACTTTAAAATATTAATTACATATATATATAAAGTAATATAAATCTCTTAAAGAAATATTATATTATATATTTTTAGAAAACTGTAAAAATTATTATTTTAAAAGATATTATATTTTAAGTAATTAAGTCTTTAATAATATTATAAAATTAGACTTATATTTGTTTATAATATATTAAAAGTATTATAAAGAGTATTTAAATGATATTTATTAAAACAATCTTTATTTATTAATAATAAAAATTAAATAAGTTTTAAAATATTTTAAAATATAAATAAATAATCTTTTAAATTTAGAAGATTTTTATTTATTAAAAAGAATAAATATACTTTAAAGAAGTAAAATTTAAAATAAAGCTTACTTTAATATTTAATAGATTTAAAGAGAGTTTTTAATAATAAGAGAGTTATTTAATAAAGATATTAATATAATCTTTATTATTTATTAAGAGCTTAATTATTATCTTTATTAATATTCTTTATAATATAAGATCTTAACTTATAAATTAAATTTTTTTATAATTATAATTAATAATAAAAAAATCTAGTAATATAGAAATTACTTTATAATTTTAATATATTATTTATTAATAATTTTCCATATAAAAGTATATATTAATACTATAAAATAAAATCTATAATATAAATTAAATAATGTTCCTCCCTTTATCTATTCCACTCTCTCTTTCTTACCCTTCTTCCATCCCTTCCCCTTCCCTTCCTCTTCCTCCCCTCGTACATCTCTCTCCCTCCTTTTTTTCCTTCTCTTCATCTATTCCCTCCTTTCCCTATAGAAATAAGAAATAGCTGAATAATTAATTTATAAAATAATAAAATAAAGTTAATAAAAATATAAAATAATAAAATTTAAATAAATTCTAAGATGTAATAATTTTATAAATATTATAATACAGAGAATATAAATTAAATAATAATAATATTAATAAATCTAAATAAAGTACCAATTAAATCATTAAAAAATAAGTAAATAAAAAATAAATATAGAAAAAGATATTATTATTTATCAAAATATATATACTAATATTTAGAAATAATATATAAAGAAATTAAGCTTTAAGAATATTAAATATTAAATAATACTTATAATAAATTCTGTCTTTATTTTTTATTTTTATTTTCTTAATTAAAGAGTTTTTCTTAAAATATTTATAAAACTAGAGAGTAATTTCTTTATTAATATTTTTTCTTTTTTTATTATTTAAGTTTTTAAATATTATTAAATTATTATTTTTAATATAATATTTTTTCTTTATTAAAATTAATATATTTTAATTATAAAGTATATTTATTTACTATTTAAAATTATAAATTAATAAATTATATAAATATAATAAGTTATTTAAAGCTTAAGAAACTTATTATAATTTTATTTATTATATAAGTCTTTAGAAATTTTATAATAAGTTATATATAATAATTAAATTATAAAAATATAAAGTTAAAACTAAAATATTAAAATAATAATTTAAAATTAAAAAAACTTATATTATTTAAAATAAATATTTAAATAAATATTTAAAATAATAATAGCTTTTTAAATTAAATATAATATTTACTTAAAGTACTTTTCTTTTATTTTTTAATTAAATAAAAATAAAAATCATTATAATAAAAGTCTATAAATAATATTATATATATAAGCTATAAAATAATAATAGCTTTTATAATTACTATAATAAGAAATCTATATTTACTAAAATAAATAGTAATCTTTTCTTTTAAAATAAAGATATTTAAAAAGTATAAATTAATAATTAGAAATTTTTTTAAAATAATAATAATATTTACATTTAAATAAAGAAGAATAATAAGATTTATTATTTATAAAAAAATAACATATATAACTATTTTAACATAATAATTAAGAAAGACTATATTAAAGCTAACATAAAAATTCTTCTTATATAAATTTATTAATAATCTCAGTTTAAGTTTGTATTTAATAAATATAAAATAATTCAATATTAAATTAATATACTTATTGTAATCTACTTTTTTTTATTTAAAAAAGAGATTTTGTTAAAAAGAAATAAACTTAATTTTAATTAAATATTATATTTAATATTATAAATAATATTATAAAATTAGTTAATAAAAGTTATAATAATAATAAAATAATACTTATTTATTTACTTAATTAATTTTTTTAATTAAATAATTAAAAATAAATATATAATTTTTTAAATATCTTTTTTTAAAAGAAATATATAAAATTTTCTTTATAATTTTTATCATATCTATTAAATATAAATATTAAAAAAAATTAAAAAACTTAATATAACTAGTATTTTTATATTATTATATATTAAAATATAATAAACTAACTCTAGAGTATATTATAAGTAAATATTAAATCTTATATAATATACTTTCAGACGAAATTCTATTAATAAAAAGAAAAAGTTTTTTTCTTATTATTCACTAATTATAATTTTAATATTTAAGAAGCTCTCTATTTTTAAATATAACTTAAATTAAGCTAAGTTTATAATAATCTTTTACTTGTATAATATATTCTTAGTAATTAGACTATTTATATATATATTTATAAAGTAATATAAAAATATTAAATATATTATCTCTATAATAATAAATTTATATACTTTTATTTACTTTTATATATATATTATATTACTTTATTTCCTTTTTATTTTAATATTTAGTAATTATAATAATTTATTTAAAAGAGATTAATATAAAATTTTTTTTATTATTTAGTTATTATTTTTTATATTAAATATTATAACATATTCTATCTTTATTTTAAATATATTTTATTAGTATGTTAATAGTTAAGAAAGTATACTATAAGTAATTATTTAATTAAAAGAAATTTAAATAATAAAGTAAATAAGCTAATTAAATAAATTTTAAAAATATATCTTTTTTATATAAAATACTCTATATAAACTAAGGAGAATTAAATATATATCTAATAATAGTAAAAAATATAATATTTAGTAAATTAAGTATATTAAATATAAGTAAATTAAGTATTTATATATTCTTATCTAGCTCTTTATTATATTTTAAAGAAATTATAAAAGACTATAGCTAGAGATAAGTATATTTTAGCCTTAATCTAGAAGAAAATTAAAAATATATTAAAGTTAGTTATAAAATTATTTTTAATTACTCTTAAAAATTTAGAAGATATTTAAATAAATATTTTAAATTACCTAGCTAGATATTTATATTATATATTCTATATATATTTAAGTACTTATTAAAATCTCTTTATTTATTTATTTATATTATTTACTACTCTTTATTTAAATAATAATATTTTAATTTAGTAAATTAATAATTACTATTTATATTATTTTAATATAATATTAATACTTTATAATAAAATAATTATAAGTAGTTTAAGTTATTTAATTTTTTATATAAAATAATTAAACTTTAATATAAAATACTAGGACTTAAATAATAAATTAAAATCTTAATTATAAGTAATTTACTTAATATTATTTTTTATTTAAATTTTAATAATTTCGTTAAGTAAATAATTAAAATAAGATTAAATATTTTTAAAATTAATATAAAGATTTATAAAAAAATATAATATTACTATTAATTAAATTAAATTAAAATATTAAGTTCAATAAGAAAGTTCTTTAAAACATATAAATTACTATTTTATAAGCTTTTATTACTTATTTTATTATTAATAATTTACTTTTATTAATATACTTAATATCTTTATATAGTTTAATTATAATATCTTTACCTTTTATATTAAAAAGAGTAATTATAAGCTAATATTATTATTAAGTAATTCTTTATAGTATTTAAATAGTAATTTAGAGATTTTAATAAAGATATTCTAATATTTATATATATATAAACTATTATTAATTTATATATTTATATATTTCTCCTTAAACTTCTAAAGTATTAGAGTATTTATAAAATAATCTAGAGATTTCTATATAAAGATATTATAGCTTTTTTATTTTATTAAGATATTATATTTTTCTCTTTAATTTTATATATTCTTTATTATTAATATTTTATTATTTAAAAAGAGAGCTTATATTAAACTTAAGTAAAAGTTTAAGAGAATTTATAAAGATAATAAGTTAATAGTAATATACTTAATAAAATTAATATAGAAATTAAGTAAATTTCCTTAAATATATTAAATTAAATTATAAGAGATATAGAGATTATTATAATTATATATTTTATGTAAAGCTAATTAAGTTTTTAATTTAAATAATTTAATTTAATATTTTAAAGAGAGAGCTATATTTTATTATCTATTTAGAAGTATTCTCCTAAATATTTTAAATAGTTTATTATTTCTTATTAATATTATTATATAAAAGTTATTATAGTTTATATTAGCTCTATATTTATATAAAAATAAGCTAGGAATTAGATAATATAACTCTTTAGTAATATATAACTAGCTTAAGAGATATTTATAAGTTAAATATAATTAAAAAGGATTATTTATATATTAAATTAAGTTAATATTAAATTTATTTAGAAGTTTATTTAAGCTTACTTTTATTATAAAGAATATTTTATTATTTAAGAAGAGCTAGTAAAAGAGTAAGTATATTAGCTAATTAAGCTATAAAAAAGATATATAAATATATAAAATTACTTAAACTTCTTAATCTATATATTTTATATTATTATTTATTTATAAGTAATATATTATTAATAGTAATTAGTTTACTTTAATTAGTATATATAAAGTAATTTAAAATTACTTTACTTAATTTAAATTATAGTTATTAATAATCTAGCTAGAGAATTTTTAAAAATATTACTAAATATTTTAGAACTATTTTATATATATATTTATTAACATAAATATTATTACTTCTAATTATATATATTTTATTAACTAGTTTATAATAATTATTAAATAATATAAATTATTAAATCTTTTAATAAGTAAGTTAATTATAACATCTATTAAAATCTATTATTAGAACTAGTTTAATATAAATAGTAGTTATAAAAGACCTTAATATTAATAATAGAAGATATTATATATATAATAGTAACTAAGAACTAGTAATACTAGTTAGAACTTAGATAAGAATATATATAAATAATAATATTTAATCTTCATTAAGTGTCAGGGGCCAAACGGCCAACTGGGCCGTAGGTGCCTGAGGCAGTAATTTTCTAGTTAGGCAGCCTCAAAACGCGGGGGGGGCGCACAACTATAGGAGAAGGACAAGGACCAACTTATATAATAATCGAGAGGGAGCGAGATAGCAAGGAGGTCGTTGCATACACACTAGGAGCCCGCCGCGAGTTCCCAGCTACCTAGTTTACTAACTTTCACTCCTCGGTGATAACCTGTTTCCTAAATCTGATATTAAGTTATATTAAGTTATATTAAGTTATAATAAAAGATATAATTATTATAATAGTAATAGTTTCTAAATAAATTATTTAATATTTATAAATATATTATTCTAGTAATATTAATAATAAAGAAAGTAAAATATATTAATATAATTTAAATAGTTTATTATTTATAATTTATAAACTCTTTATATTATTATTATTATTAATAATTCTTATACTAATAATTATAAATAATCTCTATATATAAGTACTTATATATATTAATAATATAGTTTATAATTTATTTTTAAGTAATTATAGAGATAAAGAATTTCTATAAGCCTTATTATATTATTATTAAATATATCTAGTATACTATATCTTCTTAAATACTTATTATTATATAAAGAGAGCTTATAATCTTTTATATTATAAATAAAGTAAGATATTAAGAAAATTCTTTTATAATTAGGTTATTTACTTTCTTTATTATAAGTTTCTTATATTTTATAAAGGCTTAAATAAAATAGTAATATAATTAAAATAAGCTTTAGATAATATCTTTTATTAAGCCTAGAATAATATAAAATAAAACTAGATAATATTAACTATCTAGATTAAGTATATATAGCTAAAGAAATATAAAGATTTTTAAGTTATATTTCTATATTATTTATTTACTTATTATATTATAGTAATTATAATCTAAGTTAATTTAAATATCTAGAAACCTTAAGTTATTAAAGAGAATTAGAATTATAAATAGTAATTTATTTATTCTCGTTTCTATTTTTTGTATTTCCTTTAATATAATAATATTATAATAGAGATTAATTACCTTTATATAGTTATTCTATAAGACCCCTTATCCTAAGTTATACTCTCTTATTTTCCTAGAGAGTAAATACTAGAGATATAATAACTTAATATTATTATCTTAAATAAAGCCTTTTACTATTACTAGTTTCTATTTAAGTAATATTATAAAGAAAAAATAGTTTATATTAAAATAAATAAATTAGTAAAGTATTATAAAAGTATAATTTTTTTAGTTTATTACTTATATAAGTAGTAAATATAGATTTACTTACTAATAAAAGTAATAACTAAATAGAGAATAAGAATAATCTAAATAGATTAAATTTATATTTTAGAGCTTTATAATATAGCTAAGTTATAAAGTAGAACTTATATAAGTTAGTAAGTTAACTTATAAAAATTATATAGGTACTAGATAAAAATATCTATATAATATTCTATTTAAACTTAAGTTAAATATATTATAAATATATTATAAATTAAATAGCTAGATTAATAAAATTATATAATATATTTCTTATTAAAGAGAGAAGAGAGATAGAGAGTTTTAAAAATAAAAATAAAAAGAAAATATATTATTTTAATATTTATAATAATTTTAAATTATTAAATATAATTAGAAAAAAAAATATTTTAAAAATATTATAAATATGATAAAAATTAAAATTAATAATATAATAAAAAATTATAATTATTAGATAATAGAAATAAATAAATTAAAAAGATTTTACTAAAAAGATTTTATATTTTAAATAAATTAAATTTAAATATTATTAATAACTTTAATTTAAAAATTATAATTAAATTAGAGATTTATTATATAATATAAAGAATATTTTTATAAGTATATAATTAAAATAGTAAATATAGACCTTATTTATTATAATAGAAAGTTATATATAAAGATATCTATTAAAAGTTATATTTTATACTAAAAACTATCACTATTTTTATTAGGGAATGACTCTACCTATTTACTTTAGTAACCTCCTCCTCCCTTCCTTATATCTATTTCTACCTTCTAATCTAATAATCTCTTCTATATACCTTAGAAGGAGTTTAATCTAACTCTAGATAGTCTCTTATAGTAGCTATTGCTAAGTAGCTTTCTAAGCTATAATAGCTTCTACGTAGGACTTTAGGGCACCTAGTTTTATAGTTCTTCTCCTTATCTATAGCTATATAAGCTTAATTATATTAAGATCTAGAGAATTTCTATATTATAATAATCTTTTAATATTATATATATTATAATATTACTACTAGATTATATAATTATATACTAGAGTCTTATTTTCTTATATAATTATCTCTAGATAAATAGTTTTATATTTCTTTATAAATAGAAAGAGCTTAAGAATAAAAATTATAGTTTAATATTAATACTAATTAATACTACTACTATAGCTTTCTTATAATAGCTTTCTATTCTTTTTATTTTATTTTTAAACTAGCTTTAGGCTGGTAATTTATTAGTTCAGATTAAGTTATGTTATCTTAATCTTAAGCTCTTACTCTTTCTCTTAAATAAGCTTAAATTCCTTATTTATTTTCTTAATAACTTTATTTATAGCTTTCTTCTCTTATACTATCTCTAGTATTTAGTAGTAGTATAATTCTTTTTATTATATAAAAAGGCACTTTAAAATATAAATTCTAAATATCCCTTCTATCTCTCTTAAATATAGCTCTTTATAAAAGCTTTTATTAATATATATTTAACTTAATAACTTTTATAGTAATATAATAAAATAATAGAAGTTTTATTAGTTTAAATAATATTTTTCTAATTCTTAAGAGTCTAGTATTTATAAGCAAGATATTAGTTAAACTATTCTTTCTTTATCTTCTTTATTAATCTAGGCTTTCTTATTAGCTTTATCTTTTATAACTCTACTTTCTATAATATTTACTAAACTATTATTATAGATATTAGCTTCCTCTAGCTAGTTATTTTACTAGCTAGATTAGTATAAGTTCTTTCCCTTCCCTTTTATAATAATTATAGTATACCTTTATTAGAATATTAGCTTAGGCATTAAGTATATATTTTTAGCAGTACCTAGTTTTTAGTAAATTAGCTAGCTAGGTATCTTAGATAGCTAGCAGGTAGATATTAGAATTAAAGCCTACCTAGATAGCTTTCCTATAGATCTAGTTAATCTACTACTTTAAAATACTTATTATATCTACTATCTTACTAGAAGTTATACTACTATAGGACTTTAATATAACTACAAGAGCCTAGGTTATAATACTTATATATAGTATTTTAATATATAGATACATTTATAAAAAATAAGGAGAAGAAAGCTACTATATTATTTTAGTAGGAGAGCTCCCTTGCTATTTAATAACTACGCTAGTAAAGATTATAATCCCTATTAGGATATAACTTTTGATATGCTCCATTGTATTAGATTATCCTTGTTAAGCTAGGACCTAAACCCTTAAATAAGAAGCGGGGAATAATAGTCAAGACAATTAGTAAACACGATCACGATGCTGCGGTTGAACACAATGGCATAATCGCCAGAACTGTGGGCGGTGCTCATTAACATAGATATGTACGAAATTTCGACACTCATGTCCCTTGATATACTCAATATAAATACAGATAGCAATACCTATAGCCTCTGTTTTAAATAGGGTGGCTGTTACAGTCTATGTCTAAGCATGATAGAGAAATTCAGCCAACCAGCCATCCCCAGAGAAATGCCTGCGTATCACATAGTGATCGCAAATTGCACATTATGTGAAGTAAACTAGCGGATATCAGAGCTGGGGAAGACCACCCACAAGTCCTTTGTACCTTCACTCCTAGGTGATATCATCAAGATGTGAATGCATAACTCTTAACACTTTTAAGCGCAGAGCTTTTCGTGATCCGAGGTGGTAGAAGAGTAGGGCTGTTTAGAAACTGCCGACCCTGATATGTCGTTAAATGTGAAAAGAGAACCATCGTCCAGGGCGAGTTTCATCGTGTGTTGTGAATGTCGAGTACAATGATATCTTTAGTAGCCCCAACTCGAGTCAAGTCGTCCATAACCAATGCAATTTTCTCCTTTTCAACCATGGAGCTAACCGCCACCCAGCCATCAGAATCCAGGGTAGTGACAGTAGGAGCTCGTTTCCCCGGTGTGATTATAGTCGCTTCAGGTAGGCGAATACGCTCAATATTGTATTGACAGAGGACATAGCGTTGGGCCGTAATAACACCGCGAATTCGAGACACGATCAATTCGACCAACTCCTGATTTGAAGGCGACTGTGATTTGATAAGTACTGCCGAGGAAGTCACAACGGTTATCAATGGCTTTCAAAACCGGCTGCTCTCATAGTCCTCACCGGACTCTATGAACAAGTTAGTCAAACAAGGCCTTCGGTCAATAACTACAGGAGGAAGGCAAGAACTAACCAACTAGATCGACAATTCCATCCGCAACTCCCAATGCACATGCTGCCTCTACACTTCCACTTAACTCCACAATCTTGGTCCGAATCTTTGGAGTTGAACCCGTGGCCGTTTTAAAAGGTTTGTCGAGGGGGTTTGTCGCAGCTGACTCAAGACGGGCAAATACTCGCGGGTCGCAAGGTTGACAAAACTAGTTCCAATGGTACCTCCGATGAGGTCCTGGCTGTTGGCGTAGTTTGCCCTTGTCCGGAACTTGCACTTGAAGTCTGCAGCTGCCGAAGCCCAATTCCATGAGCATCTCACTACCCGTAGTATCTTGACCAGCTCCACTGCTGGCTGCTACTGTGCGAACGGCAGCACCGGGTTCCTGGACTTGATCCCAGCCGGTGATACCTAGGTCGACCCGGCCTTGACCAACAAAAGTTGGAATATCGGCAGCAGGGAGAAAGATTAAGGCAATGGGCAGGTTTTTAACAAGGGCAATGTCGAGGCGGCTCTCACGTCGAAACTGGATGTCAGCACCTTCGAGAAGATTGAGCGCAGCTTGATTCAGTCGTCCCTCTGAGAATAAGAGTCAATGCCATCCCCCGTAACGACAATCAGCGCATTTCGGCGACTTACTCTTGGGAACGGCGAATAAAAGGCGCCCTTCGAGACTGATACATAGAGTCAGCAGACAGATAAGGATACGTGTATTGCTGATTCCATCCTTCGATAAACAAGTGAGTCTGGGAAAATGACCAAGGCGTCTGCTAACCTGTTCACGAGATCCATGACTGTTGAGGGAAGACCTTAAGTCGTCAGCAGAATAACCTCTTTATGATTGTTGCAATATAGTTGATGTGCTTTTCGGCGATATGACCAGAAAAATGAAGCTAAGTCGGTGAGGAGGAGAGAGGGAATAATGAAGAGACTTTCACAGTTAGCAATGTCTCCCTCCTGTGGGCCACGCCGCTCCCCATACCCATATATGTATTGCACGGTAGTAGATACATACGCAGGACTACGGAGACTAGGAAGTGACAACAAAATTAAGTAAGAGTTACAAGTTTTTAGGTCGACATGCCATACCCAAGACAAGACAGGTTAAGGGTAAGCAATATCAATATTACAGACAAGGACCTCTGGGTGCTAATAGGATACAAGGCAAGGCAAAAGTAGCAGTGTTCAGTACCATTAAAAAGTCCAAAGCAATTACTAGCAGTATCTACTACATAGGTAGGTAATTATCTCATACAGTTTTATATCTTAGTTTTCCGCACCTAAAATAAAAATAGATAGTTTGTTGCACGACTAGGAAGTAGAGAAAAAAAAGAGTGGCTAAATGCATACTACAGGAATCTTCCCGCGGAGCATGAAGAGTCATTAGAAGGCTGGGCTCCGATCGCGGAGTCTTAATTTACAGAACTACGACACTCTAGCTAGTTAACTAGAGGATTATAAATAACTATTACACTATAGCACTATAATTATCCTTATTAATTATCCTTATTAAATATTCTAATTATTATTTCTTACTTCTTACTTAAGGATTTAGATTATCTATATATACTAAACTTAATTAAAGTAATTTAATATATAACTTTCTATTACTATATATAAGATATATATTAACTATTTTAATTATATATTATAAGAATATTTTTTATATTATATAATAAGCTTTTAATTTAATAAATTCTCTTATATTAAAGTTTATTAAAGATTAGAATTTAGTTTTTTTATATTTTATTTTCTTAATTAATATTATACTAAATATTAATTATTATTATTTATTATAATATAAGTTTTTTTATATTTAAATTTTTTATTTATTTAATTATATTATTTATTAGTTATAATTTTATTATATATTTATTAAAAGTTATTATAACTTTATATAAGTAAGTTCTTATAATAAACTAGCTCTAGAGTATAATATAAATATATATTTATTCTTTTATTAATATACTCAAGAAAGAAAATTTCTTAAATAAGAAAAGTAAAGCTTTCTTTTTATAATAGCTAAGTATAATCTATACTTAAACTCTTTATTTTAAAAATAACTTAAGTTAAAGCTTAAGTTTATAATAGTTTTATATAATAAATAATATAATTAAATTCTTAATATTAATAAATATTTAATTATTTATATTTAAATTATTACTATAATATAGTAATTCTATATCTAGTATATCTCGCTTTTAAATTAAAGAGGCTATAAGTTTAAATTCTACTAGTAATATATCTCTAGGAGTTAGAGCTCTCTAGAAGAAATTAAATATTTAGCTAAACCTATAGCCTAAGAGTAAAAACTAGACTACTTCTATAGTATTACTATAGTAGCTATATCTTCCTACTATAAAGAAGGCCCTAACCTAGAGAAATTAGAAGTCTAGCTTATAACTCTAAATCTAGCTATATTTAATATATAATAAAACTAGTATAACTTAGAGCTAGGAACTTAGAACTAGAAAGTTAAGTAACTTAAAGGCTAGTAAGAGTTCTATAATAAAGCTCTAGTTTCTCTAACTACTAAGAAGATAATATAGTTAAATAATTATAGTTTTCTTATATTCTAATAGTAAAAAAGATAAGTAGCTTTATAAACTATTTAATTTATATATAAATATATAGTAACTTTAATATAGATTATATATATAATATTAGAGTTTTTATTTAACTCTCTAGAGATATAGTTTTCTTTTAGTTTATTATAAAATAAATATATTAGATTATTAGTTTAATAGAAGAATAATTAGTATATTATTAAATTAATTAATTATATTTAAATAGCTTTTATATCTTAATTATCTTTAAAAGTAATTATTAATATTATTTTAATTTTAATAATAATTATTATAAAATATTAAAATATATTATTAAATATTAAAGTTATTAATATAAATTAAGTTTAATTTCTTTAAATTTTAGTTTTTTTATGTAAGTTTTTTGTACTATTGTAATAAAGTTAAGACTTTATTATAAGTATATAATATTTATTTTTAAACTTCAAGTAAGTTTAATTAAAAATTAAAGATATTATAATTTAATTTCTAATAAAGTTATTATTATATTTATTATAAATTCTTAAATTAAATTTTAGCTAGTTATCATATATATAGTATTATAGAGTAAGAAAAGGGTAATATACGAAATTCGATATTAACTAATTAAAACTTCTAAAAGTTATTATATAAATTTATAATTAAAAGTAAATTAATAAGTTTTAATAGTATTAATTTTTAATTAACTTAATATATAATTTATATTTCTATAGTTTTTAACATTCCTCTAGTAATAGGTTAATTAAAAAGTACTAATTAAATTAGTAAGTTATTTATCAATCCATTATAAATATCTTAATAATACTTAATATAAAAGTTAATTACATATAAATAATTATATTTTATTTTTTATTAGTTATTTTAATTTTCTTTTTATAATGTACTTCATTAATAAAATTACTTTATATATATATAGGAAATAGTTATTTTGAAGTAATATAAATTCTTAATTTTGTAAAATAAAAAATATATTTAATTAATAAAAGATATAATAACTTAAAAAAAATAAAATAAAATTATATATTATATAATATTAATTAGAATATCCTATCTAGAGATATAAACTAGGAAGTCTAGAGTAAATACTTACTATAAAGTAAGTAATATGTACTATAACTAGCTTATAGGTTAAGTATAGGAAATATCTTTAATAAAGAAACAAAAAATCTTATAAAGGTAAACTTCCTTATAAATCGAGATAAGGTATAAGATATAAGGATATTAGGGAATTATAAGGAACTAATCTTATTCTAGAAGAGAGATATAGAATAGAAAGTAAGTATATTTAAGTTATTAAACTAAAAACTATACTAAGGAAATATATCTCCTTTAATAGATCTTTCTTTTCTACATTAAGAATTCTATTTGTATTCTTATTTTAAGCTCTTAGTAAATATTAATAAGCTTATTAAGTTTATAAAGAACTAGAAAATCTTAAATATTAATTAAGAAAGTAATAAAGATAAGTTTAACTCTATAGCTCTTACTTATTAAATTAAGATAATAAGTTATTACTAAGAAGTGAAAGTTAGTAAGCTAGGTAGCTAGGAACTAGTAAATTTATAATATATATATATATTAGAAAGTATAGTCTAGAGATATAAACTAGGGAGTCTAGAGTAAATACCTTCTACAAGGTAGAGAATATATACTATAGCTAGCTCATAGATTAAGTAAGGGAAATCCCTTATATAAAGAAATAAATAACCTTATAAAGATAAAAAAATCCTTATAAAGAGAGATAAAATACAAGATATAAGAATATTAGAGAACTACAGGGAACTAATCTTATTCTAGTAATAGATATAAGATAGAAAAGTAAGTATATTAAAGTTATTAGTTAAAAAAACTATTTTAGAGAAATAAGTCTTCTTTTATAAATTTTCTTTGCTTTATTCTAAGGAATTCTATCTATTTATAATTTATTTATAAGCTTTTAGTAAGTATTTAGTAATCTTTAGTAATATTCTAGTTATACTAGAAGGGATTAGAAATGCTTAATAATAGCTAAGGAAAGTAGTAGAAGTAAATAGAAGTAATTTAAACCTTGTAACTCCTGTCACAGTGAGTCAGGCTACTATCAGCGTTAGGCCATAGTAGTTAGGCCCACTATATCACTTCTAGCTATAGTGATGTACTACTATACTAGTTATCTATCGTTTAATAATATATAATATCTCTTTATTATCTTATATCTCTTAATTATTATATAAAAAGTATTTTACTATTAAGCTATATTTATTTATTTTAGTACTCTTTAGAGCTTAATTTCCTTATTTTACTATTTATAAGTACTAGTATCTCTTTATTAAATAATAATACTTTTCTCTTTATTTTTCGTTTCTTTATTTGCCTTATTTTTAATTTTAAGTCTTTATT
Source organism: Calcarisporium arbuscula (assembly GCA_009828645.1). Lineage (NCBI taxonomy): Eukaryota > Fungi > Ascomycota > Sordariomycetes > Hypocreales > Calcarisporiaceae > Calcarisporium > Calcarisporium arbuscula. The sequence goes on from WBSA01000048.1 coordinate 20,813, forward strand.
TATTTATATTACTAGATTACTAATTTTAGTTTATATGCTCTTTATTATAATATTTTATAAAATGATCTTCTTTTAATTATTTATTAAATTTCATTTTACTTTATATTTTCTTATTCCTTTTATTTTAATATTATTAAATTAATTACTAGTTATTTTGTATTTTATATTTAATGATATAATATTATTAAATATAAGAAAACTATTTATATATATTACATCTTTAATTAAAATTAATTTCAGTAATTTATAATTGTTAATAAATTATATATTTAAATATATAAACTAGATTAAAGCTATTAATTATATTATAAATATTATTTATAAAAGAACTATTAATAAAAGATATAATTAAGCTTTTAGTAAAATTAATGAAGATATATAATAACTTTATGTACTATATTTAATATCAGTATTACATTTATTTATTAAGTTAATTAAAATTAATCTTGGGTGGGGTTCTACTAATTCTTATCTTATATTATAATAAAAAATTTAAATTTACTTTTAACTAATATATTAATATAATAGATTTTTTTATTTTAACTATTTTATATCTATTTTATAAATTTAAGTTATTTTTTTTTTATTTTTTTTTTATTAAGTAATTATATTACTAGTAAAAATCTTTAGAATATAATTATTAAAAACTCTCTTTAAGTTTATAGTAAATTTACTCTAAGCTTTATTTGAAATTTACTTTGGGTTTATAACCGTTATTTTATTCTTTTTTAATAATCAAGATATTTTAAATTTAAAGTATTATTTATTTAATTTTTATATCTATTATTATCAAAAAGAATTATATTTTAATAAAATATAAGTTTAATTTTATAATGATTATATAAAGACTTAATTACCTTGTTTAAATATAATATCTTTAAGTAATAATTTTTAAGTTTTTTTAAAAAATATATAATCAAAATATCTTTTAAGAAAATTTAATTGCTTTTATATATATATTTAAAACTAATAATTTTTGTGTTTTTTAAAATATTAAGTAATATTAAACTTTTATAAAGATAATATCATTATAAAACTTCACTCTTAGGTATTTATATAGATTATAAGTTATTTTATTAATGAATATTATCTCTTTTAATTATTATAACTTTATATTATAAATCTTAATTTCTTATATCATATATATAATATTCTCTTAATTTTATATATAAAATAATATTTAAAGATCTTTATATTAAAAATAAACTTTATCTAATTAAAATAATTACTTTAATTACTAATAATAACTTAATTTCTTTAAAATTTACTTCTTTTAATAAGTTCTCTAAAGTTATAATCTTATCTTATTTTAATACTTTATAATAAAATTATATTTTTATTATTTTATTTAATTAGAAATTATTCCTTTACTTTCTTTTAAATATTTAAAATATAAATTATTACTTTTTTAAAATATTTTTATTATTATTATAAAATTAAATTAAAATATATAAATAACTTAAAGATTTTCTTTTAAATTAGAATTTCTTATTTAAATTTTAAAGTAGTTTTACTTTAAATTTCTAATAATAAAGTTAATATTATATAATATATAATAATCTCGAGCATTAAAGTAAATATTTAATTAATATTTCTTAAGTACTTTCTAGATTTTATAAATAATAAAATTATAAAAAGATTTATAATATTTTTAATATTTATATTAATTATATAAAATATTATCAGTCCTTTTTTTTTTTCTTTAATATATATAATATTTCTTATAATCTTATAATTAAATTAATAAGATCTTTTACTTGTTAAAATAAATTTAAAGTAAAAAAAAAATTTATAATTAATAATAATAAAAGTAATTTATTATTTAAAATATCTTCTTAACTTAATAATTATTTATTAAACAGTTTTCTATAGCTTATGATAAATAAATAGCTAACTTATTTATAAATATATAAATCTTTTGTTAAAATTTTTACTTTCTTACTTTTTATATTTATTATATATTAATTTATATTATATTTTATTTTATATTTTATTTTATAATATTATAACGTAATTATAAAATAATTCTTATTTTTTAAAAATAATGATATAAAGAAAGTACTTTTTAAAGTTTACTTATAAGGTTGTTCTTATCTATATTTATTTAAATATATATAACTTTTAATCTTACTTACTCTCAATGTAAAAGTAAAATATATTTAAAAGCGAATATATTAACAATATAATATAAAAACTAATCTATTTTTTTTAACTTAAAACTTAATATCTTGTCTTTTTAATTATAAAAAGAGTTCCTTTTTATTTTTAAATATAATATTAATATTGTTTTTATTTTTTATTACTTTTAAATTAATTTATATTTACTAAAGCTTATATTTTAAATTCTTTTATTATTAAATTTTTAAATAGTTTTTACTAAAAAATTTTAAAAAAAAAAAAAAAATAAATTATTATTAAATTATATTAAGAAATATATACTTTAAAGATATTATAAATTTGAATATTTCATTTAAATCTCTTTAATTTATAGATAAATAATATAATTATTTATTAATTTATTTTTATATATTTTATTTTAAATTCTTTAGTTTTATTAACTTTTTAATTTATTAAATTTAAATTTTAATAATATTTTATAAATTTAATATTTTTAATTCTTATTTTATAATTAATATTCTTTATTTTCTTATTAAAGATAATAAAGATATTATTATTATTATTAGAGGCTAAATAGGCTAATTAGGCTATAGGTACTTAAGGTAGACATTTCTAGTTAAGTAGCCTTAAAAACGCAAGAGTATATAACTATAGTAAAAGAATAAGAACTAATTTATATAATAATTAAGTAGTAGTAAGATAATAAGGAGGTTATTGTTAATATATTGCGAGTTTACTATAAGTTCTTAGTTAACTAGCTTACTAACTTTTACTCCTTAGTAATAATCTATTTTCTAATCTAATATAAGCCTAATAGAATATTATACTTATAGAAACTTAAGAGTTACTAACTTATAAGTTATAATAAGAGAACTATTAATAATTCTTATTAATATAATAATATATATTTTTATTTAATTAAATAGATTATTATAATAATATACTTAATAAAGAGATATTAAATAGTTAATTTTAAATAATAATAATAATAATAAAGAGTATACTATTCTAGCTATAGTAATATTATTACTTATATTAATACTCTAGAATTTATATACTAAGAATCTTCTATGCAAAGAGTAAGTCTTATTCTTTATCTTAGTCTCCTTAGATAGTACTTACTAGACATAGTCTATTTAAGATTAAGTACTCTAAGAAAAAAGAAATAAGTAATTTAAAAATTATAATATAAAGAAAGAATAATAAATATACATTATTTATCGTTATTATAATAGATTTAATTAAATATTACTTTTAGTCTTTAGTAATCTAGGCTTATAACTTGGAGCTTAGCCTTTTATATGAGTCTGTATGTGGAATATGATGTTTCTGTAAAATCTGCTAAAAATGACGTAATAATAACGTTATAAAATAAAATGTAATATAAAATTAAAAATAAGAAGATATTAAGCTATATTTTTATATAATTTTTACTTTAAATTATTTAAAAGTTATAATAAAATCTATAATTATATCGTTATTAATAATCATTATGTGAATAAATCTACTATAAGTGTTAACTAAGTCGTAGTTTTATAATTATTAAAGCATACTTCTTGATGAAGATAGTATGGATAAGAGTAAGAGGTAAAATAATTATAGGTGAGAAAATTTAGATATAGAAACTTATAGCTTATAATTATATAAAGAGCTTTCTAAAAGATTACTTATTTTCGTAAAGTTAATAGTTTAGTATATAATATACTTGAATTAAAAGTATTTTTAATTTAATAATAATTAAATTCCTTAGTAAATACTTTAATAATTAATTTATATATTCTAAGTAGTAAAGGATAAAAATAAGAAAAGAGCTGCATTTAAATAACGCTCTTACTACTTAAAGAGTTTATAATTTAATTATTTTCTATTTAGCTTTATAATTATTAGAAAGCTTTTTTTATAACTAATTATATTATATATAGATTTTTAATCTTTATTAATCTAGTAATTATTATATTAATAAGCCTTATTAAGTTATTTTATTTATTTTAAATATTTTATATTATGAAATTTATTAAACTTAATTAATATTTTAATTAATTAAAATTAAAAGAGAGTAATTAATTAAGTATATTACCGTAATATAGACAAGGGCTTATTAGTCTAAATATCTTTTCTTTTTAAAGTGATATCTCTCGTTGAATTATATGTAAATATATTAATATATATATCCTATTTAATTAATATATTATATAAGCTACTTCTCTTTTATAATACTTTTTATTATAAATATAATTAATTATAAAGTTTAGGCTAATTAATTAAATCTACTTTTAATTTAAATATAAAGATTATTAAGTATTTTATTTACTATAGTTTAATAATAGTCTAGAATTTATTATAGCTAGAGATATAATTAGAATTAATTTAAAAGAAAAGAATATTACTAGCTATTATTACTAGCTCTTTATATTCTATAGTCCTATAGACTATTTATTAAGAATAATTAATAATTATTATTATTTAAATTATAAAATGAAGCTTTTATATTAAATTTTATATATATTTTAAGCTTTAAAATCTTTAACTTTTAATACTTATGATTACTATGAAAATCTCTTTAATTTTAGTTCTTTCTTGAAGAGCTATCTAATATCTAGTTTTAAAATAAAAGTTATATTAATAACTAAATTAGAATTTAATTAACTACTTTTATTAAGTAAATATAGTGAGATTATTAAATATTCTTAATAATTATAATTATTATATTTTTTCAATATTTCTCTTTAACAATTAAAAATAAATTAAGCTATTAATATAATTATATTTCTAATTAGATAGTTATTTTAGTACTTAAAAAAGGAATATTTTAAAAAAGTTACAATATATTAAAATTAATTAAATAAGCTTATTATATAATAATAATAATATAAATTTTTATTTAAAAAATTAGTAAGTATTTATATTAGGAATAGATAAAAAGTAGTATAAATAATATTAAAAATACTTACTTTAATATTTATTATTAAAGTGAAAGGAAGTAGTTAGATATTACTATTTTACTATCTAGAATAATATACTTTATAAATTATAAGAAGATATGACTTAAATATTAAATAAGATCTCTTTAAGTTATTTAATAAAAGTTAGTATTTATATTAAACTCTTATCTTAATAAGATAAAAGTATGAAAGAATTCTATAATTCTTTTGGTATATTTTTTGAATCGTATTTGTTTAATGATGTTGTATTTGTAGTTAGGGTGTTGTATTAATGTTGTTTTCGTGATGGAGAGTTGATTTTAGTTTTGTATTCTTTTATTATCTAACTTTTTTTTAATATAAGTTAATAAGGAAATATGATATATTTAATAATATATTAATTCTATAATCTTCGTATAGATTTTATATAATGAATTTCAAGTTTAATTATAAAATATGTAATATAATTATATAAAACTTTAATATTTAATTTCTATTAAATTTAGAATGAATTTAAATAAGGTATTATTAGCTAGTAATATAAAAAAAGAAGAGAAATTAGTTATAAAAATTAATTAAGAATATATAATGCTTTATAAAGTAAAATTTAAATTTAGAGATTTACTTAAAGCTATTTACTTTATTTATTAGAAATAAGTTTAATAAAGAGAGTATATTAACTTAAATTAATAAGAGTTATTATAAATATATAATAGTCTTTATAAATAAAGGTAAATAAATATTATATAGATATAATTATAAGAGAAAATAATAATAGTAATAATAAGGAATATATATAGTAGTTTTATATATTATAATAATTAAAAATAGAGAAAATAAAGAGAAGTATTTAATTAATTATATAGAAAGGTAATATCTAAGACTTTTTTAAGTAAAATTACTACCTTAGCTCTAGGGCTATAATTTATATATAGATCTCCTTTCTTTACTTTTTATTCTCTTTTCTTCTTCTTTTCTTTTTATTATATATTATTATTTATATTATTTATATTATTTAATTAATATTAATATTATAAGCAAATAATCTTATTATCCTTAGTTTAAGAGCTAATTAGAAGGAGAGTTATAATATCTTCTTTAAACTTACTTATTTTATAATAAGTTTTATATAAGTAGAAGTTTAAGTTAATATTTTAAAGTAAGTAAATACTCTTCTATTTAAAATTATAAAATTTATCTTATATTTTAGTAATACTTTTCTTTTATTTAATTAAAGAATTACTTTATTATATTTATTAATAAAATTATTAGATTTTTAATTACTTTAATATCTAGATATTAAGTAGCTCTAGTCTTAATTATAATAATTTTCCTTTATATATTAAACTTACTTTTAAAAAGAATATTAATTTTATTAATTTCTTTAAGTAATTCTCTAGAAATAAAGATAAAGTTATAATTAAATTTATAATTATATTTAATAAATTCTAATCTTATTTTATATATATTTTTATAAAAGTTAATTATTATTATTATTATTATATTATCTATTACTTATAGGAAGTAGAATATATAATATATCTATAGATAATAATAGAGGAAAAACTATACTAAGGCTAGATAAAAACCTCTATATAATACTCTATTTAGACCTAGGTTAAGTACACTATAAATATATAATAGATTTAATAGCTAGGCTAGTATAACTATTTAGCTTACTTCTTATTAAAGGAAGAGATATTTTTAAAGAAGAGATATACTTAGTCTTAGTATAAATATAATATAGTTTAGTAATTATTAATAATATTATATTATAATATTAAATTTATAATAATAATAATAAACTCTTTTATATTTACTTTCTTATTTTTTTCCTCCTTCTTTAAGCCTATTATATATAATAAATTACCTTTTAAATCTAGAGAGTTATATTTATTATTTAAAATTAATATAAATTTAAGTTATTAATAAAGTAATAGTACTAATTTAATATAATAATAATAATATAAATTATTATTTAATTTTTAATTAATTTACTTTTTTTATTTATATTAATTAAAAGTAATTAATATATTTTCTAAATACTCTTTTAAAGAGAAGCTTATAAAGATTTATTATAATCTTTAATTATATATTAAATATTAATTATATTCTTAAAAAAAGAAAAATAATAAAGAGTTAGGCTTTTTAATATTATATTTAAAATATAAAAGTAGTCTTTATTATTTATTATTATAAAAAGTTTAATATAAAATATATCTTATATTATATATATAATAAAAATATACTTAATAAGATAATAGCTCTATATTATAATTAATATAATAAATAAATAAATATAAATTTTATTTTAAATACTCTTTATTAATTATTTAAAAACTTAATAGCTATTAATTATATAATTTATATTTATTAATATATAATATATATACTAGTATTTTAAATTATAAAGAAAATAATATAATATTAAAAGTAATATTAAAAAAAAATTAAAAAAAGAAAAATTAAAAAAATAAAGAAAATAGCCTTTTAAATATAAAATATAATTAATATAATATTATTAGAAAAATAATAATTAATATTTTTATAATCTTTAAAAAGTAATTTAATAAACTATTTAATAAAGTATTTTATAATATTAATATATTAAAATAGCTTATATTTATAATAAAAGTACTAGTAAATTAATTAAATAACTAGTTCTTTTTTATAATATTTTAAACTCTTTAGATTTTAATTTAAGAGAAGGAGAAAGAGGAGGAGAGAGAGAAAAGAGAATTAAAAAAAGAAGAGAAAAAAGAGAGCTTTAAGAAGAAGTTAATAAAAAGTAAAATAATAAAGAGGAAATTTATTAAAATTAAAATCTAAAAGTAAATTAAAAATAATAATAACTTTAATAAATTTAGTAATTTAATTAATAATTAATATAAATAAATAATAAGTTTTTCTTTTTAAATAAAAAGAGATTTTCTTAGATATTTAAATAATTACTTTTAATTACTTAAAGACTTAAAGCTAGTAAAGGCTTTATAAAGATTTTTTTTTCTTATTTAATTTAATTATAAAGAAAAATTAAAAAATAAAATAAAGTTTTAAAATTTATATTATAATATATTTTATTATTTATAATTTCTTTAGAAATAATATAAAGTTAATATAAGATTATAGTAAATTTTATAATAATACTTTTTTTATATTAAATTATTAATAATAGAAAATAATATAATAAATAATCTTTCTTTTAAATTTATAATAATAATAAAGTAAAAATATTATAAGAACTTTATAAAAGAAAAGAAACTTCTTTAAATTTATATAATTTAATTTTATTTAAATAAGTAAAAAGCTTTAATATTTCTTAAAGTTTTTATAAAGAGCTATAATAATTAAAGTAATTTAAGTTTTTATTAATTACTTTAAAATTAAAATATTCTTATATTAAGATTATATTATTTTATATATTTTACTTTTTTTATTTTTAAATAATAGTTTATTATATTACTTTCTTATTATTTAATTAAGAGCTCTAGTTAGCTCTTTAGTTTATTAGTTTCTTAAAAAGAGGTTTTATTTAATATCCTTAGTAATAGTAGATTTATATTTAATATATTATTAATATAATTAATTATTAAATTAGTACTACTTCTCTATTATTTTCTATATAATTTTAAAACTAGATAATATAATAATTAAGGTAAAGGTTTAGTAAAGGAGTCTTTACTTTTATATAAAGAGTTTAAATTAGAGTTATTTTAAATATATTAGTAATTACTTTAAGAGCTTAATTTTAAAATAGCTAAAGTACTATTACTAGTTTATATAGTTTTTTTATCTCTTTTTATTAGTTAATAGAAAGTACTATTTTTATAAAAAATAGCTAACTTTATAATTTAATTATAAATAAAGTATATAGCTTTAAAGTAAATATTTTATATATTTATTATAATTTTAATAAGAGCCTTTATTTAATATTTAATATAATTTTTAAAATTAGAGATATATAATTTCTAGCTAAGCTTTTTATAAAGAATTACTTTAAGAAAATAATTAAATTCTTAAGGTTTTATTTATATATTATTAAATTAAATATATTAAAGAGCTAGGTAATAGGCTTTAATAAAGTATATAAAATATACTTTTTTATATTTAAAGGTTATTTTAATTTTAATAGCTTATTAAGATAATATCTTTTAAATAACTTTAAATTATACTTTAATCTTCTTTATAATATATTTAAATATAAGGATATTTATATTATTTATAAAGCTAATAATAGCTATATCTTCTACTCTCTCTAAAGATTTATAAAGATTAGAAATAAAGAAAATAAATAAAATAAAGAATAGTAAAGATCTTTATAGAATACTTACTTTAATATAGAAAGTCCTAATAAGAACTCTTTTAACTTAGAGATATACTATATATAAGTTAAAATAAAAGTAGAGGAGATATAAGAGCTATAGTAATAATTCTATAAAGAGGAGCTTATTTAGTAAGTATTTATAATTAACTAAGTTAAAAGCTTATATAAAGTTAAGCTATAAAAATAAAGCTAGGCTATTATAATCTTAAGTTATATATATTATTTTAATTACTAATATAATTACTAGTTTTATAGAATATTTTTATTAGTTCTTTATTTAACTTTCTAAGAGGAGCTAGTATTTCTCTATATAAGCTATAAAGTAAGTAGTAAGAATTATTTTAATTAATTTACTTAGAATATAAAGAAAAGAGATAGAGTACTAGGCTCTTATTTTATATTTTTCCTAGGGGGTTTTCCTTAGTTTAAGGATAATTATAATATTTATATACTAGTACTAAATTAAGAAATACTTAAGCTTAAAGCTAGCTATTACTATTTTAGCTATATACTTTAGGAATTTTACTAGAATTATATTAGGACTTATAGACTTCTATAATTAGATACTAGTAAGAGTAATATAAATATTATCTATAGTAACTACTTAGGTAATAAGTACTAGTTTATCTCCTAGTTAAGGATAGAGTAGGAGTAGAGGTATATTACTAGTATCTTCTACTAAGAGTAGGAAGAAGTTAATTATTTTTTTAATTTTATTTTTACTAGTTTATATTTTAAAAAAACTTATTATATAAAGTCTTTTTTTATTACTTTTATAATATTAATAATAAAGTTATATATTCTAATTATTTAAATAGTTTTATATTAATTATTATTTTAAATTAAAAATATATTATATATTCTTTTTTTAATTATTATTTAATTTTTAATTTACTTTACTTAAATTATATATAAAATACTTATTTTAGTTATAATATATTAATTTATAGTCTTTTTAAAGCAAAAAATATTATTTATTTATTAAGTATTACTTAAGTACTTTATATTATTTATAAATATCTAGATTTTAATAAGATTATTATTAAAGAATTAATTAATTTTATTATCTTTAATATTATTTATTATTAAAGTAAATTAAGTAGTTATATTTATAATTAAATAAAGAAGTTAAAAGCTAATACTTATAGGAATATATAATTATAACTATTTCTTAATAAAGAGTTTATTTAATTAAATTAAAATAAGGAAATTTAATTTCTTTTTTAATATTTTTATTATATATTTCTTATATAGCTCTCTCTCTTTATCTTAATTTACTAGGAGATTAAGATAATATAGTAAATAGATTTTATTTAAAATTAAAATAATTATTATTATAAATTTATAATAAAAATAAATATAATAAGAATATTAATAATAGTTATTTAATATATATTTTATATTATTTTTACTACTCTTTTAATAAAGTTAGTAAAGTAATTTTAAAGTATTAGTATTATTAGATTTTCTTTTTCTTTTTATTATCTTTAAACTTCTTATATTATTAAAATTATTAAAATTATTAAAAAGTATTTAATTATATTTCTCTATTAGAATATATTCTAATATAGTCTTTTCTTTATATTAAAATCTCTCTTTTTTATTTTCTCTTTATTATTTTCTTCTTTATCTATTTCTTATTATTTATTATTATAAATATATTATTTTAATTAATTTATAATATAAAATTCTAGGAATTTAATACTAGCTATATTTTTTAAATAATATAACTTTATAACTATATTTTTAAAAGTAATTTTATAAAGGCTATATTATCTTATCTAGAGCTTACTTTTTCTAAATATATTAGTTTTATATATATTATTATAAATAAATATAATATTATTAATTTTAAAGGTTTTAATTAAATATCTCTTTATCTCTATTTTCTTTATTATAATATAGATTTCTCTTAGTATATAATTACTTTTAAAGTAGCTTTTTTAATATCTTCTATTTTCTAAGTAAATATTCTAGTCTTTACTTTAAGGAGTTTAGTCTTTATACTTATAGTATCCTAATTAATTAAATATTAAGTAGATATTTCTATTTTAATAAGTAAGATAGGTTCTTATTTATAAATAAAGTAAAATAAAGTAAATTTATATAATACTCTTAATAATATTTTATTAATTTATAAAGCTAAATTAAGATTTTTAACTTATTTTCTTATATTTTCTATAGCTTTTATTAATATAGAGATAATAAACTAATATTTTATTTTATTTATTTTATTTAAATAAGGATTATATTTTAAAAATTAGATAATTTATATTTTAAAGTTATAGAATATAGAAAGGAGATATTTCTTTATTTCTAGACTCTTATTTATTATAATAAAGACTATAACTTTAAACTTAAATATAATTTAGTAAGTAAATTTAGCTATAAATCTAGAGTTAGCTTTTAATATAATAATAACTTTAACCTAGCCTATTAAATTATATCTTATCTTTATAATATATATTTTACTTTAATCTCTAGGAAGATATTAAAAATTAAAGTAAATTTTAAAGAAAAGGTTTTTTTCTAATATAATTATAAATATTCTTTTAAATTCTCTTTAAAAAGTATACTTTTAATATTATTTATAAGCTATAATAGCCTTACTAATATTTACTTATAATAATAACTACTAATATTTACTTTTTATTTATTAGTAACTTATTTCTTTTTCTTTATAATTATTTTTATTATATTAGTATTTAATTAAATACTTTTACTTAAATAAGTTATTTATTATTATTATTATTAGTAATTTAAAATAATATTATAAGTAATAATATAGCCTTCTCTTATAAATAAAATACTTATAAGCTTTAAAATATAAATTTCTATAATTTCTTATTAATATTTTATCTAGCTTTTTAAAACTTATAAAATATTATATAATTTCTTTATATTTATTACTTAAAGATTCTTTAAAGTTATTAATATATAATATATAAATATATAAATTAATAAAGTTATTAATATTTTCTTTAACTTACTTATTTACTTAATTAGATAATCTAGATAGTTTTTATAATAATATATTTATAATAATATTATCTTTTCTTTTAATATATTTAATTATAAAGTTAAAAAAGTAGAGGTAATTAAGTTATTTTATAATAAAAGAACTAGAAATATCTAAAGCTAAGTTATTAATTTAATAAATAAAAACTTAAGTATTAGTTTTTAAAATAAATAAGTAATTATATAGATAGCTATATAAATACTTAAATATATATAGATTATCTCTATATTCTCTCTTAGTTTAATTATAGTTCTTTTTAGTATTATTTTATCTATTACTTTTATAATATATTAGTTATCTCTTCTTATTAATTTTAATAAATAAGTAATAATCTTAACTTATTTAATTTATATTATATTAGAGAATAATAACTTTCTTTTTATTTTTATTATTTATAAAAGTAAGAACTAATATTATTATAATTTTTCTTTTAATTAAGTTTATTATAGTCTATTTATTAATATTTTATTTAAATATAATACTCTTTTTTAATAATATATAAAGAGATATTTAATTTAAGTTATATACTTTATTTATAATTTATAAAAGCTTATAAGCTTAATAAAGTTATATATATCTTTAATATTTAAATAAGCTTCTTACTTATTAATCTTTTAAACTTTAGTATTATCTAGCTTCTTTTTACTAATATTATAAATATATCTTATTATAAATACTTCTTTTTAGTAAAACTTACTTTTACTAGTAGAGATAATATAACTAGCTAGTTTAATATTTATAAGAATCTTATTTAAATTAATTAAATACTTTAAAGTAAATTTATATATACTTATTATTATAAAGACTTTTCTATATATAGTTTTTAGTCTTTATATAATAATATTATTAAAAAATATATAATAAGAATAAGGAATTAAGTTATATAAGATCTTAACTTTTCTTATTTAATAATACTTAATTATATTTAAAGTAGAAGTTTAATAATAATAGTATTTTATATATTATAAAGTCCTTAAAGTACTTATTACTTTTTAAAGAGATAAGTATATTATAGATTATAATAATATTAAGTTTTATAATTAAATTAATTAAATAAACTTTACTATCTTTCTTAAAAATAAAGAAGTACTAGTTTTTATAAGCTCTATAACTTTATTTTAGTAATTTCTACTTTAGTTTTATTTTTAAATACTTAATAATTTTACTCTTTATTTTATAAGATATTAAGATATTATTTACTTATTAAATTAAATAAAGAACTATTTTAAGTTTTATTAATAGTAATATTAATAGATTTACTTTTCTATACTTTATAAAGTCTTATATTAAAGTAGCTTTATAATTAAAGAGAATTTTTTTAAAAATCTCCTTTTCTTCTTTTAAAAATATTTTAATTACTTAATTAAGTATTAGCTTAAAATATTTTTTAATTAATTTACTCTCTTTATTAAAATTTAAGAATTTACTAATTATTTATTTTAGATATTTAAATATTTATACTTTCTTTTTAATAAATACTTATTTCTTTTTTTTCTAGTAAAGGTCTTCTTTTAATATAAATTTATTTAATAATTTATTATTAATAAAGTATATTTCAACTTCTTTTCTTTTATATAAAGTATTAATATATATAGTTCTTTTTTCTTTTTAGTTTTCTTTTATATAATAAATCTCTCTTTTTAATAAGATAAATAGCCTTAATAATAATAAAAATAATATAGTAAATATTTATATTATTTATATTTATTTAACTTATATTTTTATTAATATAGCTAAGTTATAGACTTAGTACTTTTAATAATTAGAGATAATATATAGCTATATTATAAAGAATTTTATTATATTATTTCTTTATTAAGAGAATTATTTAATTAAATTCTTCTAGGTTATAATTAGTTATTTCCTTTATATAAGTAATAAAGTTAATAGAGAAGTAATCTCTATTTAATAGAATCTTTAGTTTATTTAAAGTATATCTATAGATTCTTAGTTTATTATAAAATTTAATTAATTAATTAGTTTCTTTATATAAATAATTATTATATAATATTATATAATTACTAGAACTTTACTTTTTAAATTAGTAATTAATTATTAATTATTTAAAATATAAAGTTCTAATTTTAACTTTTCTCTAAACTTAATTATATTTATAATTATTATTATAGAAATTACTAAGTTAATATATATATATATAAATTATTAATAAATATTACTAATTACTAGAGTAATAATTTAAACTCCTTTAAGAAGTATATATATAAAAAGATTATTATTATTATAAATATAATTAAATATAATTCTAGTAAATCTAATTAAAGATATTCTTAAGATAGAATATATAAAAATATTTTTATTAAATACTATATATATAGCTTAATTTATTTAAATATTATTTAAGTATAGGTATATTTAGATAATATTAATTATTTAAATTAAGTTATTTAAAAATAAAGTTATAATTATAATAATTTCTTTAACTTTAAAGTTATATTATATAATAAGTTTAGAACTTATAATATTTCTCTCTAATTTATTATTAATTAAGATACTAACTATAGTTTTCTTAAATTATTAATTTTTACTAGAATATATAAAAAATCTTAATAATATTTTATAACTTAATTTTTATAATATACTTTATTTATATAAATAATTTCTTTTAAATAATATATTTAATTAAATATATTTCTTTTATTAAGAGATAATATTATAACTTAGTGTAACTTAATAAAGATTAAAATATTATCTATATATATTCTTATCTAAGTTCTAACTAGTATTACTAGTTATTAGTTATTATTATATATATAATAATTACTACTAATTTAAAATCTACTTTATCCTTAAAGTTTTCTATAGTTTAAAATAAAATATTCTATAGCTAATAATTAGTAAAGCTTCTAAAGAATCCTATCTAAGGCCTTATAGTTTTTATCTTTAGGTAGTAGAGCTTACTAAATAATAATTATAAGTATACTAATACCTTTAATATATATAGTAAGTTTTTTCTAAAGTTCTTAGTTTAATATACTCTAATAGAAGTTAAATTTTATTATTTTTACTTAATATTAGTAATATCTATTTAAAGTTACTTATAGTTAATAAAATTTTATATTACTATATAATATAAAATTGTAGTATTATTATATATTATTATAAAGTAAGAGCTATTCTCTATAATAAATTTAAACTTTTTAATTACTTTATTAATATATATAAATATAAATTATAAATACTAGTAGTTAATAATTATAAATACTTAATTATTATTACTTATTTTTATATTACACTATCTTTATATATATATATAAGAAATATATTTGTAATATATAATTATTAATAATAATTTTCTACTAGTCTTTAGATATATAGAATATATTAAAAGGTACTAATTATATTAATTTAATTAATTACTTTTAATAAGTACTATATTTTTTTTATTAAATTAAATTAATTTATATTTTTAAATCCGTACTATTATTTATTTAATATTAGAAATACTTCTTTAATAAAATATTACTTTTATTTCTAGCTTTATATAACTTTATAAAAAACTTACTTAATAAAATTATTAATTATCTCTAGAACTAGATATAAGTAAGAGTAGAGTATTATCTATAGCTATAGTAGAATTTAATATAAGATTTACTATAACTAAAGTAGGTTTTAATATAAGTATATTTAATTTAATTAAGATAATAAATTAATTTAAATTAATAAGCTAAAACTATAAGCTTATTATTATTTATTTAGTATTTAAAGTATTTAAAGTAATATAAAATGGATTATTTAAGATAATAAACTAAATTAGCTATTTAACTTATATTAATAATAAGTATTAATATAATAATATAACTAAATTATAGTTAATTAATATTATTATTAAATAAGACTAGGATTATTAACTAGTTAATATAAAATACTAATTAATTAATAATAGTAATAATTATAATAATATTAATTAAATATAGTTTATTAAAGTTATTATTAGTTAAAACTAAGATTATAAATTAATTAATAATAGTAATAATTATAATAATATTAATTAAATATATTTTATTAAAGTTACTAGTTAGTTAAAGCTAAGATTATTAATTAATAAATAATAATAATAATTACCTAGAATTAATAGTTAATATTTAATATTATATATTATAAATAAGTAATTAAATTTATAAAGTATTAACTTAAATTAGAATATATTATAAAGAATTTTTCTAAAATATTTAAATTCCTTTAAAAATAAAACCTAGAATAGCTTTAATTTAACTCTAGAGTTACTTAATAAAGAATATTTACTATATAATCGATATATAAAGAGATAAAATATAATATTAACTTTATTTAATTTCCCTCTCCTGAGCATCCTATTCCTCAGTTGGATGAGACCGTATTACCTTTTTTGCGTCGCTGATGGAGGCGGTTTCCTCACTATCGTGGGGTATCCCAGTCGTGCTTTTGTTCCGCTTCCTATGACCAGAAATTCCTACAAAGGAGATTCCCGGTCAGCGGTTGGGCGGCAAAATTAGACTCTCTACAGAATGCAGCACGTTGCTCAAGGGGTGGCCCCCCGTCTCATGGGCTGTCGTCTTCATGGTTGCTTCCAAAACACTTCCCCTTTTCCTAGGTACTCGAAAAAAGTGCTTTCCGGTCGCTAGTGTTGCATTAAGGTCGTACTGTGTTCGAAAGGTATCTATTAAGGATTCAATCAGGGGAGAAAGAAGTGCTCGTGCAAGTCTTTACCCCTCCCTGCATTACATATGCTATGAACCTCTTTGACCGAGAGTGTTGGGGACCTTACTGCCGCTTCTCGGTTACGTCTCGATCCGTTCCGGGGGTCGCATGACTTGACTAAGAGCTACCTTTTATATAGAATTTCTATTATAAATATAATATATTAAAGTACTAGAGAAATATTATTTTTTTATATTTAAGAATAAAAAATAAACTTACTTAAAGTAAGTTAATTATATTAATAAATATAAGATAATAAAGAAATAATAGAGATCTAATATTAAAGAGTATTAGTAATTTATTTTAATATATATTATATTATTAGAGATAATTATTTAGTTTTTACTTTACTTTTAATATTTTAGCTATAATTAGCTACTATATACTAGCTATTAGTTAATATAGTTAGCTATTAAAATTATATACTAATCTATTATATTTATTATTAATAAATCTTTATTATATTATTTATTATACTTAATACTATAGCTCTTTTAGTAAACTAAGTACTATAGTTTATTATAATATATATATTTTACTAATAGTATTTTAATTTTATAAGATTTCTATTTATTATTATTACTTTTAATATAAACTAAGAGTATATTATTATAAGTTTATTATTTAAATAAATAATTATTATCTAGTACTATCTCTAGTTAAGTAATTAATATTATAAGGTATATTTACTAGTAAGTAAGTAGTATTAATTTATATATATATATATATTAATTTTCTTTTAGATTTTAAGTAATTTTACTTTTTATTAACTAAATTTATATAACTAGCTTAATATAAAATATCTATAATATAGTCTTAAGTATACTTTATTTCCTTTTTAAAAGTTAAGGATTTTATATTATTTATTAAATAACTATTTACTATATATATATATATATATATAATTAGTTACTAATTAAGCCTTCTATTAAAAAGAAAATTAAAGTAAGTTAATAGAGAATAAAATATTAATCTTTACTTTTAATTAAAATTTATTATTAAGTATTATTAAAAGGGTTTATAATTAGAATTTATAAATAACTTTATTAAAAGTTATATTAAGAGTAATAATATATATATTATTTAAAGAAGTTTAAATAGCTAATAAAGCTAAAGATTAATATTCTTTAAGTAAAATTAAAAAGAAATAATAAATAGTAATCTCTATAATTTAATTAATACTTTCTAATTAACTATTACTAGTAAAATACTAAATTATAATAAATATAAGTTATATTTTAAATAATTAAAATAGATTCTATTAAAACTTATTAATTTATTTTTAATTATAATTTAATATAATAACCTTTAGAAGCTCTTAATTAGCTAATAACTAGAATTTTAATATTATTATTACTTACTATAGAGTATTATATATATTATAACTAGATAATATAGCTTACTTTCTTAAATTTTTATATATAATAATAAGAATTATATTAAACTTATTATAACCTAGTAATATAAAGATATTATTAATTAATAATATATATAGAATAATTATAATAAAATCTATATATTATATTTAATATAAAATAAAGTTAAGTATAATAGAGATAAGGTTACTATATAATAATAATTTAGATTACTATATAATATTATATTAATAATATATAATATATAATTAAATATAATAATTTATTAATAAGAAAACTATATTAAATAATTCTTACTAAGTTTATTAAATATTAAAGTATTAAATATTATAAGCTATTCTAATTATAATACTAATTATAAGATAAAGTATATATAAATAGTAGTACTTATTTAATATAATATAGTAAAAGAAACTATTATTTAATAATATAAATTTTAACTCTTATTAAATTATAAACCTATTTATAATAATAGTAAATAAGATATAAATTTACTTAATAATTTTTATATACTTCTTATCTTTTTAATATTTATTAATTATCTATAATTTAATCTTATTAAAGACTTAAACTTTAATTATTATTAATATATTATTTTAAATACTAGGTAAGTTTAATATATTATTATTTTAAATTAATTTTTTATTATTAATATTATCTATTTAAAGTAGTTAAAATAATATATTAAATAATATATTTAATTTATTTAAAATATATATAATTTTAAATTAAAATTATAAAAAGTAATTACTAATAATAATAAGTTATATATTTAATTTTATAATATTAAATATTATTATTATTTTAAAATAAATAATTAGCCTAGTTATTATATAATCTATTAATATAATTATCTTAGCTTATATTCTATAAAATAGTATTTAATTTTTCTAGGCTAGCTAAATAAGATAAATAATCTTAAGCTTTATTAGCTAGTAATTCTTCTTAATATAGCTTAATAACTTACTTTAAAAAGTAATATATTATATTTAATCTTTATAAAGAGAGAATATAGATTAAGTTTTATTAAATACTTTATTATAATAAAATAAAGTAATACTAAAACTATATTTTTTTAATATATTAATCTTTATAAATAAAAGTTAATTTAAATTAATATAAACTAACTTTATTATTAAATAATAAATTAAATTTTCTTATATAAGCTAAAATACTTAAAGTTTACTATTACTATTGCTAGCTAGTATATATTATAATTATAACTTCTTTATTAACTTTATAATCTAGTAATAATATAATTTAATATTTAATAAATAATTTCTTAAGTAATAACTATAATTTAAGTTTTTTAAAATAATTAAATATATTATAAAAATAATAAAGATAATTAGTTAATATTTTAAAGAATATTATAATATTATTAATATAAGCTTTTATATAATATTAATATAAAAATAATTATATATCTATCTATTACTATATATATACTAGAGAATTATAAAAAACTTATTAAAAGAATATTAAATTACTTTAGTTTATAATAAATTATAATTATAAACTAATCTTAATATTTTAAATATATTAAAAATTAATAGAAGAAAGATATTATATTAATAATAGTAATAAATCTAGCCCCTTTTAAAGCTAATACTAGATTCTCTTATTATAAAAGTAAGTAGATATTTAATATTATTATATTATTTAGTTCTTATAAATTAATAATACTATATTCTTTATTAACTTTATTTACTATTTACTAGATAATAAATATTAATATAGTAAATAGAGTTAGTTATATAATATATAATATTTAACTATTCTTAATTAATAAATTAATAAATTAAATATAATATTAATAAGTTCTTTATCTTTTATATTTATTAAATAAGTCTTATATTTAATTTTTCTTTTATACTAGTTTAAAGTTAAATAAATTTTACTCACTTATCTTATAATATAAGTATAGTACTTTTATTATATTATATATTATATTACTTAGTTAAAGGTAAAAGTTTTATTATTACTATTATATTATTTATATATATATAAATATTATTAATATTTATTAGCTCTAATTAAGCTAATTTTATAATATTTAATAAAAAATAACTAATAATCTTTAGAGAGTCTAGATAATTATTATTATTTTATTACTTAAAGAAGCTAGGATAATTATTACTAGTATATAACTTATTTACTATAATTTAATAATCTTTAGATAAAATTAAAACTATTATCTCTATATTAATATTAAAGTAAGTATATACTTTAAATATAAATATAAATTTAATTACTTAATAATTATTACTAGATAATTAATTTTATAATATATATATAAAGTTTAATATATTATAAGTAAATTCCTTAATTATATCTAGTTAAATATTATATTTTATATATAATAGCTTATTTATAAAGTTTATTATTATAATATAATTAGTTCTTTTATTAATTAGTAAATTTATAATACTTAAAAAGTTAATAGTTATTATAAAAGATTAATTATTTAATAGCTTTAGATTATAAACTAGAATTTTATAAACTTACTTTAAAAATAAAGTAATTATTTTAATAATAACTACTTTTTAATATAAAGAATTAAGAGACTTTATATAAATATAAATAAGAAAATAAAGTCTTTAATATAATTTAAATAATAGAGTTTTATATTTATAATTAAATATAACTTTATAAAAATATATTTATCTAGTTTTAAATAATATTAGAAAAGTAAGGTTTTTTAATATTTAAATATAAATTTTTATTATTTCTTAATACTCTTTACTAGTTCTTAGTAATATATTTTTAATATAAATAATAAAAACTACTATTTACTTAAGTAATATAATATTATATAATTTATAAATCTACCTAGATTATATATTAATATATTAAATATCTAGTTATAATTTAAATTATATCTTATTAATAATAAAGATAAATACTCTACTATTTACTAGAGCTTATATAGTACTTAGTATTATTAATTATTAAATATATATATTAAATATTATATATATATAAAAAAGAAATTATTAAAGTTAAATTTTTTGTAAAGAGATTATATAATAATAATTAATAATATATTATTATTTACTTTCTTATAACTTATATTTTTATATAAATATTTCTTTATAAATTTAAAGTAATTAAATAAAGTCTATTAAGTAGTATATATTACTTTATATATTTAATATTAAGTTTAATTATTTATTAATAGCTTAGTTTTATATTCCTTAAGTATTTAAAAATAATATTATAAAGTATTACTACTTATAAATTTACTTTTATAGAGATAGTATATATATACTTTTAATTATTATATAGCTCTATTTTTAATAATATAGAAAGTACTTTTATTTTAAATAAGAAATACTTTCTCTTTAATATTATTAAATTTTTTAATTTCTTTATAATTAAGTTTAATATTATTAACTACTATATATATAATATTAGCTTTTAATATTTTTAATATTAGTTTATTATTAATAAAAACTAAAATATTATTATAATTCTCTATCCTTTTCTCCTTATTAGCTATATATATTTAATTATTATTTTACTAAAAGTAATAAAATCTAATATTTCTATTTAAAGACTTTAATTTTTATTTATTTAAGTTTAATATACTTAATTTATATTTAAAGTTATTATAGCTCTATATAAATATATATTATATAATAAGTAATATAATTATATTTTTTATATTAATAGAAATTTAATTATTTATATTTAAGTAATTTTTACTTTTTATTATCTTTAAAAATAATTATTAATATTATTTTAATTTTAATAATTATTATTATAAGATATTAAAATATATTACTAGATATTTAAATTAAAATATTAAAGTTATTAATATAAACTACTTCTATTTTTCTAATTAATATTATCTTTATTTAAATTTAATTAATAAAAATTAAATTAATTTTTTTAAATTATAATCTTTTTATTAAGTTTCTATAATAATTAATAAAATTTAATACTTTATTATAATTATATAATATTTATTCTTAATTTAAAGTTAAATTAATTATAAATTTAAGATATTATAATTTAATTTTTAATAAAGTTATATAATTTAGTAAGCTATATTATATTTATTATAAATCCTTAGATTAAATTCTTTTATTAATATATAGCTATATTATATAATATTAATTTTAATTATTATTATACTTATATTATATTTATTTTAAAGTATTTTAATAAAGCTTTAATTTATAATTTAATTAATAAGCTTATTTTATATTTAATATATTATTTCTTAATAAACTAGCTTTAATATTAAGCTAATACTTTACTATATAGAAGCTAGAATATATAGTTTTAGAGATCTTACTAAAATTCTAACTTTATATAATTCTCTATAGCTTTAATAAATAATATTATATTATAGTAGTAAATATTACTACTTTTTATAATAATTAGTTATATATTATTATAATCTAGCTAAAATATATCTAGTAATTTTAGTTTAAATTATTATTTATTTAAATAATTATCTAACTTACTAAAGTTAGAGATATTATTTATAAATAATAAATAATTATAATAGTATTTATTATATTATTTATTATTTCTTCCTTTTAATTAATACTATATATTTTAATTATCTTTATTATCTTTATTAAATTATAATAATAATAATAAGTTATTTTACTTATATTAACTATATTAATATCTTCCTTTATTTTTCTTCTTCTTTCTATATTAAATATTAGATTTTAAAAGTACTTTTTATTTAATATTAGAATATTATAATATTAAGTTTATATCCTAAGTATATAATTACTATTTAAATTTTAATAATAATTTTATTATTTTAAAAAGTACTATAATATATAGCTCTCCTATTTTACTAATACTAGCTATTAAATATTAGCTCTCTTATAATATCTCTAATAAAATTAGCCTTTATTAGTAAGTTTTATTATTATAGTTTATATTAAGTTAATAAAATAAACTTTCTTAACTTATAATTCTATTTAATAATTATTTCTAAATATTCTTAAAAGAGATTTAATATTTAACTAGTATTTTTAATAATATATTAACTATATTTCTAGTATTTAATAGAGTTTAATACTTTATTATATTTAATATTAAATTTTCTTACTTTATTATTAGAGCTTAAAATAAGTTATATAGACTCTTATATAAATTATTAATAACTAATTTATAGAATTCTCTTAGTATAGAGTTTAACTAATATTATTAAAATATAAATTTATTTAATAATAATAATTAAGTATTTATAAGCTAATATAATATAATTAAATTATAAGAGGAAACTTATTACTAGTTATTAATAAGAGCTATAATTAACTAAAAGGAAAGAGTCTTTTTTAAATTAAGTAATAGTAAATAAGATATAGTAAGTTTTAATAATTATTAAACTATTTTAAATAACTTAATAAATATTTAAATAATTATAGTAAATATAACTTATTTAAATATAACTTCTAATTTTATCTATTACTAGTAGTACTTTAATATAGTAAAAGATAATAATATTTCTAGAGAGACTAGCTATAATAAAGTTATTAATAATAGTTATATTAAATTATTAGCTAATAGAGATAGTAGTTAATTTTAATATTTTAAAGCTTTAATAATCTCTCTAGCTAATTATAATATAATTATTTTATTAATTACTTACTTTAGTAAGAAGGAATTTAGAGCTAGACTTTATAATTATAAATATTTCTTTTTTATAAGCTATTACTTTTTCTTAATAATTAGATATTCTTAATTATATTATAATAACTTATAATACTTAATTAAAGGTAAAGCTTTATAAATTAAGTATAATAATAGTTATTATTTTTAAAAATTAAATAAAAATTAAATAAGTTAAGATATATTAATATTATTTATTTAATAGTAGGATATTTTATATAATAGTAGTTTAGGTAATTTAAGTAGTTAATTTAAGTAGTTTAGATAGTAATAAATTACCTACCTTTAAGTATAGTTAGTATAAGAAATTCCTTATAATATATAATTACTACTAATTATTATAACTTAGTATAACTTAATAAAGATTAAAATATTATCTATATATATTCTTATCTAAGTTCTAACTAGTATTACTAGTTATTAGTTACTATTATATATATAATAGATAATAAAATATTTATTACTAAAGTATTAGATATTATAATAAAAGATAGTAAAATATCTTAAAGGATATATATAGTTAAACTATTTTTAGAGTTTTATTATTATAATCTTTAATTTTAATATTAATAATTATTTTATAAATTTAATTAAGAGCTTCTATCTCTTTAAATATTAGCTTAATTATAAGTATTTAATATATATTTAACTAAATTAAGAGTATATTTTACTTTATTATTTTATAATCTTTTAATAAGTTTAAAATATTTAAATTCTTTTAAAATATAAGTTAGTAAAATTTATAATTATTATAGATATTTCTAATAGTTAACTATTAACTTAATTAAATATAATTAAAAACTCTTTATACTTTAATATTAAAATGTAATATATAAAATTAATAATTTTTAATTTAAAGAAATCTTTTACTTTATTATATAAAAATTATATAATTAAAGTTATAAGCTTATAGAATTATAATTAAAAAGTATATTATTATTTCTAAATAAAGAAATAAATATAACTTTTAAAACTTTTATTAAAATTTTATAATATATAATTAGGAAATTTAGTTTTTAAGGTTTTATTTTTTATATATATATTAAGAGATATTATTTTAATAGTAAATATAAAAACTAGTTTTATAAAGTCCTTAATTTTAAAATTTAACTTTTTTAATATAACTTTTTTATTTAGCTATTTAATAATAATTTTTTTATATACTTTATCTTTAATAAATATCTAAGAATTATTAATATTTTTAAAATCTTCTCTTATAGCTTAATATAAGGTTATCACTTTAAGGCTAGAGCTAGTATTATTATTAACTTATTATCTCTTTCTCTTATTTATATTTACTTTAATTATATATATTTAAATATTAATATAATAAGAGACCTTATTAATAATAAAGAGATTTATTTTTAAATTTACTTATACTTAGGTTAATACCTTCCTTATAATAATAAGATTTAATTATATATATTTATTAAGTATATATTTACTATTATATTTCTCTAGGAAGTTATTTAATAATTTATTCTCTTTTTAAAAAGCTTTCAATTAAGTTTTAATATTTTATTATCTTATTAGCTAATTATATATTAAAATTTATTCTCTTTAAATATTTCTATAAAATAATAATATAATCTTTATATATTTAATATTTATTTATAATTAATAATTAATATAAGAAGAAGCTAATACTCTTTATTCTTTATTTAAGCTATTTTTAAATTTAGTTATAATAAGTAAGCTTTATTTTATAACTCTTTTTATAAATACTATAGTTATTTAGAAAATAACTTTATTTATTATAATACTAGTAAGCTATCTCTTTTATATATAGTTTTATTAAAGTTATATTTATATTAAATTAATTAACTATTTTAGTTAATATATTACTAAAAGTTTTATTTTTTATATCTTTAAATATTATAAATTAGTTTTTATTTAATATTATAAAAGCTTCTTTTTAAATTATATATTTTAAAAGCTTAATTATTTAATTAAATTTTACTTTTTATTTCTATATTAAGTTAATATTAAAGGCCTTAAGAAATTTAATAACTCTTTTTATTTTATTACTTATATTATATAAATCTTAATTTAGCTCTTTAACTTTTTAATTAACTTCTTTAATATATATTATAATATTTTACTTTATCTTATAATTTATAAAGTTAATAGAAAGTTAAAATATAATAATTATAAATATAATCTTATTGTTTTTTAAATAAATATTCTTTTTATTATATAGCTTATAATTTTTAAATTCTTATAAATCCTTTTATATTATTATAAAGTAATTACTAACTAATTAAAAAAGTTCTTAATAAAGTTTATTATAAGTTTATTTTTTAATCTTTTTAATATAGTAAATATTTTAAATTTTTAGTAGAGTTTTATAATAAGTTTATTTCTTTTATTTTTTAAATTAAGAAGTAGTACTTTATTAAGTAATTATTAATTTTTTATATATTTAATTTAAGCTTTACTTAATTAAGTTAATATAATATATTTTTTAAAGGTTTTAATTTAATTTATATTAAAATATTTAAATTTTATTTTTATATTTTTTTTAATTTTATTTTATTTTTTATATTTACTAAATTATTTTATATTAAATTAGACTTTAGTTTTAATATAATTAATTAAGTAAATAACTTTATTTTTATTAATTTAGTATTTAATATCTATATATAGATTATATTTATTAAAGAATTTTATAATATTAGTTCTATTAAACTTTTAATTAAACTTTAATAATAAAGTAATTTTTTTTAAAGCTTTTAAAAATATAAATATAATATAGTTATTTAATTTTTTATTTATTAAGTAATAAATAGAGCCTTAGATATTTAATAAATTAAGTAGATTTTTTTAAGAAGAGAAAGTAGAGGCCTATTTCTTTAGTTCTTTCTTTTTATTTTATACTCTCTTTTCTCTTAGCTTTTCTTTCTCTTTATTATTATTTAAAGGAATTTAATTAAATTCCTCTTTTTCTTTTTAATCTAATCCTAAGTTATATCTCTAGTTAGATTTTTTATTTAAATTATAATTATATCCTTAGCTATATCTTTTACTAGGTCTTATATTATATATTAATTTAAGTTTATAGATAAATCTTATAATAATTATATAAAGGTTAGATATATTTAATATATCTTTATTAGAATTAGAATTAATAATAGGTCCTAGGTTCTAATAAGTACTAGAGTTATTTCTATTTTACTTATAGTTCTAGCTAGATTATTAAGTCTTTATAAACTCTTTCTTTACTTAAAGCTATAGTTAGTAGGATATTTAATTTATTTATAAATATATTATTAATATAAATTAGTAAGTAATAGTAGTAAGTTAAGTCTTTTTATTTTCCTTTTAGTTTACTAGTACTAGAGTTTTATAAAATTAATAATATAAGCTTAAATACTAATTTAATATATTAGCTTAATAGCTTCTTAATATAATTAATTAATATACTTTAAAGATAAATTAATATAAGATCTAGTAGTCTTTATTTTTTATTTTTTCTCTCTTAGCTATAGTAAAATTAATATTATTTTAATACTCTAGTTATATAGTTATATATTACTTTACTAGTTTAGTAAAAGTAAATTATAGCTTCTTATTATTTTAATAATAAGAAGATTATATCTTTTATTACCTAGTTTTTATTATTAATTAATAACTATTTCTATTATAAACTCTTTATTTATCTCTTCTATATAATTATATTAAAAGTACTTATTCTCTATTATTAGCTTAATTACTTAACTTAATTAGATATAGGTTATAATAAAGTCCTTTAGCTAGAGATAGTAATAATTCCTTTAGTCTCTCTTTTTCTTATTTGATTATATAAAGATTATTCCTTTTTTTCTATTTTTATTAATAGTCTTTTTAAGGTATTTTATACCCTTAATAAGTTAATTAAATAATTTATAATTATCTAGGTAATTATTTCTATATTCTTAATATATTAATTTATTTTTACTATAATATCTATTTAAAATAGAGAGAATATATATATATAACCTAACTACTAGGTAAGCTTAATAAAATACTATACTTATAGAAACTTAAGAGTTACTAATTTATAAATTATAATAAGAGAACTATTAATAGTTCTAATTAATATAATAATATAGATTTTTATTTAATTAAATAGGTTATTATAATAATATACTTAATAAAGAGATATTAAATAGTTAATCTTAAGAAATAATAATATAATAAAGAAGAGTATATTATTCTAGCTATAGTAATATTACTACTTATATTAATACTCTAGAATTTATATAATTAAGATCTCTATCTCTAAGAGCAAGTTTTATTCTCTATCTTAATACTTATCTTATTAACTAGGATATATATTATAAAATTCTCTCTTATTATTATAAAGTTCTTTATAAATATTAAATTCTCTATTATCTTATTATTATCTTATAATTAATTTATTACTATTTAGCTAAGTTAAGTAAATATATCTAATACTATATCTAGAGTAAACTATATATTCTTACTACTAGTACTCTTTAAAACTTACTAGATTTACTATAAATTATTATAAAAGTTATCTTATTTAATAAAGTAAGTTCTATTAAATAGCTAGATATTAGATTACTACTAATATATTAATAGATTTTATTTTATTTTATATAATAATATATTATCTAGTAGTTTAGTATTATTAAAAAAGCCCTTATTACTTTACTAATAGGCCTTATTATAATTACTACTTTTTAATCGTAATTTAAAAAGGCTTACTATAGAAAGTTCTATAATTTACTAGCTCTTAATATTATAAACTATCTATACGTCCTTATTAAAGAGATTATTATTATTACTAATATAAGTATTACTTTATTACTATCTTACTACTAGTTTACTATTAACTTATAATATAATAATATTTTAATAATATTAATAAGCTAGTAATACTAAAGTAAGTTATATTTATTAAAGTACTTAAGGATAATATAAAGTAGTAGCTAATTAGCTATAAGATTACTAGTAAATTACTTATTATTTAAATTTTTACTTTTTACTTATAGAATAAGAAGGCTCTCTAGTTAACTACTATTATATTACTAGAGGAGGTAGTTATAAGATAGTTACTCTTTAAAATTAATTAATATAAAGTAGCTCCTTAATTTAGCTTCTTTAATTTAATTATTTTGTATAACTTATATTATAGCTATTATTCTCTTATTACTTTACTAGTAATATATTAATTATACTTAACTATAATAGTTTTATTTTTAATTTTTTTTAAAAAATTTATAAGTTTTAAAATTAGTATTATTAAGCTATTTAATTAAGTATTTTCTTTATATACTATTACTTTAATGAATTATAATATATTCTATATTATACTTGTCCTTATTAGTAAAGAGACTATCTTTTTATATTTCTTTAGCTAAAGTACTATCTTTATACTTCTTTAATAAAGAAATTAGAAATATATTATATATTTATAAAGTTTTAAGTAAATTTAATTTATATACTAGACTATAGTTTCTAATAGCCTTAAATACTTTATAAAGTTCTAAGTACTTTATAGCTAATTTCTTATTAAATTACTTAAAGTTAATATATAGATTTTTTTATATTTTTTTATATTTTCCTTCTTTCTTTAAAGTTTATTATATATAATAAATTACATTTTCAATTTAGAAGAATTATATTTATTAGTTAAAACTAATATAAATTAAAGTTATTAATAAAATAATAATATTAATATAAATAATTACTTAATTTTTAATTAATTTATTCTTTTATTTATATTAACTAAAGATAGTTAATATATTTTCTAAGTACTTCTTTAAAGAGAAGTTTATAAAATTTACTATAATCTCTATAGCTATATATTAGATATTAGTTATATCTCTTAGAAAAAGAAAAAGTAATAGAGAGTTAAGCTATTTAGTAATATATCTAGAGAATAGAGATAATTCTTACTACTTACTATTATAAAGAGTTTAATATAGAATATACCTTATATTATATATATAATAAGAATATACTTAGTAAGAGTAATAGCTCTCTATATTATAGTTAATATAATAAGTAAGTAAATATTAGTTTAAATTTAAATTAAATATATTATTTATTTATAATAATTATAAATATAATAAATACTTTATATAGATTATATTTATATTAGCAAAGGTAATAATAATAATAATTTATTTAAAAGAAAAGCTATTTATTATTCAAGTAAGTCTCTTTTTCTTTCTTAAAATATCTAATTTTAAATCTAGTTTATATATAAATTTCTTACTTCTAGTAATAACTTAAGTTAAATATTAAGTTTACTATTATAATATAAATATAAATTATATTTATTAAAGAATTTATTTTATATAAAAATATATAAAAACTTAAATTTATAGTAGTTTTACTTATAAATTAATTAATTAATTAACATAGATAACTATAATTAGTCTTATTATTACTATTCTAGTAGAAAAGAAATTATATATAAATTAAATAAAAAAATTTTTATCTATTTATATCCCCGCACATGAACTAAGATAGCTTGTAACCGAGCCAGGGCCTTGGCGTTCTGATGAGAAGTACTTCTGTGGGGCTGTGCTAACTGACCTGCGATCTCATGCTGGGCCATGTCTGCTAGCTGCCCCAGGTCTCCCCAGACACTATCACTATAAGAGGAGAGTATTTCATGCCATTGTAAAAGCCAAGTGCTTTTCGCAACAACAGGATCTTTAATACCGAGGTACATGTGCATGCCATGATGTATTGACTTGGGACTGTCGAGGAAGTCCGGTGTAAAATCGAGCAGGTTGTTCCATGCCGGTCGACGATCTAAAGGTTCAAAGAGTGCCTCGTGCAACTTCGCCACTGCTGCTGGTGAGAGGCTTTCTGAGTCTTGCGAAATCTCAGCGGCGGGAAACTCATCTGGCTGTGATAAGACCTGTAGGACGGCCAACCCATCCAATGCTTCTTGTTCTGCCACAGCGGTACTTAGCGATTGTTGGGCAACCGTCTGTAGTGTATGAGACTCTTGAGATGCAGCAACAAACCGGCTGAAATCCTCTGATGATGGTGGATTTGTTGGGGCTGTCCTCAATATCCCAGTAGTCGCCGACCTTTCTTGTTGATTTGACATTTCACCATTTTTTTGGGGCGACTGTTGATTGTTCCATTGGTTGCCCAAGCCTGTGGAATTCTTATCGCCTGATATCGTCATACCCGTCAACGATGGCCCTATAGCGACAGTGCCAATTGCCATTCTTCCGGACAACTGCAGACTGGTTATAGCTGACAGCCGTTTACTTTTTCCTTTTCCAGACTTGTTCTCATTGACCCTGTCCGGACTAACATGCCGACTATTAGTATCATCAACTTGGCTTTCTAGTTCTGCATTAGATGAGCGGCGACCTGACGCACGATAATCCTCGTTATTCAATCTTGGCATATAAATAAGAAAACTAGTACTCAAATCTTAAGATAGTAACAAGTGCCTTTATATAGACTCATCACGAGAGGGGGGTGGAGGGGGGAGGGGGGGGAGGGCTCTAGGGGGGCCTCAGGTAAAGAGGCTTATTATATTATCTAGAATTATTTCTGATAATATCGGGGTAAGGGCGGTATAACGAGCCGGTAGTAAAGATATAGACAGAGCTTATATATATAGTTAGCTGATTAATAATGGGTATAAAAAATAAAAAAAAATAAATTCTGCTTTGTATGTTTGGTAGGGTTGATTAGAAAAGACATTTATTGAATAAAATTTGTAGGGATAGGGCCGGAGAAAATCTTGGGTGGGATTTTTAAGTATTATAGAGGGGGGGTAGGATTTTCAATTGTGTATGGGGATAAGGGTATATCTTTTAGTGTTCAAATGAAACTAATATAACGAATGAAATAAATAATTGGTGGTATAGATAGTTTTCTTTAAAAATTTTAATTAAATTTTAATTAAAATATAAATAAAGTAGAAAAATAAATTAAAAATTTAAAAAGAATTTATAGTTATAGCGTGTATCAAATGTATATGTATAGGTAAAGTAGAAGTATTAATAAAAGCAATCTAGATCGTAGGGTACTATAAGTTTTTTATTAAAATGGTTAATGGAGTGTTAAGAATAAAAATTTAATTAATTTCAAATTAATGAGATAACACTCACGGGCATTATTTTTATATATAGAAGAAATTCAATAATTAAATTTAATAAAATTTAATTTGTTATCTAAATGTGTTTACACTTATAAATAAATATAAATAATAATTATTAAAAAAAACTAATGGAAACGGGAGGATTTTAATAAATGAGAATTTAATTGTTTTTAGAGTAATTATACGTGGAGTATTATTTAAATATGGTAAAAATATATTGAATAATTTATTACATTAATATATTTAACCACTCTACTCTACCCCCTATTCCCTTCCCATTACCCCCCTTCGTTGCCCCTTCCATTTTTTCTCTCCTTCGCTTTCCATCTTTTTTCCATCTCCTTTTTTCACTCTCCCATTTTTTCCCACCTTCGGCCCCTCCTTCTCCCCTCCCCCCCCTTCCACCCCCCCCTTCTACTTTTTTCCCCCCTTCTCTATTTCTCTTACTCTTTCCTCCCCCTCCCCCCTTCTCCTTCTTCTTTTCCTCTCCCCTTGCTCCTCCCTTTCCGCCTTCTCCCGCTCTCTTCCCTCTCTTTTCTTTTTCAATTCCTTCCTCTCCTTTTTCCCCTTCTCCTCCGTTTGTTTTTTTTTCCCCTCTTCTTTTTTTCTCCGCCCTTTTTTCTTTTTCGTCCTCTCCCCCGTCTTCCCCCTCTTGTCTGCTCCTCCGTTCCTCCTGTCCCTCTCCCTCTTTTCTTTTCTCTCTTCCTACCTACTCGCTCTGCCTCTCTCTCGCTCTCTCCTTCCTGAGATAATACTTTTAAGCAGCTCAGATAATAGGTTGCTATACTAGCAGGAGTGCGTTAGTAAGTCCTAATCCTGCACCTTGAAGTATGGCAATGATTTGAGACCGCAGACCATCCAGTCCTCCTTCTATACGTCCAATGAACTGGATACCACCTTGATCAAAAACACTGCCATCAACGTATCCTCCCACAAGCAACAGCTTCGCAAGGCCATTTTGACATGCTGGCTCATGATATCCTGGGCTCGTCCGCCTTAGTGGTGCTGGAAACATGCCTGGTGTAGGGGACAACACACTAAGCGCGGCTGCAAGATACGAGGAAGACACAGTAGGAATAGTGAGTGCTGCGAGTGGTCCAACCATCAATGATTCAATCTCTGCATATGCGGAACCGGAAGCAACTGCAGCTTTAGTGATTGATTCAAAAGACGTTTTTGATAGGTCGTGGTTTATCGCGGACTCAGACACTTGCTGCGTTAAGCCATTGGGACCTGTTCTTCCCGCCCTCTGGAATTCCACAATCTTGAGCGCCACGCTGAACATATTTGTCCTCAGCACTTGAAGCTGCACGTTGGGGGCAATATCATCAGGTTTCACCGCAATGGTATCGCTTTTCAGGGAAGCGGCCAAGGTGGCTTTCTTAAGCTCTCGCCTCACAGCTGCCCATTCCACAGCCGTCAGATTATTATGTTGGAATAGCAGAATGAGAGGGTTCGTCCGAAGAAGCGAGGTATATGTTCGAACGAGCTGACTTTTTCTTGTATCGACTGGTCGTGCGCTTGGTGGCTGCAACGGTAGTGCGTGCTTAGCCGTAGCTTGTGTGTTTGCGGGTGGCGAATATGCGTCAGTAGTGATGGCGAGAGATCGCCTGTGCCCCGAAGCACTATTTGTGCCAATGGGAATGTGAAGCTGGGCGGATATCGGTCGCAAACTTGCAGAAGATAACCAGGACCGCCTTGCCCTAAATCTAAATGTTGTACCTTTCATATTGTTGTTAAAAATTCAGCATTACCTGTTCAAGTAGACCGCTGTATGTTAGGGTGTAAAAATGCGAGCATGTCGAGTGAGAAGATGTGAGAATACTTATCAATCTCTCTCATTTATTATACATACATATTTGTGGGTCAGTAGCTAATCTATATATAATTCTTATTAATTAAGTAAGATTTTACCACAAAATAATATATACTTAGTAAATAAGCTAAACTAAAAGAAATATATTAATATTAATTAAGAGAGAGAAATTTAAGCTTTATTATATATTATTTTAAAGTAATTTATTTATAAATTAATAATCTTTTTTAATAAATATATTACCTTTTATACTTTATAGATATCTAAATATATCTTTTATTTATTTTCCTATATTATTATAAATAGTATATATTACTATATATTATAATATTCTACTAAAAAGAAAATTAAATTTTCTATAATAATAGTTAAAATAAATATAATTATAAATATAAAATATTTATTACTTAATATAGTAATTATAATTACTAAGCTAGTAATAATAGTTATTATAATTAATATATAATACTAAGTTTAACTTATTATAATTTAATATAATTAATAATATTACTTATTATTATAAGAACTATAAAATTTAAATTACTTCTATTAGTTTTTATTATATTCTTTAGTTATTATAAAATATCTTTTTCTAACTTCTTATAATTTATTAAAATCTTCCTAAAGTAAATTTATATTTACTAATATTTATTAATTATATATAAATAAATAAATATTTAACTATAAAAGAGAAAAAAGTTAATAAAAGAAAATTTATATATTAAAGATAGTATTTAAACTTCTAATTTTAATATATTTACTTTATATTTTATATCTTTTATTAAATATAATTAATTCTTTATAATTTCCTTATTTAATTTATATATTATCTTTAATATATATTCTTTATCTTATTAAAGATATATATATTATCTTTAATATATATTCTTTATCTTATTAAAGATATATATATTAAACTTACTTATTTATATATAAATTATTTCTTTCTAAAGTTATATTACTAAATAGAAATTAATATATAAAGTTTATATATTAATAAAAAAAATTAATTTTTTAATATTTTATAATTAAATTTACTAAGAATATTATATTTAGTAAGTTTATTTATAATTAATTTAATTAGAAAATTATATAAAGAATTAGTAAATTACTATAATATAATTAACTTTATTAATTATTTTAATTAGTATTTCTTACTTCTTACTTAAGAATTTTAGTTATTTATATATATAAACTTAACTAGAATAGTTTAATATATAAATTTCCTCTATTATATATAAGACTTATATTTACTATTCTAACTATATATTATATAAATATCTCTTATATTATATAATTAATCTTTAGCTTAATATTATCTCTTAAACTAAAGTTTATTAAAGATCTATATATAGCTTATTTATAATTTATTTTCTTTATTAATTTTATATTTAATTTTAATTATTATTATATCTTATAATATAAATCCCTTTTATTATTTTACTTTTTAATTTATTTATTTATATTTTCTATTAATTATAATTCTATTATATATTAATAATAATAATTTTTATAATTATATTAAGAGAGATTTATTATAATTATAACTTAAATATAATAATTTATATTTTCTCTTATTATAAACTTCTTTTTTATTTTCTTTTTTTATAAACTTTACTTATTATATTATATATAATTAATATATTTATATTTTAATAATAAGTTTTAATTATTAATTATAAATAATTATATTTCTTTTTCTCTTTCTTTTTCTCTAATTAAACTAGTATATATTATTCTTTATTAAAAAATTTAATAATATATTACTAATTATAATTTTATAGCTTATTATAAGTTAATAACTCTATTACTATTTATTATATTATATATAATAAAAGAATCTCTATTATTATTATTATTTCTATTACTTTATAAATTCTTAAATTTATTTTAAAGTTTATTTTATTATTTTAAGATTTACTTAATACTTTAAATAATATAATAAAGAAAAGGAAGATTCTTTACTTTCTATATTTATTATTTATACTAGCTATCTAAAGTAAGAGCTAGTACTAGATATAGCTAAATATCTAGAGAGCTTACTATAAGTAATATAATTTAAGTAAATTATATTAATTAATATAAATATTTTTAAAATACTTTTTAACTTTATTTTATTAATTTTAATTTTATAATTTCTCTAGAAGTCTTTTATAATATTATTTTTCCTAAATTATATTTAGTAATTTAAAGTTATTATAATTATAAAAGTAAATTTAACTTTAAGCTTTATTTTTAATATTTAAATTATATAAATTAATATTAAATAAATAAAAATTAAATAATATATTATTATAAAGATTATATTATATAAATATTAAAATAATATATTTTCTTTATTTTAAAATCTTTATTTATAATAAATAATTTATTATAATTTACTTTAATTATTTTTATTTTATTTTATTTTACTTAATTATATTTTACTTTATTTTTTTATATTTTACTTTACTTTATTATACTTTAACTTAATTTAATCTATATATAACTATAATTTAGGGTTTTATTTATTTATTTAAGTAGTCCTCCTCTTTTATTCTTTTCCATCTCTCTTTCCTTTTTCCTTTTCATATCCCTTGCTTTCTCCCTTTCTCCTTCTTTCACACTTTTCCCTCATTTCCATACCCTTCCGTCATCTTTCTTTCTCTTCCTCCCTTCCAGTTCACACATCGTTATTTGTTCAAAATTCGCTTTCTTTCTCCCGACTTTTCTTACTTCTTCCGTTTCTCCGTTCTACCTCTTTTCCTTCTCCCTCCTCCCGCTTCTTTCTTCTTCTCTCTCTTTCTTTCCTAGCCTCGTCGTTCTCGCATCTTTCATCTCCTTCCTATTTATTTTCTTTTCTTCCGACGCCATTTTCCGCCCTTCCCTTCTTCTTCCTTCGTCTCCCTACCCTCTCCCCTTTACCTTTCTCCTTTTCCTCCCTCTCCTTTCTTCCCCCTCTTCCGTTCCATCCATCGCCTTTTTCCTCATTTTATCTCCATCATACCTCCTTTCCCCTTTATTATTCTATCCTCTCCTTTTCTCTTTTTCCGCTTTTCCTCCCCCGCTCCGTTTCTCTTTCTTGTGCTCTCCTCTGCTCCTCCCCTCCTCTCTTCTCCCCTCCAATTCTTCCCGCTTCTCTTTTTTCGTACCCTTTTCCCCTCTCGCCATTCTCTATTGCTCCCCTGTATCTCTCTCCTTCCTTTCTTCCTTTTCCCTCTCTTCTATTCTCCTTCCCTTTTCTTCTCAGATTCTTTTTTCTTCGTTCCTATTTCTACTTTCTCTTTCAAGGTTTTTTCCTCTGCTCCCGTTTTTTCTACCAGTTCTATTCTTTTCTCTCTTCCCCGCTACTACCCCTACATTAATACCGTCTCTCGCCCCTCTGTCAATCTTTTCCTTTTATCTCCTAAGCTTACATCTTTCATCCTCGATCTTCCTTCAACTTCAGCTACTTTTTGATCAACAGTTAGTTTTTCAAAAACTTCGGAAGCCAGAGCTCGCGCTCGTAGTGTTCCTATAACACTACTAATCTACTTTCTACATTCGCCCAATTGGATTATGCCTCCGTTTCGCTCTTTTAAAAATAAAACGTACTTTATTTTAGAAACTTTTATATCTGATAGATCTTTTAAGAATCTTTTCTTTCGTCCGTTCCTCTTTCCCCTCTCTTTCTCCTCTTCACCTTCTCCCGCGTTTTTCCCTCCCTTTTCTCTCTCTCTCCCTCTCTTTCCCCCGCCGCTTTTTCTTCCCTCTTCCTTCTCCGTCCCTCTTCTTTTTCCCTCGCTTTTCTTCTTCCTCTTTTTCCCTCCATACCGTCTTCCTTATCTCTTTCTTCCCCTTTACTTCCCTCTACTTCAATTTTCTCTTACTCTTTATTTTACTTAAATAAATTATAAGCTTAACTTTCTATAATTATTTATCTTGTATGCTATTACTTTAGTTACTAATCATTTTCTATTATTACTAAAAATATAATTATAGGTTTATAAAGAAAACTAAGTTTATTATAATTCTATTTTCTTATACAATTTAAGACTTTTCGCTATTACTATGCTTCTAATTTAATTATATATACTTACGAAGTTTATAATTAAATTTCTAATATTACTTAGAAAAGATTTACATATATTTAAGTCTATTTTATATATACTTACTTGCTTTATATCGTTATAATTATTATGCTTTAAGTTATTTAATTAAACTTTAAAGTTATTAATATTATTTTAAAAAACTTATTCTAGCTGTTAAAAGAGTAGACTTACTTAATATTACTTATTTAAAATTTAATAAACTAATAATTATATTTAAATTCTCTTCTTCTAATATCTATGTATATATAATTTCTTCTTATTTTTATTTTATATAATATTAAAGAGCCTTTCTTTATTAAAACTTGTATTTTATATTATCTACTAAAGAAAGTAATAACTTAATTATAAAAAAATTAATTTAATATATTTAGCTTTATTTATAATATAAATATTTAAGGTCTCTTTATATAATCAAACTTATCACGAGTTAAAATAACTATTCTCGATTATAATATTCTTTACTAAATAGCTAATCTATTTTATAATCTTCTATATATTATTATAGTTATAGTAACATAACTAATAATTATTACTTACTCTAGCTAAAGAGGAACTGTTTTAATGTATACTCTTTAATTCACCTTTTTCCCCTCCCGTTATCGTCCTTTCCCTTCTCTCTTTCTCCCCGCCCGTCTTTCCCTTCTCTTTTCTTTTCTCCTCCTATTCCTTCTTCTCTCTCTTTCTCCCCGCCTTCCTGTCTCCTCCTCTCTCCTTTCTTTCTCCGCCTGCTTTTTCTCCTGCTCTTCTCGTCGCCCTCCCTTCTTCCGTTTTACACCGCCCCTTCTTCATCTTTCTCCCTCCCCGTTTCACCCTTCCTTCCGTTCTATTCTCCCTATACAACGTCACTACCATCCTTTGTGTTCTCTCCTCCTTCCCCGCTCGTTCCTACCTTTTCTCTCCCCTTCTCCTTTTTCCTCCCCTTCTTCCCTCCCTACTATTCGCCTTCCTCCTCTTTCTCCCCGCGCTCTTCTCTTCCTCTTTTTACAGCTACTCCTCGTTTCCCTCCTCCTTTTCCTCTCTCCTATTCTTTTTACTCGATTATTAATTATTAAAATAAAGAGTACTTTATTCCTTTTTTATATTAAATTTAGATTATTTAAATAGCTTATTTATTTTTTTAATTTAATCAAAACTATTAATTATACATATTCTAGCAGATATATAAGTAATTCATAATCTCTATTACTTATAATTACTATTACTATATAGTATTAAATATATATTACAATACTCTCCAATCTTAGTTATGACTTTACCTAAAATTAAAATATTATTATCTAGAAAAGAATTTTCATAAGAAGATGAATATAAACATGAGTAGTAAAGTAAGGTCTTCATAAGGCTTTATAATCTTTTAATTACTACTAGATATATATTTAAACTTCTTTTTAATTCTATAAAACTAACTTTATATATTAAATTTTTATACCACAATATAATTTAAGCTAGCTTATTTACTTTATTATATAAACTCTCTTTAATTTAGAATAGTTACTTTAATATACTTTATTAATTAGTAAATATTCATAACGTATATTTACCCTCCCGCCCCTCCACTTTTTCTCACGTTTTTCCACTCCTCCTCCCTCCTCTCGTATCCTCCCCCTCTTTTCTTCGCTGCATTTCTTCCCTCCGTTCTTCTTCTTCCTCGATCCTTTTTCCGTCCGTCTTCTACTCTCCCGTCCTTTCCCTCCCTTTCTCCCAGTCCTCTCCCCCTTCCTCCCTTCCCCGCGCGCCGCCCCCTCCGCCCGCCGCCGTCCGTCCGCACCGTCCCTTCCTCGCGTCCTACCTTCTTCAGCAAGGGTCCATGCCGATATATCCACTATACCTTCTCCGAGAGTATCCTCCTTCTTCCTCTTTTTCTGTCTCATTTTATTACTCATGATTATTACTACCTTTACAAGACCCTATTTCTATTTCTCCTCCTCATGTTCCCATAATTAGGGCTATATTCTGCCTATCAAATATCTTCACTCAACCTACGCTTTCCCCCTTCAGTTTATTTTCCCCTCCGCCGTTCGCCCCTCTCGCCTCTCGCTGTCGTTCTCCCCCCCCCGCCCTTCCTTTGCATTCTTCTCCCCGCCTGTTCTTCTTCTTTCCGTCTCCATTCCTCTCCGCCTTCCTCCTTCTTTCTCTCTCCCTCTCGCGCTCGTTTCTTCTCCCGCGTTTGCTCCTTTTCCCTTCTCCCGCTTCATACCCGCCCCTCCTTTCCTTTTCTTCTTACCCTCTTCCTCTCCCACATACTATTCCTCTTTTTTTCTCCCTTCTCCTCTTTCCATTTCAAGTTACCTCGTATTCCCCATTCCATCTATTCATAGCTCTTCCCCTTCCACCACCCTTCCTTTTCGCCGTTTTACCCTCTTCACTTTCCTTCCCCTTCCGTTTCCTTTTTCTTTCTCCCCATCCTTTTGCTCCCTTTCTTTCTTCTCCTTCCTTCGTCTTTTTTTTCCTCACCACTGCCTTCTCTTATTTGCTTCCTTTTATACTTTCTCCTTCTTCCTTCCTCCCTATAAATTGATTTTCTATATTACTAACCTAACATTAAATTACTCTACTACTCTAACTTTCGATTATTATATAAGAGGTATATAGTTACTATTTTAATTATATATTACAGAAATACTCTTATATGATTAAAAGCCTTCAGTTTAATATCCAAGTTCTTCCGCCTGTAACACAAGAGACCTAATGTAGACGAAGTCCTCCGGAGCAAGCGGTAGGCACTCATTTCAAATTGAGAAATTTAGCAATTGATTGAACGTAGACATTGGCCCAACAAACATGGCCCTATAGCACGCCAGACATAATCAACTTCAGCATTTTTTAACATTTCGAATTATCACCCTATCACCTTCCAAACCCAGCCACACCCTTGCTTAAGTGTGAGGTCGTGCCATAATGAGGCATTGATCCTCTCTAGATAAGCAACATCGACTGAGATATATGTTCGCCCGAAACATTTTAATGCGTGCAACCGCATATCATACTCAGCCCATTCCATGAGTTTGGAACCGATGGCCATCTGCGTTCTGTTTCAGCTTCTGAAATTGCACGTAATTATTATGAGCTAGCGCGCAAAGCAAAGCGCGAATTCTGATGTCCTCTACATCGTAAAGCCGCATCAAAGAAAATGCTTCTGACAGTTCTCGGCGCCGACAAGCAGTGTCAAGTACTAAATATGATGCGACTTCCTGTAACTCCACCGTAGTTAAAGGATTATGTATGTGAATAACTTTCAGAAGATACAGCAGAGCGGGATGATATGTCTCAGGCTGCCGAACGAGGATAGAGAGACGGATGCAAAATAGATACGCCTGGGTTGCAAATGTATCAGTTCTTTGCGAGGCAATAATACCCTCCCTTAGTTTGCGCAATGAGCCTAAAACTTCCGATAGAGCCTTGGTGTTGGTAGGGACCTTAGGATAAGCAAGGGTGGCCTGGCTAGGTAGGGAAAAACGAGTCGCCTGGAGGGCAATTTGATTGATATGGATGATGTGAATCTCCGAAGCAGTCTCATCTCGCTGGCCTGCGTCGGAGCAAAATGTCAAATACCTATCGACAATAGGAGTGTAATATTTCTCCTGAACACTGGTATCTAGTAGTCCTGGACCCAATTAAGTTAGTATAGGTCCTCACAGAAATCTTATTTATCTATGCTGGCAATAGCAAAGGAGTAGAGAGGGTCGGTTTGCACACCGTACGATCTCCTTAAGAGGGCAGTCCAAAACCGAAGGAGCGGATCTTGTTCGACGGACCTGAGTCCTTCCCCAGGGCGATGAAGCATGCCTGCACTATCTGTGGTGGACATAGCCAACTAATTCTCAATTCAAAAGTAAGGAACCCTAGTATGAAGGTTGGAGTTGTGGGTGCAAGGTCTCCCTGAATCTAGGATGTCTAGTCCTCTTACGGTCTTAGGTCTTGTTCCATTACATAGACAAACTATCATAGTCTCACTCATAAAAGCATATAATTAATATATAAGTATAAGCTTAAATATGACCTATCGCTTTATATTTACACGTAGTACCCAAACACTTGCCAAACATTTACATACGACCTTATATAATTACTTACCACATAGCTCTCATATACAATAATTTAAATTCTATAAATAACGTAAAATTAAACTCTCATTAGTTAAGAACTTGTTATAATTACTTCGTCCTGGGTGTGGGTTCAGCCCCTTCCCTCTCGGGTTGGTCCGGGGCCCTCACTGCTCTCGCTTTCCTCTTTTTCGCCTCTCACCCCTATATCTAGATATAAGACGAGTCTTATAATAGAATAAAGAAATAAAGATATATAATTTAAATTTATATTTATTTACACTTATTCATATAGAACCATTCTTATACTATACATTACACCTTCATTAACTTAGTATATATTTTATAACTAGAGATTTAATATACTAAAGAGTCTATATAAATCCTATAAAAAAATGAAAACTCTTAGAAGTCTTCTTTTTACTTTCTTCCCGCTTTTCCCCGCCCTGTCCGTCCTCTTCCCCTCTTTCTTTCCTCCTTTCTCCGCCTGCACGTTCTCATTCCTTTCTTTCCCGCGTCTTCTATCCTGCTTCCTAACTCTTTATTAAAGATTACTATTAGATTAATATTACTAGTTAAATAATAGTAATATTATTATAAAATAAGTATAAAAGATATAAATGAAATTCTTTACTAGAACTCTATTTATAGATTTTAAGAGTTTATAAATTATAAAAAATATAGTATTAAATTATATAATAAGTTCTTACTAAGAAGTAAAAGTTAGTAAAATAAGTAATAGAGAACTTTTAGTAAGCTTATATATATATATAATAAACCTTCTATTACTATCTTACTATCATCTTAAATTATTATATAAGTTATTTTTATCTTTTTCTAACTATTATTTAAATTCAATATTTTCAAAACTCCTTAATATAAATATATCTATCTTAAGTACTTATAACTTATTACTATCTATTTCTTATTATAAATATCTTTATAATAGTTCTCTTTATATAAACTTTAATAGAAATTTATCTCTCTTTATCTTTATAAATAAATACTTATACTTTAACTAAGTAATAGCTTATTAAATTATTTTTCTTATTAAATTAAGAACTTTAATTAGTCGTTATTTTATTAATTTTTTAAAGCAATATTATTACTAACTTTAAATAATAACTATATATTTATTATATAATTAATATTAACTCATACTAACATCATCACTAACAAAAAAACGCTTTATATAATTTTAAATATACTGTATATAAATATACAATTAAAGTAAAGGTTAAGTAAAGGAGTCTTTATTTAATATAAAGAGTTGATATTAAAGTTAATCTTAAATATATTAATAATTACTTACGAGCTTAGTTTAGAAATATGTTACCTATTATAACTAGTTTTTATAATTTTCTACTTTTTTATTAATTAATAAAAAGTACTATTTTATAGAAAATAGTTATTTTAATAATCTAATTATAAATAAAGGAATAACTCTAAAGTTATTATAAGCTCAAGCCTAGGGGCTTAGGCTTAGGCTTATTTTATAATACTACGCCTTATAGCTAGTTAAATAGCTACAGTAAGTAGCTATTTAATATATACCTTTTACTATAGTAACTAAGAGTATTAGTCT
Source organism: Calcarisporium arbuscula (assembly GCA_009828645.1). Lineage (NCBI taxonomy): Eukaryota > Fungi > Ascomycota > Sordariomycetes > Hypocreales > Calcarisporiaceae > Calcarisporium > Calcarisporium arbuscula. The sequence continues at coordinate 64,512 of WBSA01000048.1, forward strand.
AGTAGCTAATAGTAGTTATAATAGTAGCTATTACTTTAGTCTTATTATAGCTAGCTTATTATAAAAGTAAATATTTTATATATTTATAGTAATATTAATAAAGGTCTTTATTTAATACTTTAGATAATATTTAAAATTCAAAATATATAGTTTTAAATTAAGCTTGTAATGAAGAACTGTATTAAAAAGATAGCTAAACTTTTAAACTTAGTTTATATATCTCTAAAGTAAATATATTAAAAGTTTAATATATAAATTTTAAATAAGTATATTAAATATACTTTATTATATTTAGCTATTAATTTAATATTAATAGCTTATTAAGTTAGAACTTTCTATATAGCTTTAAGTTAAGTTTTTATTTTCTTTATATTTTATTTAAATATAAAAATATTTATATTATTTATAAAACTAATAATAATAATACTTTCTATTTTCTTTAGAACTTTATAAAAATTAATAATAAAGAGAATAAATTAAATTAGAAATAGTAAAGAATTTTATAAAATACTTATTTTAATAAGGAAATTTTAAATAAAAACTTCTTTAACTTAGAGATATATTATATATAAATATAAATAAAAGTAATATAAATACTTTTATAATAAGTTCTATCTTTATAATTTTTCATAGAAAGCTAGCCTCTTACTTTCTCTTTATATATATAATAAAGCTTTACTAGATAATAGCTAGTTAATAATATTATTATAATAATATAATACTTAATTCTTCTCTAATATCTTTAGTAACTATTATAATATAAAATATAAGTTAATAAGAAAACTCTAATTATAAGTAGCTACTATATAGTAGCTAGATTTATATAAGTAAGTTATTCTCTTATAATACTTAACTTTTTCTTTTCTTTTCTTTTGTTATATCTTATTTAATTTTATAAGTAACTCTACTTACTTACTATAGCTTTACTATTAAAAGTTAACTGTCTAGCTATAAAGCTACTATTAATTTAGTAATTAATTTTTAATTTTTAAGTTTTAATTATTTATTCTTAATTTAATAATATAAGTCTCTTATCTTACTTACTACTATTTTATTAACAATAGTAATTAAGCTTATAGTATTCTTCTTTATTTAATAATATAATCTCTTGTAATAAACTAGCCCTAGGGTATATTATAGATAGGTATTAATTCCTATATTAATATATATAAAGAAGAAGATTCTTTAAGATAATAGAAAATAAGTTCCCTCTTTACTATAGCTAAGTGTAGTCTATACTTAAGCTCCTTACTCTAAGGATAACTCGAGCTAAAGTTCGAGTCTATAATATCTCTCCCTTATATAAGACTTCCTAGTATATTACTATATAATAGTTACTAATTTACTTATATAGTACTAAATCTCCTTTTTCTAATTACTTTAGCTATCTTTAATAGAATATTTTCTAGAATCTTATAATAAGATAGCTATTACTTTATAAATATAATATTATTATATCTCTTATTACTATCTTCTAATTTACTAATATAATATTAAAATTCTCTTTACTTACTATTATTATTATCTTAATAATATATATAATATTATAACCCTTTTCTTACTAGTTATTAACTTATTACTATAGTAATATAATTATTATAAAGTAAAACCTTAAGATAGAATTACTATTCTTATAGCTTACTTTATAAGAGTTATCTCTACTATTACTTATTACTAAATCTCTACTAACTTACTATAAGATTACTAATATTTACTAATATTATATTACTTATTTTATTAATTAGAATATAGAGAGTAATATACTCTATTATTATTATAAAGTCTTATATAAATATTAACTTCCTTATTATTTTATTACTATTCTATAGTTAATTTACTACTATCTAGCTAAGTTAAGAAAATATATCTAGTATTATATTTAAAGTAAATTATATATTTCTACTACTAGTATAATAAACTAGCCCTAGAGTATATTATAGATAGAGATTAATTCTTATATTAATATACTTAAAGAAGAAGATTCTTTAAGATAATAGAAAATAAGTCCCCCCCTTTACTATAGCTAAGTGTAGTCTATACTTAAGCTCACTACTCTGAGGATAACCTGAGCTAAAGCTCGAGTCTATAATAACTAGTACTCTCTAAAACTTACTATATTTACTTTAATTTACTATAAGAGTTACTTTCTTTAATAAAGTATACTTTCCTAGTTAATTAAGTACTAGCTTATTATTAATATATTAATAAGTTTTATTTTATATTATATAATAGTATATTATCTAGTAGTTTATTATTAATAAGAAAATTTTTCCTACTTTATTAGTAAGCTTTATTATAATTACTACTCTCTAGTAATAATTTAAAGAGGCTTATTATAGAAAATTCTATAATTTACTAGCTCTTAATATTATAAATTACATATAAGTTCTTACTAAAAGTATTATTATTATTAATAATATAAGTATTATCTTATTATTATTTTACTACTAGTTTATTATTAACTTATAATATAGTAATACTTTAATAATAATAATAAGCTAGTAATACTAGAGTAAGTTATATTTAATAAGGTAATTAAGGATAATAATAAGTAATAGCTAATTAGCTATAAGGTTATTAGTAGATTACTTATTACTTAGAAATAATTTTTACTTTTTATTTATAAAATAAAGTAACTCTTTAGTTAATTATTACTATATTACTAGAGAGTAGTTATCTTATAACTACTCTCTAAAATTAATTAATATAAAGTTACTCTCTAATTTTACTTTTCTAACTTAATTATTTTTAATAACTTATATTAGAGCTACTAATATCTTATAATCTTACTAGTAATATATTAATTATATCTAGCTATAAGAGTTTTATTTTTAAAATCTTTTTATAGAACTTATAATTTTTTAGAATTATTATAATTAAGTTATTTAATTAGATATTTTCTTTTTATATATTATTACTTTAATAAGCTATAATATATTTTATATTATACTTATTCTTATTAGTAAAGAGATTTTCTTTCTATATTTCCTTAGCTAGAGTATTACTCTTATACTTTTCTAATAATAAGATAGAGAATATATTATAAAGTTATTACTTAATTATCTTAAGATATTTATATATTTCCTTTAATTTTACTATACTTAGTTTATTAATATATTTTAATTTTCTCTTTACTTATCTTAAGTAAGTAAATATGAAGCCTTATAATAATATTACTAGTACCTTATTATAAGCTATATATATATTTATATTATATACTAGATATACTTATACTAGCTAGTTTATACTAATCTATTTATTTAATTAAACTATAAATATAAAGAAAGTACTTTAAAATTTAATTTTTTTACTAAATTGAGCTATTTATTTATAAGTAAAATATAATATTAAATTATTATAAAGTTCTTCATAAGTAGTAGAGAGTTCCTTAGTAAATATTTATAAATATAAACTTATAATTTAATATAATACTCTTTAGAATTCTATAGTTATAATATATATAATTTAATAGTAACTTTACTAAGCTCTTATTAGTAAGTACCTTCTAGATTATAATAAATAAAGAGTATTATATTAATTAGTTTATACTTATTAAGATTATATTATATTTATTTTTATAAATATCTTTTAATAAAGATATTCTTATTATAAAGTTTATTAATAGCTCTAAGAAAAGCTCTTCTCATATTAGTAATATTACTAATTTACTATAAAGCTAATATTATCTTACTTTTCTTATTTAATAATTATAATATATTTTAATATAGCTCTTAATATTATCTCTTATCTTATATTAGTAATAATTTTACTTAGCTCTTTTAAGTTCTCTCTAGAGATATAGACTTAAGTTTATTAATAAAATATATATACTTTCCTTCTTCTTTACTTACTTTCTAATTTAATTATTCTCTCTAATTTAAAGTAAATCTTAGTATTATAAATTTAATTATAATAATATACTTATAATTTATTTACTTATTTATAACTAGAGATTATAAAATATTACTTATAAATAATAAATCTCCTTTCTTTATAATAAGAAATTTATATAATATATTTATTTTTCTCTCTTTTTATTCTTTAAAATTACTTATTCTTTACTTACTTATAATAAACTTACTAAAAAATAGTAATAATAAGCCTTATTTTACTTCTTCTTACTTAGCTATATTATAGTAATCTAGTCTTTTTAATAATTTATTTATAAAATTTAAATAACTTAGTTTATAATTAATTCTATATTTAAATTCCTTTAATATATCTAGTATATATATTTACTTATAAATTAATTATTACTTTATAAAAAGAGATTTATAATTTAAGTAATTAATTTAAATTTAAATAATATAAAGCTATATATTATATAATATCTCTAGATTTAAATAATCTCTTAGATTATAAGTAATTTAATATTAAATATATAAAAATAAAGATTTACTTTTATTAACTTTCTTAATATATATATAACTAAATACTAGTAATCTCTTTATAATTATAATAATACTTTATTAATAATATATTAATAATATATCTTAAAGTATTAATTTTAATATAAATTAATAAGTCTAAATTAAAATATATTAAAATAAGTATTTTAATAAAAATACTTTTAAAGTTTTTAAATATTATTATATAAAGTTATAATTATAAGTCTCTTTTTTTCTTACTTTAAAGTAAATTATTAAATAAGTTAATATATTTTATATAATTTAAAATAAATCTCTACTAAAATCTTATAAATATAAAGAATATTGAAATATTTTTTATATTATAAAATATTAGCTATTTTATAATAACTTAATATAATTTTACTTTATTTAATTTATATTAATAATATTATAAATTTAAAAAAAACTACTATAAAAACTAAGAATTTATATTATATAAAATTTATATATCTCTTTATATTATATAATCTCTTAAAGACCTAGTAAGTAAATTATATATAAGTAATATACTTATTATTAAATATTAAGATATTATTCAAGTAAATAATATAAATAATATTAATAAAACTCTTAAGTACTTTATTAATATATTTTTAGAATATAGCTAATATATTAACTAAATTAAAAAGTATAACTTTGTATTTAAAATAGCTATAATAGTAGTAGAATATTATCTTTTATTTATCTTTTTAATAAATATATAGTTAATAATATATATTTTTAGTATCTAGTTTTATATAAATAACCTTTATATATAGCTAATTAAAGATTTTAATTATTATTAATAATAAAGCTTTATTTTTTTATATAATTATATTTAAATCTCTATAATTTATATATAATTATAGTATTCTATTAAGCTTGAGGATAAATAAGATAAATATATTAGCTAGGCTCCTTTAAATTTTAAATCTAATCTTTAGCTTATATAATCTTTAGGTAATTATAGAAAACCTATAGCTCTTTATTAGCTAAATTATATATAAATCTCTATAGAGATATTTTATCTTCTTTTAACTTAATTATATATATTTAACTCTTAAGAGAAGCTAACTTCTCTAATATTATTAAATTAAATATATCTTTATAATTTTAAATATTTAAATAATAGCTCTATTTTTATAATTTTACTACTTCTTTATAATATATAGTTTTTATTTATTTTTAATATTATCTAGTTTATTATTTACTTTTATATCTTAATTATATATAAAAGAGTTACAATATATATTATATTTATAATATTATTAATATATTTTAAGTTCTTTATAAGGCTATAGTTATATTACTATAGAGAATATATTTAATAAGCTACTTACTATAATAAGATTTAGAAATTTATTTTATTAAATTAAAGTCGTTTAATAATTATTACTTTATTTAATAATATAATAATATAGAAAGTAATTTTCTAGTACTTTATTATACTCTTATTATTTTAAACTTTAATTACCTTATTAAAATTTTAAAAATCTTAATTAAGTTATATTAAATATTTTAAATAATCTTTATTATAAATTATAATTTACTAAGTTTTTAATTTACTAATAAGTTTAAGTATATTAATAATATATTTATATTAATATCTTTTAATATATTTATTACCTTTTAATAAAGACTTTATTATTAATAAACTTATTATTTAAACTTATTTATAGTAAGTTATAACTCTTAACTATAGATAATATTAATTTAAATATTACTTAATATAATTATAAATAAAGTACTATTAAGTTAATATCTTATAATATATTTACTATTACTATAAGTATTATCTCTTAATTATAATATAAGTTAGTTCTTATCTTTTATTATAATTATATACACTTATATTTTAAAGTTATTTAACTAGAAGTTCTTGCTTTAGGTATCTGTAGTTTAATTAGCTTATTTACCTCTTAATAATAAAAAGTTTATTTAACTATATCTGTCATAGGCTCAAGCCTAGGGGCTTGGGCTTGTTCCATGATACTAGGCCTTATAGCTAGTTGGATAGCTGTAGTAAAGCAGCTATTTAATATATATGCTTTTGCCATAGTGGCCAAGGGTATCGGCCTAGCAGCCGATGATGGCCGTAGCGGCAGCTATTGCTTTAGCCTTATTAAGGCTAGCCCATTATAATATCTAGCTTATAGATATCTCTTAAACTATTTATATATTACTAAAGAGTTATGTAATCTAGTTTTTAATTTCCTTATATAAAGATATAATATTAATATAAGTTATAATAGCTTTTACTTAAAAATATTAGTAAGATATAATAAAGTATTTAAAATACTTAGTAAAATATTTCTAGGTAAATAATAAAATATAGCTTTTCTTCTAAAATATTAAATTAAATTATTTAAATTAAAAACTTAATTAGCTTTATATAAATTATATAATTATAATAATCTTTATATCTTTTATAATTTAACCTAATATATCTAGAGAGATTTATTAAATTTTCTATATTAATTTTATTAAATATACTATTATTAACTTGTAATTATTCTAAGTTCTTATAAACTTCTACTTAACTTAATATTAATTCTTATTTTAAATAATAAGATAGTAATAAAGAAGTATTATATTAAGTAAATATTAGTAATTAAAAATATATAAAGCTAAAGGAAAAATATAATATATTAATTAAATAGAAGAGTTATAATATCTCTATATAAAAATCTCTAAATTACTTTATAAATACTCTATTACTATAGAAACTTAAAGAGAAATAAGGAGATATATAATAATTTTTATATATATAGATTTTAGAATAACTCTATTAAATCTCTAAACTAACTACTAAAGTATTATAAGGGATTATTTAATAATAATCTAGACTTAAAGTATTTTCTTTAAGTAATATAGTTCTTATTACTTTATAATAATAATGAGAACTATTTACTTTTTAATTGTTTTTTTAAACTTAATTTTAAATACTTTAATATTTACTAAGCTATTAGTACTATATATAAAAGAAGAGAATATTATAATTAAATAACTTAGAGATATTAGCTATATTAATAAAGATAAATTATTAATAATAAAACTAGTAATAAAGACTTATAAAATAGTAATTTATATTAATAGAATTTAATTATTTAGCTTAATATTAATTAATTTAGTTAGTAATATTTATATTATACTCTTTATAAATATTCTTATATTTTTATTTTAATATTATTTAGAGAAATTATTAATATTAAGTAGTAAATAAATATTAAGTAAAATACTTATAACTAGTACTTTAAACTTATTATTTAAAGTATTAATATTTTATATTATAATTTAATTACTTTATATTAGAGATTAGATAACTTATATTACTTATAATTACTATTAGTATATAATACTAGTATTATATTAGAATAATGTAAGTATTAACTACTAACTTACTAAAACTAAGATATTATTATAAAAAAGCAAGTAGTAAGTAATATAAAAATAGTAAATAAGGAGAGCTTAATAAGTACTTGAGTATATATAAAATATATAATATAAATATCTAGCTAGATAGCTTATAATATTTATTTAAATATCTTTTTAACTACTAAAACTATTCAAGTTAATTTTATAACTACCTTAATATACTTTTAATTTCTTTTAAACTAGAGCTAAGATATATCTATCTCTAGTAATAACTTTCTAGAGTTCTTTTAAAATATAATAAAGAGCTAGATTAATAATATATAAGTATTTAATTTATTTATATTTAATATACTTTATTTAATAAGCTTTAGATTTTTTACTATTATTAGATATATACTTAATCTCCTTAGTTTATATAAAGTACTTATATAAAAGAAATATATTTTTAAAATCTATTTAGCTAGCTTATTTACTTTATTATTTAAATTCTTCTTAATTAAATAATTACTTATAATATGCTTTCTTAGTTATTAAAATATTAATAGAGAATATTTAAAATAAAGATAGAATTTTTATAGTACTTAGAATAATAGATAATAACTTAATAATAAGAATATTCTTAATATTAATCTTTTAATATAAATTATAATTATTATAAAATATTATAATAAATAGATAATAAAGTAATTTAGTAAATATATAAAGATTAATATAAAATTATAGAATTAAAATAAAGAAGGAAAAAAGAGAAGTAAAAGAAAAGCAAAGTAATAAAGTAATATTATTAGAAAGATAAATAAGATATATAAACTATATTTATAAAGAGATAATATTATTAATACTTTACTAATACTCTATAGATATTATATATTAAGAATAATTTTTAAATAAGTTAAGGATATATTATTAATAAAAAGATATATTATAAACTTAAGTTTTAGCTAAAGTTATTCTTAGAATAAGGAGCTTAAATATAAATTATATATTACTATAATAAAAAAGAAAACTCACTTTCTTTACTTTAAGAATTTCCTTTCTTAAATATATTAATAAAAGAATCAATATCTATCTATAATATACTCTAGGAGCTAGTTTTATTTTATATTTTATATTTAAATTCTTTTAAATAAGTAACTTATACTAAATTTAAATTTAAAAGATTAATATATAACTTTTTATTATTAAATATAAAGCTTTTATTTATTATATTAAGTATATATTATAAATATACTTATTATATTATATAAAAGATTTTTAATATAATAATTATTTATTTTTCTAGTATTAATAATAAAGATATTATTTAAAAAAAAAAAATTTTTAAACTTTTAGTAATTTTTTAATTTTAACTATTTTTCTATTATTATACTTATTTTAGTTTTTATTTTATAATAAAGTTATAATTAATTAGATATTAAATTATTTTTTTAGAAAATATATAAACTTTTAAAATATTACTTTTAAAGAGTTTTATTAATATTTCCTTAAGATTAAATAAAATAAGTTTTCTATTAAAATAATAAACTTATAAAGATTTTAAAAATTTAATTTAATAATATATTTTTTAATAGAATTATTAATATAAATATAAAGTTAATAAATATTAATTCTAGAAACTATAGTTTAAAATATAACTATTATAATTTATAAAATATATAAATATATTATATAAGCTATATTTACTTTAATATTAATAATAAAATTACTAGCTTTACTTCTTTATTATTAATTCTAGGTCTCTAGATTATAGCTCTCTAACTCTTAGAGCTTAATATATTATAAATATATAATAAACCTATTCTAAATATAAAAATAAATACTTATATTAAGAACTAGATAATTAATATAACTAGTATAATTAATATAATTACTATTATAATAACTAAGATCTTTTAATTTACTAGTACTTTTAAAATACTTCTAGAAAGATCTTAAAGTTATATAATAATAATAATAGCCTTCTTTCTTATAAACTCTCTCTTTCTTAAGCTTTATTTAAAATTAAATTACTTTTAAATTAATTATAAATAAACTATTTAAATTAAAAATACTTTAATTAATATTAAAAATATATTATATTAAGAAGTTATTTAAATAATAATATTACCTAAAATGTACTTAATAGTAATTATTACTTACTATTTACTTAATAAAATATACTCTTTATTTTTATTATCATAACTATAGCTAAAATTCCTATATAATATATAAATAATTTCCGCTTTTCTTAATATAATTATTTTTTAACTATTTTTGATAATACTTATAAAAAAAAATTTAGTTAGAAAAGATCTTAATAATATTAATATTTCTATTTTAAAAAATATAATAATTAAAATAGATATTATTAATTAAAAAAGAAAAGATAAAGCTACTTTAAAATTACTATATATTAACTTTATTTCTTTAATCTTTTAATTTTAAATAAACTACTTAGTATATAATAAGAGTTTTAATTTTATATATAAATTATTTATTTAAAATTTTGATAATAAAAGCCTTTAATTTAAAATATTATAAATCTTTTAATAGTAGTTATATATAAAATTTATATTATATTAATAATCAATAATATCATACACACCTCAATATATTTTAAAAAAGAGTTAAGAGAGCGATAAACTAATTACTTATTAATATATAGGAATTAATTAAATTATATACTTTATAAAAGATCTAAGTTAATATAAAATTAATTTTATTTTTATAACAACTTTATTATTATAAACTATAAAAGTAAACTACTTTATATATCTTATTAATATGATAAAACTTAACTAATAATACGTTTTAAAATAAAAATTATAAAAAATACTTTATAATTACTATAAACATCTTTTACTATAAATCACTTTTTTATGAATAAGATTTTTAGTAATACTCTTTTCTCTTAAAAAAAGAATATATATTATATTTACTCTTAAAATTATATAATTTCTAGAGAATAATTAAATTTTTTATATCAAACTCCTTAATGTATAAAATAAATATATAAAATATAAATAATAAATTAAATTTTATTTAATTAATACTTTTCTCTTAAGCTAGATATAATATAATTATATTTCTAAAGCTTTATTAAGATATTAAAATATAGAAATTTATATATTTAAAGATAATATTATATTATTTAATTTATATTAGAAAATAAGCTAGTATATAATAATTTTCTTATATTAATAATTTTGAAATTATATTTTTTTATAACTCTTTAAGTAAATAAAGGAAAATTAATTTAATATAAATTCTATATAAATTTATTTTAAAATTCTCTTTTCTTTTTATTAAGAATCTTAATATTTATTACTTTTTATAAAATCTCTTTAATTATACTTTACTTAATAATAATACTTCCTCTTAAATAATATAATAATTTAAATTTAAATTTATTATTGTTTATAAAATTATTATTTACTTTTATTATAATAATTATTATATTATACTAGACTTTATATAAAGTACTCTAGAGTTAATAGTTTAATATATAAGTCTTATTTATAATTTTAATAGTTTTAATTATATTTTATAATATATTAATATAAAGTTTAATATAATATTTTAAATTAATTTAATATTTCTCTAGTAAGATATTCTTAATTATAAAAAAATAAAAAGACTAGCTAGGAATATATTTAAATAGCTCTTTTTAATTAAAATAGAAAATAATTTTAATAAAATTATTAATTAAATAAAATAAAAAATATTTTTAATAATATTTTATATTATATAATATTAGAAATATAAGATAATTATTACGAACTTATAATAAAATTATAATATAATAAATATTATTAAAAATATTAAATAAGTAAAATAATATTATTTATATATAAAAATAATAATAAAACTAATAAAATTTTCTTAATTTAGAAATATATTAAAATTAATATATATTTAAAATATATAAATTATTTAATATAAATATATAATAAATATTATTAATAATTTTAAAAGTTTTTAAAATTTTTAATTTTTAAATATTAAATTAAATAATATAATAATATTATATTAAAACTACTATAAGTTTTATTATTAAAATAAAGTAACTTTATTTTTATTAAAATACTTAAAGAGAAAAGTTAATAATTTTATTTAATATTTCTTTTTATTTTTTATAAAAGTTTTAATATATTTTTACTTTACTTTATTCTTTATTAGAAAATAAATTAATATTTATTATTTAAATAATAATTATAAATAATATTTATATTACTTTTATTAATATTTAATTATAAAAATTTATAAGCTTTAATATAATTTTAATAAAGTTCTTTAAAATATATAATTATAAAATTTTATATAATTATAATTAATATAATAATAATTAACTTTAAATTTAAGTATTTTCTAATTTAATATTAATATATAAATAGTTATAATTATTTTAAATTTAAGAAAACTTTATAAGAAAAGTATAAAATAAGAATTTAATAATTTATCTTTTTCTTTATATTTTAAGTAAATTAATTAAAATATTTTTTATAACTTATTTTATAACTTATATTAAAAAAATATTAACTTCTCTAGAAAATTAAATAAAGAATTTAATAAAAATATTTAATAAAATTAATAATTATATTAATAATTAAAATATATATATAATTTAAAATTATAATAACTTAGCTTTATTTTTTTTAAATTTAGTTTTATATAAGTCTTTAATTTAATTAATTATAAATATTTACTAAATAAACTTCTCTTATAAAATTATTATTATAACTTCTATATTTTCTCTATTTTTATTTTAATTTATATATAATATATCTTTAAATTAAAGAAGTTTTAATTAAGTTTTCTTTATTAAAGTAAATATTTTATAAAAATTTTTATTATTCTCTATTTTATTTATTCTCTTTATTTTTAATTTTTATAAATTCTTAATAAAGTAAAAATTATAATTATTATTAGCTTTATAAATAATATAAATATCTTTATATTTAAATATAATTTAAAGAATATTAAGATTCAATTTAAAATTATATAAAAAGTATTATTTTAATAAATTATTAAAATAAAATTAATTTTTAAAAATAAAAAAGTAAATTTAATATATTTTACTAGAACTTATAACTTAATCTCTAAATATATTTAATTTAGTAATATATAAATTAAATTTTAGAAATTTAATTATTTTTTAAAATAATTCTTTATAAAAAACTTAATTAGAAATTATATATTTTTAATTTTAAAAGTTATATTAAATATTAAATAAAGGCTTATATTAAATTATAATAAGTATATAAAGTATTTATTTTAAAATTATATATTTTATTTATAACTAAGTTATAAAGTTAATTATTTCTTATAAAAATAGTACTTTTATTAAATAATAAAAAGAGATAGAAAATTATATAAATTAATTATAATACTTTAATTACTTTAAAATTAAGCTCTTAAAGTAATTACTAGTACTTTTAAAATAATTTTAATATAAACTCTTTATATAAAAATAAAAACTCTTTTACTAAATCTTTATTTTAATTATTATATTATTTAATTTTAAAACTATATAAATAATAATAGAGAAGTAATATTAATTTAATAAATAATTACTTTAATAATATACTAAATATAAATTTACTATTATTTTAAGTACTTAATAAAGCTTTTATTTAAAGAGCTAGTAAATTAAAGATCTAGCTAGAGTTTTTAATTAAATAATAAGAAAGTAATATAATAAGTTATTATTTAAAAATAAAAAAATTAAAATATATATAATAAAGTAATTTTAATATAAAAATATCTTAATTTTAAAGTAATTAATAAAAACTAAAAGTACTTTTATAAAGTTATTATAACTCTTTATAAAAAATTTAAAAAATATAAAAGGTTTTTACTTATTTAAATAAAATAAAATTATATAAATTTAAAAAAGTTTCTCTTTTTTATAATATTTTTAAAATATTTTTACTTTATTATTATTATAAAACTAAAAAGAAAATAATTTATTATATTATTTTCTATTATTAATAATTTTAATATAGAAAAAGTATTATAATAGAACTTATTATAATCTTATATTAACTTTATAATAATTCTTAGAACTTTTTTTTTTTAATTCTTTTTAATAATAAAGCTAAATAAAGAAAAAGAGAAAGATATTAGAACTTTTATAAGCTTTTACTAGCTCTAAGTCTTTAGATAATTAAAAGTAATTATTTAAATATCTAGAAAAAATCTCTTTTTATTTAAAAGGAAAAAACTTACTATTTACTTATATTAATTACTAATTAAAAGTTATAAAAAAATAATAAAAATATTATTATTTTTAATTTACTTTTAAATTTTAATTAGAATAAAAGCTTACTTTATTATTTTTCTTTTTAACTTTTCTTAGAGCTCTCTTTCTTCTCTTTCTTTCTAATTCGTCCTCCTTTATTTTCTCCTCCTCCTCTTCCTCCTAAGCTAGAGCCTAAAGAATTAAAAATATTATAAAAAAGAATTAATAAATTAATTAATTTATTAATATATGTATTATAAATATAAATTACTGTAGTAGAGTAATATGATAAAATACGTTATTAAGGAATTTATTATATTACTTTTAAAAATTATAAAAATATTAATTATTATATTTTTAATATATTATATTAATTATATTTTATATTATAAAAAATTACTTTTAATTATTTTTCTTAATTTTTTTATTTCTTTTTTAATATTACTTTAATATTTATATTATTTTCTTTATAATTTAAAGTATTATATATATATTGTATATTAATAAATATAAGTTATATAATTAATAATTATTAAATTTTAAATAGTTAGTAAATATACTTAAGTTAAAACTTATATTTAAATTACTTACTATATTAATTATAATATATAATATTATTTTATTAATATATTTTTAATATAATATATAATATAAAAGTATATTTTAATATTAGATTTTTATAAAAAATAAGTTATAAGAATTATTCTATGCTCTAGATATAGTATTAGATAGTTTAACTTTTTATTACTTTTTCTTTTTTTAAAAGATAAAGTTAATATTTAATATATAATTATAAATATTATAGAAATCTTTAATAAACTTCTTTAAAAAAATACTTAAAAAATTAATTACCTTTAGTTAATTTAGTGAACAAAATAAATTAATTCGAAGATTAATAATTAACTTATATTATCTTATTATTTTAAATTAGTACTTATAATAAGCCTAGCTCTAATAAGGCTAAAGTAATAGCTATTACTATAGCTACTATTAACTACTAGGCTATTACTCTTAGTTACTATAGTAAAAGGATATATATTAAGTAGCTACTTACTATAGTTATCTAACTAGCTATAAGTCCTAGTATTATAAAATAAGCCTAAGCCTAAGCCCCTAGGCTTAAGTTTATAATAGTATTATTACTTTATTAATAACTTTATCTTATATTAATATTAAATAATAAGTATAATCTTCTAAATTAGAAGAGTAATTTACTATATATAATAAACTTAAAAAAGAGAAAAGAATATTCTTTTATATTATTTCTTTTATTATTATACTATCTATTCCTATAGGAGGTAGAATATATAGTATATCTTATAGATATAATAGAGAAAAAACTATACTACGAGGCTAGATAACTCTCTATATATACCCTATTTAGCCTAAGTTAAGTATATTATAAAGATAACAAATATATTTTAGTAGTCTAAGCTACTCTACCTTATCTAGCTTACTTTTATTAAAAAGAATATGTAGTT